>JAFJYI010000125.1:1200000-1800000 GCA_019022655.1 Acacia acuminata
TTTCCACCTCCAATCATATTCACACCCACTGATCTGAGTAATATGACTTCCAACGAACTGAAACTTTCATGATCAGGGTTAACGTACAATATCGATGTTATGAGATTATAGGTTATCTAAAAGACTTCAAAGAGAACAGAGGCAAGGTTCGAAAGCTGACACAAGTGAGTTTCCAAGGAAAGTCCCATTCCTAGTCTGACACCGGAATAGTCATAATATTATGATATTTACTTCATCCAAAGGGAAAATAAGCAGATTTGAGAGTAGAAACAAAGCATACCATTCCCCAGTTAATCCATCAGCGATGCCATTAGTCCTATTTCCTGTGACACAACCAGCTTCTATGATCTGCTTTGCAACCTTCTCATCAATGGCTTCCAGCACAGCCAAAGCACTACTCAGAAGTTGAATCGGCCCACGATGCATTCCTTCACCTCTCACAGCACTCAAATCTTTCTCAAAAACCTTCACATCATATCCTCTCTGCTTCGCTGCAAGAGCCAAAACAAGCCCTCCAATCCCTCCGCCAGCAATTAACATCCTCAGCTTCACTTTCCCATGTTTTTCTTCCTCTGAATCTGAAATCTTCCCACTTTGGCATTTTATCAAACGCCTTCTGCCCCTGATCCTCCGTGGCTTACTCCAAGGCTCTCTAATTCTCATACAACTCAGGTCGCATGAAGAGAAGCTCTGTACAGAGGCCATTGATTAGTAACTGAAATTGGCAACAAGTGAAGAAGAAGAAAAAAACAAGAAACAGTGCTTGATTGAATAGTCTTTGTAATTGTGTATTCAAAAGAAACTGTGTTCATCCTAAGAATCGAATCGATCAAAGGAATGACAATAACAGTAAGTGGATGTAGTACCCTTTGTGGTGATGTGAGTGGTCTAGTACTTTACTGGGAAAAGTCCAACAACAATAAGAAAAGTCCATGTGACTTTGATGACACTTCATAGGGTGGAAGAAAAGGAAAATACTACACTGTCTGTAACAAAGTAGGGAATGCACCTGGCTAGTTATTTAGAATCAAAGTGATATGGAGAAACGTGAGGTTTATTTTAAGAATCAATGTAAGAATGCTCAAAGAAGACACACGGTAATGCTTCTCAAAACTTGTTTTTGTGAGAGACAACTGAATTTGCAATCCACCTTCAACGGTGGGGAAGTAACCACCTTTACAAGCAAGCAATTTATATAAAGACAAAGTGGAGTCCAGGTCAAGAGTTGTCCTTATTTAATGTAATTAATTTAATTTTCTTAATCTTTCCAAAAAAGATGAAGAAGTCAATTGATTTTTATACTATTAATGACTTAAAAGTTTAAAGACAAAAGACATCATTATATTAAAATGAAATAACATATATTACTCTTCGAAAAAGTATATATTATCTTTATAATTAGAAGGTGATCTAACAAGTTTTTAGTCAAAATAAAAATATAATTATATAATTACACCACTAGATTGACCATTCATTCCTAAACCCTCCAATTTGAAAGGACTAAAAAGATTTTAGGTTCTAGATGGATATATAGCTGAGATGGACATTGAAGATTGAAACTTTTCTTGTGTCATGATATAAGGAACTCTGAAACAAAGATTCAATCCATATATAATTATTTTACAGTGATTCGTTTAAACGAATAAATAAAATAAAATTGGCAGCTGAATTTGTTATGATGATTAGGTCACATACTTTTTTACTATAGCTCGACTTGGCGAATCCACAAATATAAGTGATTTTGTTGTAATTTTTTTTGCATATTTTCTCTCCACCTCCTTACAGCAATATTTTATAATAATGTCAAAAAATTAAACATTAAAAAGAGATTACTTTTTTTCAGATTAAAAAGAGATTACTAATTATGATATAACTGGTAGAGGATATAAAAAACCCAAAAAAAGGATATTATAGGAAATACTTTTATAGTGTAATTTACACTACAAAAGTATTTCCTATAATTAAACTTCCAAAATTAAACAAACAAAATCCAAATCTTGTTGGTTCTTAACTTGGAAGATGAATGTCTTCGTTCATCTCTCTTCTTCCATTTCCTTTCCGATGATAAATGTCTCCACCATTACATCATATTGGGTTCATTCAATTTTCAAGTGCTTATCAACGTAATGAGATTTAAGTTGTCTAAATCTAATTTAGACCGGTCTCATATTTAATTCATGTGTGATTTTAGAAATGATAAATTTATTTTTTTAATAAAAATTAATAGTTATAAGATTATGTTTACTTTAAATTTTGTTTCTATTAAAATTAAAATTATTTAAAATATAAAAGTTAAATTTATACCATCTAAAATCAATAATCTAAATACGAGTAACTTACAGATGAAGAGCACAATATGGAGCTCAGAATGTCCTTTCAATAATGCATGTTCTATTATTGCGAAGCAGAGAGAAAATGGTGCTTTTTAAAAAAATGGAAATCCTAGTTTGGAGTCAAAGAATTTGACTTCAAAAATAAAGTGAGAGAGAGAGAGAGAGAGGACACAATGGGAATTATTGATCCATCGACAGAGACAGAGGACACAATGGGAATTATCGATCAACCTTGCAAGGCGGGGCCTATTGACCAGTAGGAGAAAACACGCATCTCCCCACAAAAATCAATAAAGAATAAAAGAGAGAGAAAATTGTTGAAAAATCTCTTATTCTTCCGTCTAGATTGATAGAGATATTTAATCTGTTAGACTATTATATTAATATTAGATCAATTAACTATCTCCTAGGTATCTATGGATTAGATACTTATAAATATGGTAGTTCATTGTCCACGAATAGGCGTTAGTCAAAAAGGGTGGTGTGTGTGCACAGTTATGGTAAAATGATAATTGAGATAAAATAATCATATCTTTAGGGTTTACCTCTTATTTATAGAGTTATCTGTAGGGTTAGGATTTGGACTTATAGGCCTTTGTGCCTCCAAGCCCAAGTATTATACTACCATAACTGTATTATGTAAATTGCCACTTGTTGGGTCATACGTTGAATGAGCCTTATATAGAGACTTACAATTTTTTTTTTTTTTTTTCAAAGATACTTGTTTATGGATTATACAATTAGGGCGATGGGCCGGACTTTGGCTAAACAAGCCTCCAAGGCCAAGTATTATACTACCATATTTATGTAAAATTATGTAAATTGCCTATAAAAAAACTATATAAATGTAGGCTTTTAGTAGAATATAAGAATAAAAAAAATAAATATTATATTATTTATATTATATAAATATAATTATATATGAGTCCATAACACTTACAATTTTTTTTTTTTTTGGCTCAAAGATACTTGTTTATGGATATATGTACAATCTATTTTGTATTTTGTGTTAATCTTTTTTAATTTTATGTAAAATATCTTTAACTAGGTACAAAATTGAAGCAATTTGCATATAACTAAAGATGTGATACATATAATTGAAGAAGAGTGTCCACCTACCTAAGGACTTAGGTCATTAGTTGTATTTGAACTATACATTACGTAATTGGAGAAATTTTCAGCAATTTTCTTAAAAAAAATGTCTCCATTTCTTAGCCGCAAAGCCATTTGTTGCTCCCTCTAATCTTTAAAATAAGATATATTTAGAGAGTTGATTTGATTATAAATATAAGACTTATTTTACATATTTATCAATCTTTTCTTAATTTATCACATATTAATGCTCCCTCAATAATAATTAAGGAAAATAAAAAAAGAGGCAATTAATAAAAATGACTAGAGTATTTAAAAAAATACTAATTTAACTAATTTTATTATTCTAATCTAATTAGATATGAAGGATGGGGGAGTATGCCTTAAATTTTAACATGTTATTATGGTTTCACTAGGGGAAAAATTCCATTTTTTAAAGCTTTGTCTGCAGAGTATGCATATAGGACACGTAATCAAATCATACATTTCTTTTTAATATTTTAATTGAAAAAATTTAATGATAGAATATAAAAATTGCATGTCAATTTAATGTCATTATTTTTTTAAAACTCCTCTATATTTTTCATAAAATGTTTTAATGAAACCTTGCTTGTAAATGTATTTCTCACCAAGAAATTCTATTTAATAATACTCTTGAGCATTATTGTCAAACTCATGACTTGATTCTATAAATTTAGCATTTTTATGTTTTTAACTTATAAAATCGAAAGTCGAATCACTAATAAACTCATAATTGTTGTAAACTCGGTTAAACTTACAAGTTAATATACCGAGATTACGTTTTTACTGTTTCGACTTACAAAATCGTGTTAACTCACCTTTAAACTCATGTTAACTTCTTCAATTTGATTATGTTCAGCGACTTTAAATATAAATTTTTAAAAATTTCTTTGTTAAATATGATAAATTATGCATGTTGATGGATTTAATTTCAATTATTTGAATTTTAAAAATATTTAAACCAAATTGTTGTTATTTTTTAGATTTTAATTATTTAATTATATACTATTAATATCTATTTAAAGGTAAAGATAAACTTTTATGAATTTATCTCACTATCATGAGTTTACTTAAACTCACAAATTTGACAACTTTACTTTTTTTAGCATAATTTTTATTTATTAGTCTCCTTTTATCTCTCGTTGTAGGATTAATGGCCATCGATCTCCTTAACTTATCTTATTGGTACATTTATTAGACTCTCTGTATGCGGTCAAACAACTTTAAATGATTTTTTACCTTTTCTTTGCCAATATTTCTTACTCCCTCCAGTACTAATTATAAGAATTAGTTAATTTTTTTGGAGAGATTAAGGAAACTAATTAAATTACTTTAGAGTATTTTTATTTTTTATTTTTTTCTTCAAACTAATTAGTTTAACTAATAAATTAATATATAAACTAAGGATATATAACATATGAAATGATTAAGTAACTTACTAGTATTTAGTTTCTTTAATCTCTCCAAAGAAAGTCAACTAACTCTTATATTTAGGACAGGAGGTAGTACCATTTTTTACTTCACACAACTTTTAGACAATATTACAAGGTCTCAATTTTTTTTATATTTAATAAACTGATTCAAATCATCATAAACTACTTACATGTAAATTTACAAAATTTAGCGGCAAAAAGTATAAAACAATTATTTCTGAAATGATCGTTTTCCGGATAATGAAATTTTGTCCTCTAATAAGAATGGTTATTCTGTAAACCACCTCTCTTATTCTATTAGTGTGGCCTCTCATGTCGCTCTCTCTAAGAAGATCATGAAAAGGATTTGCTAATTGTTAGTACATTATGGCTTTTCAAGTATTATTTGTTAGTGCCAACATTTACCTAAAATAAGGTGAATTAGGTGATATTAAAAATTTAAAACAAAAACGATAATATATTGAATCAAATAGAAAGAGTTAGAAAGATATTATCAAAGTATACACAGTTGTTTATACTGGTTCGGTCCCAATTTATTGACCTACGTCTAGTACCCATAGCGTCTCTGAGATTTTTACTATCGTTCTAAGATTATACGGTTTTTGGCATCACAATACATAAGTAATCCTCAACAGGATCCACTCCTATTTATTAGTCGTAATCTAACAACCACATTCAAGATCTCATTATCTTGAGATTTTACAGAAATCAAATTGTTTTTGAACAACTCTCTTACAAAGTAGATATATAATCACTGATGAACAAATATTAGAAGATATTATAACACAATAGTAGAGACTTTTCTTAGACATGGCCCCCCAAAAAAAATTGTTATGAATTTTTTTAATATAATGTAAAATTTAATGTATTTTTGCATAGGCAAATATTTATTCCAAGGCAAAGGCCCAAAAAAATTATTCATAAATTTTTTTAATTAGTTAATGAGTATACATTTGGCCCCTCAAATATTTATCCCAACATCTATCATTGCATAAGAGTATAAGCAATACATAAGCAGTAATTGATCGTGTGCTTAGTTGATTTGCTTCGTATTGAATGCTAATGTATTTATAGTTAAACATCATTAATAATCGCTGTGAAGGTTTAAGCTTTTCGTTATGAGTGTTCAATCTTTTTTGTTAGATTGATCAAGCTTTCCGTTAGAGACAGATTGGAGTTATTGGAAGAATTCAAGGTTCGGTCTCTTTCACATCATTGCAATTTGATCTTTTCTAGGATTGCTTAAGTTTGGGTCGCTTTTGCTTCACCGCAATTGACGCTTTTGACAATATTCATTGACCTACTCCGAGATCACTTCCGTCTGCTCGTCTTCTGTCATTGTATTAAATGTTTTGACATAGAATTTGCTTTTGAGATTTTGGATGTAATTCTTGTCTCAAATCATCTGAAACTCATAAATAAATATTTTAGTAGTATTAAGAAGTGGTATGAGTATTAATCAAGTGTAAGCAAATGTTAACTAGTAAATTTGAATTCTCGAAGAGGAAGGTTCAATGCGGGAAGAACAAACACTCAAGTGTTGTTTTAGTTACACTTAAGTATGTAGTTTGTCACACTTGAGTGCTAATGAATGATGTATTTGGTAGAAGACTGTTAAAAGAAGTGTACTATTAAAAATGTTTCAATTTCTACCAAACACTTGAGTGTCACAAAGTGACACTTTGGATGCATCTCACAAAAGAGTTGTGACACTTTGAGTGCATCTCACAAAAGAGGTAGCACTCTTGATTCATCAGCGAATGTCACGCATTGGCCTTGGAAGTGTTTACCTTGCACTTGAATGTTGGAGTTCACACTTGAGTGTTTACCTTGATACTTCAAGAGTGAGTGTGAGTGTCAGGCAAAACATTGCAAGTGTTGAACCAACACTCAAGTGTCCATTAATACATTCGAGTGTCCAACACAACACTTCTTGGAATGAAGCGAGTGTCAGGCAAAATCTAAGCGAGTCTTGAACTAATTACATTTGCGTGTTTACTCAAACACTCAAGTATTCAACAAAACACTTTCACAAATGAGGCGTGCGTTAAGCAATACTTTTGCAAATGTTAAACCAATATTTATCTCAAAACTTTAAACAGCTCTTTGATTCAAAATTTAGTTCAAATGACGGTGATTCCCTCGAGTATCTTAAAATATACACTCAAGTGACTTGAATCATTAGATCCTCTTTTCTTTTTCAAGTTTATTATAATCAAAACTTATAAAACAAGAAATAACATTATTGTGTTTTGTCTCTACTTTTCTTTTTTTTTTTTTTTTTTTTTAATTTAGTGTTGTGGGTTTGTATTTGCTGTTGTTTATTAGGATTTAAATTTGAACTTGTTTTAAAATATACTTTGTTGATTCAAATTCAATGACATATTATGTTTCATTACAAAAAATTATAATAATGATTTTTTTTTTTTTTTGGCCAGCATAATGAAGATGATAATCAAAATGCTTGAGTCTTCTTTTCATTAAAAAAAAAAAAAAAAAAATCTGAATCATAAATATATCAACTAAAGCATTTGGATTTTTCTTGATATTTTTTTTTTGTCAAAATATTTTTCTTGATATTCAGAATACCAAAATAAAACATCCGGTGAAGGGGGAAAAATATCTACATACATAAGTCATATGTGCACCTACATCATGTACAAACCTTGGTACAAAATTACCCATGGTTATTATAAAATGGTGCAAAAATGCGAAGGGCCGTTAATGGGCTAAACGTCCATCTACTTCGAATTGTGGGCCCTGCAATTTTGTACACTTGTCGGCCACAACATCTCTCTTGACCCGCCTTTGACCAAACAAAATAATAAACTGTGGGTCCCACTGTCCTCCTATCTCCAACGCGCTCGACGTCACCGCCTTCAAGCGAGCTCAGGTGAACCAGCTCTGAGGATCCATCGAGAATCAGCAGCAACCTCTCTTAGCGGTGAAGATAGAGCTGGAGCAACTCATAATTTTAATTCTGAAGTGTAAGCCGAGTCATGAGGGAGGTTCTCTAGCACCCAAGTGAAAACGTCGGGATCGGGTTCAGCAGTTAGGGAGGAGGAAGTTATGGATATGGCACTGGAGTTAGATGCAGTATTGTTATCACATTAATGGTCTTGCTTGAGTTTGAGTAGTGAACGAGCAACAAGAGTCAGTGGGCAGATTATTGTTGCAGTTCATGTTGTGAAGAGGGAAATTGGAAATTGGTCATGAAATCTGAAGTGGTGGTGCAGCTTTCCTGGTGAGTCCTAGCCGGTGATGAACCTGTCCAGGAACAATCGGAGATGAAATTGGTGTTGCTTATCTTGGAGGTGGAAGAAGAACCTTCCATGTCGTGTGCATAAGCCTTATTAGGGTCTGTGCACTGTGCTCGTAGAAAGACGGTCCGTCGGACCTGGAGCTTTCTGATTTCAGATGACGTGGGTGGAGCCGGATTGGCCGGAGGGAAGGGCTCCGAAACTGACTTTTGGCAGTGAATGCTGGGGGAAGAGAGAGAAAATAATTAACGGAGAGACTGGTTGCAAGGGATTAAAAATTGTGGGACCCACATTTTGTTATTTGTTTCGTCAAAGGCTGGTCAAGAGGGAGTTGCTTTGGCTGACACGTTTACAAAATTGCGGGGCCCACAACTCGAAGCAGACGCACGTTTACCCGATTAACGGCCATTGGCATTTTTGCACCCTTTTACAATAATCATAGGTAATTTTTAGGGAAAATATCAGTGAGGTTTCAAAGAAGAGAAATAACAAAAAGGTCCCAACTCTAAATCTCCTATCAAAAAAGCACCCTTTTACAATAATCTCTATATATTAATTACTAGGGAATATTTAATATATAAAAAAGTCTTATTTTCAAAATAGTTTTTACTATTATAAATTTTTTTTTTTTCAGGTTTTTGAAATTCTACGCGTTGAAGGAAAATTTGGAAATTTTTTAATAACAGGAAAAGCTATTTTGACAACAATATTTTCATAAGGAAATTTTAATAACAGAAAAAATCATTTTAACAATAAGAAAAACTATTTTAACAACAAGACTTGCTTTTAAAATTTTAGGAAAGAGGTTGAGTTCACCAACGATCCAAGGGTAGGATAAAATCTCCCTTCCTCCTAGGTGTACCGATGTTGGGCAGGCGGAACCGTCTATTACTCTCAGGCGTTAACCTAGGCACCTAGGAGTTAGGATGCCTCCCTCAGTGCCTTAACTAACTCCAGGATCGAATCACCTCCCTTTGATGAGAGTGTCTAACCCTTTTACTAGTTAAACCCAAAGACGATGGGTGACAACAATACTTCTATAATATTGGAATTCCGACTTTTTTTTTATAGCGAATTTGAGGTTGATATTTTTTTTAATATTTTTTCTTTTCCTTAGGACCTCATTAATGTTTTCTCTAATTTTTATATGGTGCTAGATGCACATATAATAAATGTACACTGGTGCCGCTTCACCTTAAAAAATGATTAGACACTTTTTTTTTCGTATATAACATGAAGTTCAAATTAAGCTACACTATTTATAACTCATAGTACAATTTAGTAGTAAGCCCTCAAGTATTAAATATATGATAAAGTTTATAGTGTAAATTACATTACAAATTTTATTGGAACTAGTACTATTTATGATGTGATTTGTCTTCTTCTAGGCATCCACATACATAATACCATGATCGAAAAGACAACGTACCAAACACTTCTATTATTAATAACTTCCACACGGCATTGGGAAAAAAATCCTGCCAAACATGAGAATCTCGTGCAGACAAAAATGTATAGCATGATAAATATCCATCTTGTAATAAGTATATACTTTCTTTCAATCATAGTAAGCCAAATTTTATAGTCATAAAAGTTATCAATAATGTATTTAGACAGAGAGAGAAAGAGAGAGATTGAAGAAGGAATGAATCTCTTACTCTTGGAACATACAATGTGACCCCACCTTTTATTTTTAAAGAAAAAGTTTTAGGTGAGTTAGATCATGAAGGCTTACCAAGAGCAAGGCATGCCTCTTTCTTCATAGAATTCTCTTATAAGTACTTACAGATCATCTATTAACAAAATCCTTACAATGGTCAGATTTAAACTCAACCTTGTAACCTATATATCAACCCATTTACCAAGTCAGTCAACCTTTATCCTTTATTGTTTCGATATGACAACATAATTGTAAAGAATTCAATTTGATGGCCAAGACAAATCATTCAGTAAGCCGAACAAATTTGGATCATTTGGGCCGCCACGTAAGTTTCACAGAGTGCCAGGCCCAATACATCAGTTCAAACACTTGCATCCCACACCAAAAAGAGAGAAAGAAGAAGAAGCAATAAACGATAGAAAAGGAAAGAAGGATGGGAGAGAAGTTACGAGAATAAAGTTGACAAAAATATAAATGAACCAAATTATACAGATCATCACTATTTGGGATGATATTATACAAGCATCATCAGATGAGTTGGTCCTAAGTCAAATTTAAACCTGAAACAACTATAACCAAACTATAATAACTTTGATCCTACACAATGACTAATCCACAAGATCCCAAAAGCCTACCAGTTATATCATACGTTAGAATGGAATATCTTCATGGCATAATACAACAACGACAAAGTTCACTCCTTTTTCCGTTTTGATTCTGTCCCCACAACACCTCTTACGCCTCTTGTCAATCTCGATCCATGGTTTGAGCATGTCGGAAATGTCGGCCACCACCTCCATCTGTCCAAACAGTAAGAACACACAAGTGTGAAAAAATACTACACACGATAAAAGCCAAAGAGGTAAATTTTGCATCTTTTGATTACATCTTATCCCTCAGTTCATACTAATCCTCACTGGAATCAGGATTATTTAAATTATTACGAACTTTTCCTTTTCATCAAACTGAAGTTCGAGCTATAAGGTCCAGAAATATTGCTGGAACAAACAAAAAATTCAAATTTTATTTAAATTCTATTCTATGGTTTTACCACTTTCACCGTCAGAGAGATCCGTGAGTCTTGCAATTGCGTCAATGAGAGATTGTTCATGATCCTGCATTTATTTACACGCTGATCAGTCATTACAAAAATTAAACATCCACCATTAAAGGTGAGGAAATGAGAGATGGGATATGGCCGTCCAGTCCTTTACCTTCAATGCTTTCTTGGCTTTCTCAACTTCTGCAGGGTCAGGATGATTTGCACTGAATACCCTTTCCACCTATCCAAGATGAAAAGAAACTTAAAATAAATGTCAACATGATAAACCAATCTCAGTCAAAGAATCTTCCAATCTAAGTATCTTGTTTTCAGTTACCTCCTTGATAAGTGTGTCTGTATGACGTATTTGTATGTCATCTGGAGCTCTTTTTCCTATGCCATTCTGTGAAGGCAAAAAATCTTTTTTAGACTGTCCTTTTGCAGTTCCTCTACCTCTTCCAGCTCCTGGAACACTATCACGACCTCCAGGCCTATTCATACCATGAGTAGGCCCACTGTAACCCCCACGATGATTGATTCCAGGATCCTCACCCACCCATTGTATATCTTCAGTAGAGATCTGCAGTTAAAAATACCGTATCTGCATCAACAACAACGTAGGAGTAAAGAGAATCTAAAACACTGCCAGATGTCACTTAACATTCAAGACGCGTGGGAAGAGCAATGCCCCAAACTCAAGACTTATGTTGCATAAGCAAACAAACCATATACTTTAGGGATGCAGTTAAAAAATTTGACCCAACATAGTAAATGTGAAAAGGACGAAAAGAAAGTATGGACTAATTTTTACAGGTATTTGTTTCTCATTACAGTAGGAGCAGCTACAGTGTCAAGTATGACAAATAGCAGGTTATTTACTGGTTACTGAATGAAAACACTAAATAAGTTGGAGTAGCTGAATGGTGAATTTTGGTGATTAGAAGAGAATACAAAAGTAAGTAGACCAAAAAGGAAACTAAGCATTAATTTAAAGATGGAAGCTTGGAAAACTTGCCAGAACATCTTAGATGCATGCCAATGACATTGAATACCAATAAATTCTGATAATGAAGAATTTGTTGATAGACTTCATAAAAGGTTTTGTAAAAACATAATTTTCTCTTAGTTATTTTAGCATGCTAATACATATTCAGAAATCAGAACCCAATGCCCCATTCTATCCAGGAGTCTACTCAACAAACGAGATTATAAATTGGCTCAGTATTTTAATACTTCGAAATATAAATAATAAAACCTTAATATGCATTGATGATGAATTATGTCCTAACTATTCTGAAAGAAATGACTGTATTAGACAATACATGGATTTACCAGGTCCCTTAAAAGGAAAAAAAAAAAATAGTATCAGTGTCGTTGAGTGTTATGTTTCTCTAATTAACAAATTTCCTTCCTTATCATATGTTCATTTGTTATAAATGCAAATTAGAAATAACATGGACATTTAGCTGCTATATCCATGTAAACTACTTTCAGGATTCATGATACCACAAACAAAAATCCTAATAGGTTAAAGACTAGAGACTGCCAAGACTCTTGTTTTCTATGTTGAAGTCAAAAGATAGTCTCCCAGTTCTCTTCCTGCACCATAGCCATTTCATGTTCAAAAGACCAGTTCCAAACATATTTGCAAACATAGCTTCTAATGATAGATTGGTGTCAAAATGTGCAAGCACTAGAGAGATGTTCAATAGCATAGGCGGGAGAAAGTGTAGATATACCTCTGACAGATTAACCCATTCCCATGTTTCATTTGTGGTTCCCATGTCATAGACCAAAGCATGTCGACCCTGAAAATTTAAAAGCAAAACAAATTTCAGCAATCACATATTAATTGAGAATCAAATTCCTGAAAAATTGCAGGGTGTGATGCGCAGATATAGGAGTGTGTCACATTCAAAATATTAGATACATGACAGGTAAAAAATTTTGAAGAAAAATACAAGGGCACACAACTGAAGACGGATATTAATGAAACAATGTGTATAATAAATTGAGGACCATGGTTAATACAACATACTTGATATCATAAATGTCAGATGCATATTAATTATTTTGAAAAAGTTTGAAATGAAAATGCTGGACATTTTTACGGAACTTTTCTTTTGTGCTTTTTTTTCCTTACGTGTCAGTGAATTTCAAGAATTTTTTAATCCTCAATGCTTTTTTGATGGCATCTTGCCGTGTTAAAAAATTAAATTGACATAAAAGTGTTTCATCTTTCAACACCATAAAAAGCATTTTGTCATGTAGGCATACAGGATGGTTATAGAAATAGAGTGTCCAACTTCAATGTAGAGAGGCTGTAAATACCTCAGCTGCATTGTAGTCAGTGATAACAGCTTCATAGAAGTTATTGTCATCGGGCCACCTTGTTCGCACTCTTCTACCAATCAATGAATCTAATGTTGTTCCATCAGCAGGCTCACCCATAATGGCACCGGAGGAAACTCTATTAGTTACTTGGTTCCTTCCACCTGGTCCTGAAGAAGGATAATGCTTCATTGAAGATGCGCCAGGTAATATTTGACCCTGAATAAAAGAATAAAATAAATATAATAATTTTGCTGAAGATAATATAAAAGCCAGTAAACATTCCACTTTATTTATGTTAATAACTTTTGTTATGACTAAAAACGACTTTATTCAGATACTGTCAAGGGGCAAATCAAAATACCTTAGCTGAGAACACTAAATAGTATATTCCAATATAGATTTTACAATTTACTCACTGGTTTGTTCTTTTTGCCCTTGGATCCAGGACCTGTTCCTCGTTTTGCTGAAGATGATGGCTGGTGGGGCATAGCCACTGGTTGGGGGTGAAATGGAGGAGTAGGCCCACCAAAAGATTGTGATGGTACAGATGGTGTTATCTTTTGCTTCTTTCGTGATGCAGATACTGTAGGACTTGGAATGGAATCACGAATTGCTTGACCAGTGCCCAACGCACCAGGTTGATGGCCTCCTGCTTGTCTCCACTCCCTAGTGCAAAAAAGTGTCAATTAACAAAATAGAAGAGCGTGATTTGGAAAAGTTAGAGAAAATCACAATTATGCACAGAGCAACCCTTGTTTCCTAATTTATTCAACCTTATTCTTCGTATGACATCATCTGCATTGACCCGACCTAGAAGTTCTCTGTGTTCCTCATTTGATAATCTCAGTTCTTTTCTGAGCTCTGTTATCAAACTTTCCTTCTCCTGAATAAGATACATGAAATGTAGCAATCATCGGAACCTAATCAAACAAGTTTTTTATGAATAGAAATTTTAAAACAAAATAACCAAATTTACCCAAGTAATGGCATCAGCTTGAGCCTTAAAGGCTCGTAGAACTGCGCTGTATGCCTCTTGTTCAAGTTGGTGAATTTGAGTCTCCATATCGGTTTCACCATACATCCTAGGATATGGAATTGAACCTACAGCAGATCTTCCATTTCCAGGAAGACGTCCCCCTCTAGGGATTCTATTTTGATGGGTAGGTGGAAGATCATCGTCAGTTCCTGTAATCATCCCAATCATGTGAAGGAATACAAATTAGTTTGGAGCATCAGAAGAGAATTGACAACAGTCAATATTATGCATAAGAAAAACATCGAACAAAGTTCCAACTTCAGTGCACTAAAAATATCAGATACATGCCATAGCAAGGATAAATTGGACATTTTAACCATCAAACAATCACCACAAAGCAAACCAACGATATTAGTTCAAAAGAGTGAAGGGAAAAAATGTATTTGAGGACCTTCCCTTCAGTCAATCCTTCTCTCCTTTTCTTTTTCTGTTAACTTGTTTCTTTAGTTCTTTTTCATAGTCCTAATTTATGAAGCAAGGGCACAACAATCTTCAACCTGTACCCACACAGCATACATATTGAGTACCCTCAATATACACTAGGTAGCAATATAATTCTTATGAAACCAATGTCGGTTTAAATTATACATCTGGATCATGAATACCAGAAATTATAGTTTACTAACTCAACAGTTCCATGCAAAACTTTAATACCACATATTACTTTGGTGTGTTTTAATAAGCCATATGCTTAGGGATTATATTAGGAAACTTGGATTACTATTTACTCCCTCCGTCCATATATATGAGGTCCCATTTTCTTGATGGGCTTGTCCTTTGTATAAGGTCCCATTTGAGTTGGTCTGAAAAAGAAATACATTTTTACCAAGTTTACCCTCAATTAATTTCATACATTGCATTAATTAAAATGTTGACATAATCACTTCATTCCCTTTATTCACTCACATCATCTTTCTCCCATATATTCTCTTTCATCATTTTCACATTTTACCCTCTCTCTTTTACACATTCATAAATAAGGGCATTTTTGGGGAGAAAAAAATTATACCTCCTATATATTTATTACTTTCAACTAATTTTAAATGTTTTTCTAGAACACGCAATTCAATTAAAAGAACCTTATAATTCTCATCATTAATTCTTAACTCTGAAAAAAGTCAAATTGTCGAGATTGCAAGAGATAGAACAGAGACTCAATATAAACAGAAGACAGTTTCTAAATTGAAGATGATTCATCTGTTGCAACAAGGAAGAGAGAAGAAATGCTGAGGTCTTGGGGCTGTAGAAGAATGATGAAGCTTGAGAGGCTGATACAAAAACATTGAGACTAGGATAGCGCCTGTGGCTGTGAAAGTTTTTGAGTTACAAAAACTCTGGATGAAGGGACCTAATCCTTTCAAATGGCATGCATGGCACAAGTCACGGTGACACATGAAATTTGCAACACAGCATCTTGGAATTTCCCACTGAGCATTGACAATCAATAATTGTAAGGAAAAAATATTAGACACATAGTTTCATGAGCAACTTTAATATCCTTTATCACTTAATTTGTAATAAACTGAGACCATTTATATTTTATTTTGTTATATATTTCAGAATGTTCATTGTCAGCTTTCATAGTTGTGAGAATTCCTATACCTTATATACTAATATATTTTTCCATAGACATGCAACACACGCGTACCGCCCTATGCATCATAGTCTCCATAGAGTATTCTCATTCTTTATCCCTCCTTAAGGAGAGCTGATTGAACCGAATAACAAAATTGAACACCTCCAAGGGTTCCATTGTCATTTTAAAGTATGGAAGAAAAACAAATTACTGAGTCAAATTGACAGTGGGATGGGAAAATCGCTTTTTATAAGAAGAATTTTAGTATCTCTTAGAACCAAATGGTTGAATAATAATGTCAACGAAAAACCAATAGATCTCCAAAGGTAAAATTTAAATCAGAAAACTGGTCAAGGCACAACAAATGTAGAGCAGGTGCTGTACAATAAGATGCACAGTATATGCTAATGACTGTTATCCTCGATAAAGATCATGAAACCAACAAAAAACAAAGATTCCTCAACAACACTTCAAATCTAAAATTGGGTTGTAATTGAAGTTCGTTCTCTTCCTTTCAGTAGCCATGAGAATATCAAGAAGGTTCAATAGCACAGCTAATGCACAGTCAAGAAAACCCAAGCAAACATTCCAAACAAACCTTAACCCTAAAAATACAGACAAAAATAACTCAATGTTCATAATATGCGCGAAAAAAAAGCAAGCAACTTTGAAGTAAACTCACCGCTACTATCAAACGGTTCGTAGTCCATAGCCAGCTTGCACCGGAATTGAACTACCCAGGTACAAAAAACAGTGAAAACCGTCAAAATTCACAGGGAATTTTGAGCTAGAACTTAACCAAAGCCCAAATCAGCTCAGAGCTATGCAGCAATCAAGGGTTTCGATGCGAGTAGGGCTTGCAAAGGAATTGAACAGAAACGAAGTAAGCTCTGAAGATTGGAGCCGAACAGTGATAACAAGTTGTCGACGGAGAAATCGCGGCGGGAAGAATCCAAGAACAATGGAACGAAACTGGGGTCGGAGTCGGGCACTCAGTCTAAGGGCAAGTTTCTCTCTCTCTAGTCGCTCCTCCCTCCCAATTCTCTCTCTCTCCTTTTTTTTTTTTTTTTTTTTTTTTTTTCCTAAATGGAAATATTTATTTATTTGTAAAACCTTTTATTATTAAACATTGAAAAGTTGAGAACTTGAGATCAAGAAATTAGCTGGCAAAAAAAAAAAAAAAAAAACAGAGATAGAGATCAAGAAATCAATGAATCAAATAACAGGGACATTTAAAGGTTGAGATCTTCTGGTTCAAACCAAATATTCCTATTCTGAACCCCAAAACAAACTTATAGGATGCATTTTTCACTATTAAGATGAGATTTGAAATGTCATTAATGTATTTTTTTGTTTGAAATGTTAAGATTTTAAAAAAACAAATATTTATGTCACATTATTGGTTATTGACTAGTGTGGATTTAAGTTTGGATGGGTCTAAACTATGAAGTGGGAGAAATTTTTTTAATGCTATTATTTTTAATCAACTGGGAAACCGCAAAAGCATCTACAATGGTACTTTTTCACAAAACTCATATTACATATCTATCTTAAATACTGTAAAATCACTCCTAAAAAATTAATTGTTTGCTTTTGGTGGGAGGGGGAGAAAAGAAAATTGCCGTTAAAATCAAATAGTTTTTGTATATAAATCAATTTTCAAGCTAAATACTTAATTCGGTCCTAAATATAAGATATAGTTGACATTATTAGAGATGCTAAAAAAAATAATTAAATTACTTTGAAATATTTACATTTATCATCTAAATATAAGATAGAATTGAATTTTTTAGAGATATTATTTAAAATATTTGCATTTATTATTTTTTCTTCAAACTATTTTGCTAAACTTATAAACTGGTATATTCTAATTGAAGAATATGTAATATATGATATGATTAAGTAATTTATTTTAACTTTGTTAATTTTTTTTTTTTTAAAAAAATTACGCACGCATTTAACATTTTTTAGGCTTAGTATTGAAGAAGGTCAAAACCTGAGCGCACCCATAATTTTAATGGAGGGGAGGGGAAGGGAGAGGGAAGAGATTTTAATATTGTTTGGATTTAATCGAGTAACCCTAAATACGGAGGGGAGGGAGGGGGGGGATTTTAATGGAGGAGGGAAGGGAGAGGAAGAGAGAGATTTTAATATTTTGTTTGGATTGATCGAAGGAAGCGGAAGGGAGAGATTTTAATGTTACCTTGTTTGGTTTAAGAGGGGGGGGAGGGAATTTTTTTTAACATTGACAACTTTACCCTTATATTGGAAGAGGGGTTTTAATGTTACATTATTTAGTTCGGGGAGAGGGGAGGAAAATTATCTTCACACGTACAATTTTACTTATATTATAAGTGATTTTTTTTTTTCAAATTTTATTAAATGTATAGTAACGTTTAATTATAAATAATATTTTTATGCCCGAAAATTAACATTTAAAACATATATATATATATATATATATATATTGAAAATTAGGACAATATTTTATCTTCAGAAACCAAAAGTTGCTGCTTGCTGCCGCTGTTTATTCCTAGTCCTTAGTGCTTATATCCTTTTGTTTTCATATATCGTGGACATGAGTTCTGCTGAATTGAATTTCTAGTTTAAGCAGCTATCATTGATAAAGTCGGTATCTTCCATAGTCTGAGTGTCTTGGCTGATAAATGGTTTTGTGAGGTTGAACGGAGTACACTTGTTGATGCAACAAATTCTTCTTCCTCGAACTATCTTGCGTTGAGCCATCGTACTCAGTATCTTATTCTGCAGGTTCTTCTCATTCAATTCAGATTTTTCAGAGCTTTCTCAATTATAAAAATGATCCTCTTGTGCAGATTCAGATTCAGAAAACCCATTAATTGAAAACTCTTCCTAGTTGGAGAGAAACAGTCATAACTTCATATATAATCATAAGGAGGAAGGAAAAGAAGAAAGTGTAGTTGCCAAATTCGAAGAATTCGGTGCAATTTCTTCGCCGCCGCCGTCACCGCCAAGTTGTCCTTCCACGTTTTCCCAAAAAATAAAGCTGGGACATTGTTGCTGTACTGTATGGTCCACCACCCATTCGTTCAACTCATGCCTCTGCAAGCACTCTAATCTAATGCCATTTCACCTTCCTCATCCACTATACTGCAAGATTGCACTTCATGAATATTCGGCACCATGCTGTCCACATTCTCTATCAACGGTGGCAGATAATTAGAAGCCACCATGCCTGAAGCTGCCGCGCTGAAAGAAGCTGACGACGGAGGAGGAGGAGGAAAAGCTTGAATGGTGGCTAGGGATAAATTTTTGGTTTCAGGGTATTTTTGGTATAACAATAAAAGACTAGGGATAAATTTGTCCTCTCATACCCCTTTTTTTAAAATCCCTCCGAATCCGTCCGATTTGGGGGGTGAAGTTTTAGAGGGGAGGGAGGGGAAAACCCTCCTAAAAAATATGATTAGCCAAACGAGGGGAGGGGGCCAAAATTCCCAGTTCCCACATCATTTTCGTTATGGTAATGCTTTCAAAATCACCATAGTGATAGAATAATTTGAACTTTTAATTATTAAGGATTAACGATTCCAAAATATTATTACAAACATAATAAGTAGATCTCCCAAAAAGAAACACATGCACTCTCAAACCGCACAAATCAAACGAGCTGGATGTGTATAAAAAATAAATAAAGTTCGTTCTCACCCATTTTACTGCTTCAAACATATGGGGTCTAAAGGATTAAAAAAGTTTTCAGTGCAATCACCATGTATGTTTCTCTTGAACAACAATTCCCAGATAATTAGAAACCAGCCCACCCAGAAGGTTGGGAAGTTGACTTGCTCACATGTGTCCTGGCATTACCAAAAGCTTGAGTATTACTCCTCCCTTCAGTGTTAGATGGTCTAGGCATCTGTGAGCTGCCAGCAGCAGCAGATACAGCAGTGAAATTATCTGTTCCGAAACCCCATGTATCAAAATCTGAATGGGATTGAACTGGTTGCTCGCTTTGATTAATTTTTCTAGTCCTAACAGATTTGGTTCTATTACTGTCCGCAGAAGCAGACTTTGTTGCTGGGTTTCCTCTGGAAAAGCTTGCCATGACTTCGGTTCTGAACTGGGAGTTTTCGTTTCAGCTTTGTTTTGTTGGACTTCCCTTATCGTCCCACTAACCTTTTCCCTCTGCAGTGGTAAACGCAATTATTATAGCTGTGTCAAAAACAATGTGAGAAGTGAATAAATCATGAAGGAAATTAGATAGTTAAGATTACCGAAGACGCAGATGATGGAACCGTGGTAGAGGCACTCCGACTCTCTTTCTTTGGCGATGGAGTTCTTGCTGCAAGGGTTTGCTTGAGATCCTGGATCTCTTGTCTCTGAGATCGGCAAATGGCAGAAAGCTTTTCATACTTTGAAGTTATTTCAGCTCTCTCCAGCTGAGCTTCCTTCAGCTGCACTCTGAGGTTCTCCAACTCAGCCTCTAATGCTTCCTCCTTTTCAGATTTTTTATCACTGAATCCAGAGCTAAGCTTACTGGTATCAAATTCAGCTACAAATGAATCAAAAGCCTTGTCTTGAAAGGAAGCTGCGTTCTCTTTACTTGAAGAAGCCCGCCTCTCACCACCAAGATGTGTGTCCTGGTAAAATTTTATTTCAAAGTCCTTGGAAGATCCAGTATCAGGTTTGTATGATTTCCCATGCTCACTGTTTTTCACATTTTGCGGTTGTCCAATACCCACTTTTCTACCACCAATATTTTTGGGTAATTGGTTACTGTCTGGACGAATTCTATCATGTTTTGCTGAGGTGTGATGGTTAGTTGGTTCTTCATCAAATATTGGTTTGCTCTTAACCTCTGAGGCCGACGAGTCATTTGCATGCATGGTAGACCAAAAAGCGCCAAGCTGCCCTCCACTTCCCCCTCCTATAGAAGAATGGGATGACTGTGATGAATTTTTTATTTCTCCAGATGAAGGTGGAGGAGGTGGACTCCGACGGGGCATTGGAGATGATTGAGTTGCAGGCTTTGCAGAACCTGCCAAAATTTATACACATTCCTTGACACATCTACTAAACTACAATTTTCATACTTTACATAGGGGGAAAAAAACTAATTCGCAAATTAGGACACGTTTAACCATAAAACACTTACCTTCATGATTGTTGGAAGATAGCAATTCAGGTGGTCTATCAGGTAATGACTTCTGCAGATCTATAGGTAACTGCTCATTGACACGAAACCATACCTGCCAACAATAGAACATCCAACATGAGCAGCCGCATTATTTTCTCATTCCTGCACCTAAGAATGCCATCGGCATGGATGATCTAAGACCAACCTAAATTCATGGAGATGAATGGCCAATCAAGCAAAGCTCTTGCCTGCGTGATATCTGGTCTGTCGTCTGGTCTGGCCTGGAGCATATCTCTGATTAGGTCCACGATGGATGAACTGTATTTTGGCAAATCCGGAATGCGATAGTTTCCATTTAAGACTTGTAACTTTGATTCACCATCAAACGCACTTTTGAAGTAGCATATACGGAAAAGGAGACACCCCAATGCCTAAGATGTTTAAAAGTGCATAATCAGTTACGCTACAAAATTAAAATACATCAATGAAGAGAGGAAAGCCAATGCTCTGCTTACCCATATGTCCACTTTCTCATTGATGACTTCTCTCAGGAACAGATCCCACATCTAAAATGCATTACAGGAATGGAATTAATCAAGAACTAGCATCACAAAACAGCAATTAGAGGGAAAAGTTGCTCGACTAACCTCAGGGGCCCTGTAGGCAGGAGTCGTGTGCTTCCTGATATTGTCTTCCTCAATCCCCATTTCTTCAGCTTTCTCAAATCGCTTGTGGTTGGTGGAAGTACTCCCAAAATCACATAATTTCCATAAACCATCAGGGCCTAATAAAAGATTCTCAACTTTCAAGTCCCTGTAAAAATACAAGGGGGAAAATCATCAATGACATTCCATAGAGTATAATCAAATCACAGACCAAAGAATCTTTAATTTAAGGGTTAAGGGGCAATTTTGCCCTGGTCGTTGTCTCGTTAATTTTGACCATTAGTTGACTAAATCTGCTGAACTTGCAGTCCACGTATCATCTATGTTATTTTTGTTAAGGTGAAAATTTGCCCCGAAAGTTCATATGTTATCTACTTCATTTTTTTTTCAAAGTTAAATTTAAACCTTTCGGGGCAAATTTTCCTCTAACAAAAATGATGTGGATGTCATGTGAACTGCCATCTCAACATATTTGATTAACTAACGGGCAAAATTAACTGAGATAACGGCAGGGGTAAAATTGCCCCCTTTCTGTACTTCCGGGGCAAAATTGCACCCTGGAGAAAACTTCTTGGGCAAAATTACCCCTTAACCCTTAATTTAAATCTGTAACTTTTCAATGATGTCTTACACAATCAGCAAAATCACTAGCTTCAAATGGTACAATTGATGGAGCATTTAAATTACAAAAGATTCATAAGGGCTGAAGAAAAAGATATCATAATGAAAAAGCAATCACAATTGAAGATCTAGGCATCATTTCATTGTTAGTCCATAAAATATGAAGTATAAGGCTATAGGCAAAGTGTAAATACATGCTAGCTAGCTATCCTATTTAGAGTATAAAATGAGTTAGCAACAGATGATGCTGAAGCATGTCAGCTAAATCTGCACGTTTAGATTTACCAACAACAGGGAAATTTCTTGTCGTAAATTTAAAAAGCACATAAATATAAAAATGAGAATGCATCAATAAATTGTTTCCGAGAGTTATCCACAGAATATGAAAGTTGCATATAAATAGATAGATTTCTAATTTCAACAAACATCAGATAAGTAGTTAGACTTGTTACCGGTGAGCAATAGGTGGGGATTGGCAGTGCATAGCCAAAACTGCATTACATACATCCCTGAAGATTAGAAGAACCTGCTTCTCATCAAAATAACCAGATCCTCGGCTCTCCAGCACATTTGCTAGAGACTTCTCACAAAATTCCATAACAAGGAATGCTTCTTTTGTCCTACCCATATCAAGGACTGCATGAGCATAAAGTGTGACAACATTAGGATGCCCTTTCAATGACTTCATGACTGAGATCTCCTTCTTTACTAATTCAAGTGATTCTTCATCATTGCATATCATGTGCTTCAAAGCAAATTGTTTTGACATGTGTACAGCATCACGAACCAAGTAGACAGAAGAGAAACCC
Organism: Acacia acuminata; assembly: GCA_019022655.1. NCBI lineage: Eukaryota > Viridiplantae > Streptophyta > Magnoliopsida > Fabales > Fabaceae > Acacia > Acacia acuminata. The sequence goes on from JAFJYI010000125.1 coordinate 1,222,996, forward strand.
CCTTCAGCAATGGCCTTCAGGACATTTACTTTAAGATTACCAACATCAATAGAACGGCCTTCGAGCCCAGCTGGCTCTTTTTGCATGAATGGCTTAAATCTCCACATGCTTTATGCAAAAACAACTAGAATGCTGCACATTTAAATAACATTATGAACACCACTGCAGCCATAATAAAGAACCATCAATCAAAGTGTTTCAAAATCCAAGTTGCTGACTGTACTATTGGGTTCATTCTTCGCCTCCATTAATATAATTTTTTTTAAAAAAAGACAGGACCTGAGAAGGCAATTCACACACACGCAAAAATAATCACAAAAAGGAATTCTATGCAGAAAGCTTTCAAAGAACGTGACAACTTCCAATTTCCAAGCACCCTTTCAAGAAGTACAATAAAAAGGTTAGTGATGTCCTTTGCTACAGATCAGCAATCTAACAATTTCTTTGTTCAGATCATACAAAATCATTAGCAACAAAATGGAAAATATAGCATTAAAAAATGACAAAGAAACCGGAACACTTGTATTTTTATAATGATCGGAACCGGATCAGAAGAAAGACAAGTAAAAAGAATTAATATAACCACATAAAAAGTTACAACCTTATAATGGACATAAGGGCAGAGATCTTACAAATCATTCAAGACGCAAATAACAACTCCAGAAGATGCAACCAGATAATGGACATCAATAAAAGGTCGCAAGAAAAGCAAATCTAAGGGTGACACTGCCTCAAAATTTTATGGAGCTCGAAGCCTTAATCCAAAACTCAGCTCAACAACCAGAATTAAATCAGTTCGAATAAAATTCAATGCGTAGAAGACGCCCCCGATGTGAGTCTAAATCAAAATACCAATTGACCATAAAGATCGCGGAACTCTAATCCCCAGGATACGAATATATAAAAGGCTAACCATATTTTAATCACCATCAACAAAAAAACAAATTTCAATCACTTCAACCGACTACAAAATTTATTAAAGTACTGAAATTCGAGTAGGAAACAGCTGCTTCCACGGTTCTACCTATCCAGACGGCAAAATTGAAGATCGAAAAGATCAAATCCTGAGTTCCTGACAAGAGAACCAAACTCTGGCGATAGCTATAGCTTCTCCCTCTTCTCGGTCTTCAGCAGATTCAGCACGAGCTGAAATGGAAGCAAAAGTTGTGCGAGGGAAGTAAAGTAGCCGCGAAGCAATATACAGGGATGGAAGGTGGTGAGGTATGGAGGAGCTGCGGTATGGTGTAGTGGGGATGTGGAAGGGCAAGATAATCCACACCGTTGAAGTAATGTAGGCCCATGAATGACGGTTGTGGATGAATCAAACGGTAACCGGTGAAGGGGCCGTGATTGCATAGACAACGAGGACCCTTCCCTCTTTGGGCGACAGATCGCGATTTTGCATGGAACGGAATCTCGCGGTGCTCGAGCGAGTGGACAAAATAAGGATACTGGCCAGATCTCATCACAACGTGGCGTGGTATCATTGGAGGATATTAACTCGCTGCCAAGAAAATTAGTAGGAACTTTTTGGCCAGTAAAGATTACTCCATCATTAATTATTATCCTAATAGTTAACTTTTTTTTTTTTTTTTTTTAGAGGTTAAAGAAATTAAATAAACTATTGAATTATTTTATATGTTATGTATCCTTAGATTATATATTAATTTATTAGTCAAATTAATTAGTTTGAAGAAAAAATAAAAATACTACAAAGTAATTTAATAACTTTTTTTAATTTCTCCAAAAAAAGTCAACTATGTTTTATAATTAGATCGGAGAGAGTAATTATTACCGTAATCAACTACAGAGTAATTATTACTATAATCAACTACCCTCTCTCATTCTCATAAATTTATCTAATTTGATAGATTAAGGAAATAAGTTAAATTAATTAATATAATATGTATTTTCTAAAATACTATGATCTTTTTTATTTATTTCATTTTCCCCTCTCATTTATTATTATTATTGAAAGAGTATAAATAAAAGTAAATTAAGAGAAGATTGATACATATGAAAAAAAATATATCTTGCATTTGACTAAGATAAACTCTTCAAATTTACCCTATATTTACGATGGGAGGAAGTATTACTCTCTCTCTATTTCAATTTATAAGGCATTTTTCAGTTTATTTTCATATTTTGTGATATAAATTTGTTCGGGAAAAAAGGGTTTTTAAAAAATAGTTCTTTAATAATTTTGTTTCAAAAATATTTTTTATTAATTAAGTGTGAGTTAATTAAGTGTTAGTATTGAATGAAGGATATTCTTAAAATTTTATAATTACAAAATTTATGGATTTTTAATTATATTTAATAAGGTTTATTGTTTTGGCCAGTGTATTTAATAAAGTTTATTAGTTTTCAGTTTTTATTTAAAAAATATTTTATAAACTGCATAAACTGAAAACAAGGTAGTACTTTCTTAAGAAAGTAGGTATTGAATTTGATAAACCAAAGTCACTGTCCCTTACCTTGAGATGAGATTGATGTTTTATTTGCTGGGACCATCTAAAGCTTGTAATTGTATATTTAGATGTTGCCAGTAAAAGAAGGGCTAAGAAGTGAAAATACATACGAGTTTTTTTTTTAAGAGTGCCCATATCATGAACTTTTTTATAGTAAAAAAAGTACACGCGTGGTTACGTTTTGGGAGCAAAAATACCACGGGCGGTTAGTTGGCCGTCAACTTGGATGAACGATGACGTAAGCGCTAATTTGGACGTTGTTGATTTAGGAATAAAAAAATTTAAAAAAAAAAAACTAGAAAAAATTCAAAAAATTAGTAAAAAAACTCAAATAATTAGAAAATATTAAAATAATTCAAAAAATTCAAATAATTAAAATAATTAGAAAAAAAATTCAAAAAATAATCAAAATAATTTAAAAAAATTAAAAAATTAGAAAATAATTAAAATAATTATAAAAAATTCAAATAATTTTTTTAAATTTTTTAAATTTTTTCTAATTATTTGTATTTTTTCCTAATCTTTTGAATTTTTTTTCTATTTAATTATTTTTTTTTTAATTTTTTGAATTATTTTAATTATTTCTAATTTTTTCGTAATTTTTTGAATTTTTTTCTAATTTTTTTTTTATTTTTTAATTATTTTTTAATTTTTTTATAATTTTTTCTATTTTTTTAATTTTTTATTCCTGATCGTCAAATCAGTCCATCGTCATCGTTCCATCAAGTTGACGGTCAACTAACCCTCGTGGTATTTTTGTCCCAAAACGTAACCACGTGCGTACTTTTTTGAGAAAAAAGTTCGTGGTCTTTGAAAGCCTTCTTAGGAGAAAAGCTCGTGTGTATTTTAAGTTCCTTAACCCACAAAAGAATTACATGCTGTTTGTGTATAAAAAAAAAAAGATGGGTTATGTGACTTTTTTTTTTTTTTTTAAAGTGTGTTCAATACCAAATATGTTTTTAGGGGTAAAAGCGACTTTGATTTTTTTTTTAAAATACTATCGACTGTTAATTTGACTTTTTTATTATTAAAGCAAATATGGATGATGAAGTATCTGTTAAAGTAACAATCTGGAAAAGAAAAAAAATGCTGACTGGGCAAAAAAACAAATCAGACTTGGCAAGGATAATATAATATATATTATGTATATTAAAATGCTTTTGTTAAAATATAATATAGGGATATACTCTGGATTGAGAATAAATTAAAAAAACCTAGGGTCCCTTCCTCTTTCCCCGATCTGAGGTTGGAAGCAACCTTATAATTTTATTCTTTTTTTTAAAAAAAAAAAAAAAAACACATTTGGAAGCTCAGTCACTTTTTATTTTTAAAATGAACCCCTTAATTAATACTCCCTCCATAACATATTTTAGAGTTAGTTTTGATTCTAATTATAAGAATAAATTTTAATTTTTGTCAATTTTTTCCTATAATACCCTATTTATACTTTTTCAATAATAATTAAAGACAATAATAATTTAATAATACACCTATATATTCTTTTAAGTAAATAAATAATGTTGGAAACTCACTAATGTCATATGCATCTCAATTATACTTTTTTTTTTTTATAAAATAATTTTGAGCAATTTTCTCATATTTTTCCCATATCACCCCAACTAATATTTTCTCCATAATAATTAATTTAACAACACCCTTATATTCTATCAAGTGAGATATTTTACTTTATTTTTTATTTTTTAAAAAATAATTTTAATAATCCTTTTAAAAATATTTTTGATACAAAAGGACCGATGCAATGATGCTTTAAAATAGTAAATAATACTTTAAAAAAAAAACTTGTGTTTTTTTATTATAAAAAAAAACTTTTGTTTCATTATGAATCTTTTCCTTATTGTTTTGCCATGCCAGTCTCATTTAAATTTGCCAATCTAGTAAATGACAAGATTGAGAATTTCTTTTCTTTTCTTTTTTGGGTCAAACACAAGATTGAGAATTTGAGATAGATGCTATGTAAAAGCATAGTGCTAATAATTAATAGCTTAGAAAATAATTGATGCAAAAGAAAATTTAATAGCTTAAAAGTTATATTCGATTCAATATGAAAAATGATACAATGATGTATGTAGGGCGTGGTAGCAACACGTACGGTAGTTTTTTTATCTTTAATTTCCATCGCTGCATTAAGAAAATAAAACATATTCTTAGCATCATTACTTTGTCATATTGCCTTGATGTAATTTTTAATTTTAAGCAGGGGTATTTTTGAAAATAATTATAATTAACTAATTTAACTTCTTTTCTTAATCTCTCTAAATTTTGATAAATAGTTCCTATAATTAAGATCGAAGTGAGTATTTCACAATTAATGAAAAAGTAAATCTTCTGAAATATTTGAATTTGATTAATATGTCAACTAATATTTTGAGTTATTGTGTTTTAATTAGTGATACCATAAATGACTTGGGTAACTAGGTTCACATAAGTATTCATCATCCAAAAAAGATTTACATGCTGTAGATATTAATTTGGCTTTTATAAAAGATCAAATTATATATCAAATGAAAAAGATTAAACAGCTAAAGTTGGAATAGTAAAAGTAAAAGAATTGGGAATTAATAAAATATCAGTTCAATAAAAAGAGTGAATGGAGAAGGATTGAAGCATAAAGTTGATATTGTTAGCTAAGGTGTCACTACACTAAGAATTGGGGTGAGCAAATGACCGAACCGACTATTTCGGTGTTCGGTTTGTTCGGTTGTTATTTCGGTGTTCGGTTCTTGATTTGGGGTTAATTCGGTGTTCGGTGCGCATTTTTGTAAATTTATTTTGGTTTTAACTGAAAAAACCGAAATTAGTTTTGTCCTCATGAGCCATGACCCTCACAGCCCAACTTAACTAAGACCCAACCCAATTCTTTTTTATTTTTTGCTCTGAAACCCAACCCAATACTTTCACAGTTTCACTTCCTCATTGAAACCCTAATCCCCTCCCTGCCTATCGAACTCGCTTGACGGTGAATGGTGAAGCACTGAAAGTGTTTTCCTTTCATTCTCTTTGAATGTGATTTCGAACCCGAACAAGGCAAATTCGCAAACCCTAACCCATTGTTTAAAGATGCATCGATCGACACTCGACAATCATCAAGCTCTCGCCTCTCACTCACTTCGCTAGTTCGCGGTTCGCCTTAGGTTTGCAGAATCGCAGCCCTTCCCTTTTAGCGTGAGCAGCGTAGTTTCTACCAGCAGCGACGATCTTGGTGCCAACTTGCGTTTAACCGAAGCTGCTGAAGTGGCCAAACCGCTTCCCAAGAATCGGCTTCTCTCGAAGTAAGTATTTAGGGTTCGGTTTTGGTGTCAATTCTTGTTTTAATTGCGTGTTTCGATTCACAGCCGCGTGAATTAGTGTAGAACAAAAGCGCTATCTGCTTAGTTTTAACGTATTTTGGTCCGTCAATTTTTGTTGTTAAGTCAATCTAAAGGGCTGACATCTGAGCACGGCTTCGAAACTAAACTGAAGCTTAATGCTTAGGCAATTGATTAGGGTCATAAGTCATTAGTAATTCCTGTATCCAAACTAAAGTTAATTATCGGCTGGTATTGCTGCTAAATAAAAAGAATAATATGTAGGCCGTCATGTAAGATTCAATTTATTGAGTTGGAATGATTGTTATGTGGTACTCTCGAATTTCTTCTTGTATTCATGAACGGGAAAACTAAATTATTGTACGCTTAAATGATTTATATTGGATTTTGACACAGAATGAGTGGTGTGCAATTGGGGTTCAACAAAGCCGTGGTTGGGTTCATTATGCAATTCATCGTCCTTAAATTATTATATTGCTTATTCTTAGTCTTTGTCACGGATCAGTTATTTTTCTGTTGTGGGGAAACTTACAAGCATCTTCTCTTTTCTGATATGAAACTTACAAGCATCTTCTCTTTCGATATGAAACTTACAAGCACTTCATTTCGAGAGTCATAGTTTTATTAGTAGATGCAATTCTCGGGATGATTTATTTTTGAATTGAAAGCTAATAATGCGGTGCCATTATTAGTAATGTTGTAGATCTGTAATGTTGTAATAATGTTGTAGTTGGTTTGGGCTTTCGGTTTCGCCCCACTTTCTATAAAAAAATAATAATAAAAAAAATTCTGCAACCTATTGTTTTGATATACATTCTAAGCAAACAGAGTAAAAAAAACAAAAAAAGATTGGCCAATTAACCCAAACAGGAAGGCCCACAAGAAGACCGAATTAAAGCCCAAAACCGAAATAAATGCAAAACCGAACCAAACTATTTCGGTTTATTCGGTTCGGTTTATTTTGGCTTTCGGTTTCGGTTCGGTGGTGTAAATAGGTGTATTTCGGTTTTCACCGAAAAACTGAACCAAACACCGAATGCTCAGCCCTACTAAGAATGGCCAAGAAGGCTATTAAGCAAATTCTTCTTGTTTAAAGATGCAGAGAAGGTTGGAGCAACTTGAGTAATCCATAACAGCATCAATCTTATCTAATTGTTTGAATCCCGTCATGACTTAAGAAAATTGTGGTGATGCAAAATATATGCCTTCGCAATTGACCTTTCTCATATAAATTGCACAACCTTGTGTTGATATGAGGATGTTGCAAATATCACAAGTTAATAGCATAGAGATATGAACTGGATTTAAAGTATTAAAATTACAAGATAGGCTTTACAAGTGACAAATTTCCGTGTTAACGAATAATCAATTACTCCCACCTCTACTATTTATAAAAACCCAAAATTTAAATTGTTTTTGTGCTTTATATAAGAGCTTAACAAGAGTTGTCTTAATATTTAATAAGTTTTTTATATTTATGCCCCCTAATTAATTGTATACATATATGTATTAATTAAAAGGTTTGTGATACTTATATTTACTCCATTTTTCTCTCTTACTTACTCCCTATAAATAATAACATACTTGAAAAAAATTTATTTCAAGATTTAGATTTTCGAAGGAGAATGAAAAATAAAATAAAATCGTAAAAAAATTAAAAACATAAAAGCGTTTAGAAAATTTAAAATCATTTTAATAAAAAAAATCGTAAAAATGTAAAATCCGCGATGATAAAACGAGTTTTTAACTACCATATTCAAGATATACTTATCATTTTTAATTAATTTTAACCAATTTTTTAAATAACGTAATTCTGTTATTGTGTTTTTCTGAATAGGATGAGAAGGAGTAATTTTTTTGCCAACAAAATAATTAATTAATTATTATTTAATGAGTTTTTGTACTTTATATAAGAGCTTAGTAAGAGTTGTCTTAACATTTAATGAGTTTTATATATTTATGCCCCTAATTAATTATATATATGTATTAATTAAAAGGTTTGTGATACTTATGTTTACTCCATTTTTCTCTCTTACTTACTCCCGATAAATAATACTCCCTCCGGTCCTAATTATAGGAGCAAATTTGAAATTTGGAGGGATTAAGGAGGGAAGTTAAATTAGTTAATTATATGTATTTTCTTAGAATACTCTTACCTAAAATTTAAAATGACATTAAACTGTAGCATTTGGGTAAATCTTTTTACTATGTGCTTATCAATAAAATATTAAGTTTGAATGAAATCGTTTTGTTAAGATGGCCATTTTTTTTATTTGATTGACAATATTTTACCAATATTTTATGATTGTGCTCTTATCAATAATTCATTTAAACCGTTCATGGAGATATTGGTAAAAAAAAAAATATATAATTAAGGTGTATATGATATTAATGAGTTGTAAATATTATTTACTATATAAAATATATAAGTATATTATTAAATTATTATTGAGAAAGTATAGATAAGGGTATTATAGGAAAAAATTGACAAAAGTTAAAACTTGCTCTTATAATTAGGACCAAAACCAACTTCAAAATTTGCTTTTATAATTATTTGTGGGAGGGAGTAACTCTTGAAAAAAATCTATTTCAAGATATACTTATTATTTTTATTTAATTTTAACCAATTTTTAAATTGTAATTCTATTATTGAGTTTTTATAAATAGGATAAGAGGGAGTAATTTTTTTGCCAACAAAATAAATAATTAATTATTATTTTTTGGCTCAAAATTAATTAATTTTATCACGTTAGTGGATTATGCACTTGAAGAGCCCAAATAGGTAACTAACATTATGACACTCGCCGGCCTAAAATACATCGATGAAACAGGGTGAAGCACTCGCATATAGTACTTTGTTGACCCAAAAAAATAAAATAAATAAACTAAAGTACTAAAAATTTTAGTCATTTAAATTTGTCGTTTGGTCCCTTAATGTTCAACAGTTTTAAGCGATTTTGTGTAATTAAATCTTGACCAAATATCTTTATATGTTAGTATTTTAATAAATTAATATTTTAAATCTTATTAATTGAAAAAAAAATTTAATCTTTACAGAATGTTTTGTGGTTTTTCACAATTTATGAAGAATAAATATATTTTGTTGTCGAAGAAAATTAAATTTTTTTCAATTAATAGGATTTAAAATATTAATTTATTAAAATACTAACATATAAACATGCTTAGTCAAGATATTTAATTACGATCATCGCTTAAAATTGTTGAGTAATTTTTTTCGTTAAGTCGACTAATGGTTTAGCATTAAGGACCAAACGCATATGTTTTACAAATTTAGCAAAAATAAAAATAAATAAATAAAAAATAAATAATTTAAGACACTCACATATACACAAGCGAACAGTCTATGATATATTGTCATACGAGTAGGGATATATTGCCATTCTATTATATCCATGTTTTTTTTTTTACCTGACCACTATATCCATGTGTATCTATACATTATGTTCATCAAAATCCATAAAAAATCAAGGCACGCGACATATAAAAGACGATTAAAGTATTTTTAAATTATAAAGTAATGTAGTATATATATTTTTTGTAGTAAGATAAGTTTATTTTTTCTATTTTCTTATACCCATATGTATTATCCTATGAGAGTCAATTGAGATACCATTCAAACATTAAATATGTGCATCTCTCCAACTAGTTCATCATATCATGTATTAACCTCTTCTGTAACGCCAAACCATGTTCGTAAGATAAATAATAAATTTAGTAAAAACAAGTAATTAAAATGATACTCTATAAATGTGACAGTCCATAGAAACCAAAAAAAGGCCTAATGAAAAAAATAGGAGAACCAATAGGAGTTAGGTCTAGCGGGTTATATGGCCTTTGCACATTCAAGTAATAAATTCATTAATTTTGTTCTATTTACAAATGATAGTGTTCTGATATAGAACACAGATGTCCAACCGAGGGCTGGTGGGTTGATATTGGATGGTTAGGCTGGCCTGGATATCTATGGAGGAGATAGCCAGGAGAGCGTAGGATCACCGTATACGACAAAGGGGTGGTGTGTGTGCACAGTGAGACTGTATGTAAATAGTCTAGGTTAGAATGTGTGTACCTTGTTACTCCGCCCTCCGTATTTATAGAGGAGTCGGTGCGATATCCGGGGCACGTCATTAATGGTGGGCTATTAATGGGGCGGATATCAGATGATACGCCTTTAATGGGACGTGTCATTAATGGGGCAGATATCCGGGATGTACATTAATGGGATGTGTCATCAATGGGGCGTGTATCTCGGCAGGCCGATATGATAGGGGTGGATTTCCGCCTAGGGATTTCCGGATCTCCAGCTATGATTAGCGGATTACGCCTCCTGGCTCCGCTTGGGCCATGCTATGGACTTGGGGGCTTTTGAGCCGGTCCGTAACAGATAGTGTTAGCATTGATTTTACATGATGCATCAAGTAAATAAGACATCATGATCATCTTCTAATAAACATTTTTGTGTTCATGATTTTACATACATATGCATAATAGTGTTAGCAATGTTTATCATTTTCTGATAAACATTTTCTTCTATTTATATATGATAGCGTTAGTAGTGTTTTTCTTATAATGTGGTGAACCCATATGTTCAAATCTCAACCGGAGAGATGTCCACATCTAATGTCTAATAATGCTTCAAATAAGATTACCTCTAATAAGAGGATACTTATACTTAGGGTGGGGAAAAAAAAAAAAAGGCAACCAAAGAAGTCACTAACAAACCCACAAAGAAGTGCACAAATATCACAAATGGTGGTATGGAATATTTGACATCTGCAGAAATTGAAAACCAGGGATTAAAAAAAAAGGACTATGGGTGATTCTTCAATCCTCCCACCGCACTATCACAACCAAACTATAATAACCCCTCTTCAAATTCATGTGTTGAGATTGAAAGATCACATTGAAGTATAAGAGAAATATTAATATTATTAACCCTTATAAACAAAAGAGAGTATAAGAAGGCCTTTATGTAGGCAAACTAATAGACTAACATAACCCTAAAATCTATCATAATCAAATCAGATCAAATCATAATATCTTAAAGATATATTCCTAAAATATAATATTCATATATAATATAATAAATACTAAACGATATCTCTAATAATAATACTTAATTAATATTTTTAAACTTGATATTCTCAACACTCCCCCTCAAGTTGGAAGCAGCTTGCATGTGCAACAATTGATCTTCAAGATAATAATGATCCATAATTTAGAACTAGGCTGAGATAATAATCCACTAGCTTCAAAAAGAGCTCAAACAACAAAAAGTATCAAATCAGGTTAGAAGCTGCAACAAACAGTTTCACAGGGACCCAAGCAACAACGAACGTGAAGAACACCAAACGATCTCATCAGGGAACAAACAATACTCCAAACGTTTCACCAGAGACAAACACCGAACGAAACACCTCACCAGAGACAGGGAACGAATAGGTTACATAAGGACCCCAAACAGTAAATAATTGCCAAACACCTCATTGGAGGCAAAGAATGAACATGTCACAAAAAGACCACTTAACAACAAATAATTGTCAAACACCTCATCGGAGGAAAAGAACGAATAGGTCACACAAAGACCACCAAATAACAAATAATTGTTAAACACCTCACCGAAGGCAAAAAACGAATAGGTCACACAAGGATCACTATACAGAACCCTAACTCTCTCACTGTTGGCAAAAAATTGAAATCAGAAAACAATAGAAAAAAGGAGAAAAAATAAGCCGAACCCAGGGAGGAACCTAGGGCTTTGATACCATGTTGAGATTGAAGGATCACATTAAAGTACAAGAGAAATACTAATATTATTAACCCTTAAAAACAAAAGAGAGTATAAGAAGGCCTTTATGTAGGCAAACTAATAGGCTAACTGTAACCCTAAAATCTATCATAATCAAATCATAATATCTTAAAGATATATTCCTAAAATATGATATTCATATATAATATAATAAATATTAAACGATATCCCTAATAAAAATATTTAATTAATATTTCTAAACTTGATATTCTCAACATCATGGAATCATGGAACGCCCCAACAAGTTTTCTTGTAGGCTAGCCCACTAAAACCCAAACTCCTTGAAGGTAATGGATTGAACACGAGGGTGTGGGATGACCCATGAATTTGCAAGCTACCTACTGGTAATGAATTTATCTCCAATGTCCTTTTCCTTCCTTATCTAATCTCACTGTCTCTGATCATTAAGACATGGCTCTTATTGGGACCTGTCTTTGATTGCTGCACATATCACTGAGCAAGAGGCTCAAGCCATTTGTGATATGAGGATAGTATTGAATAACAGACCAGTCATTGATCTTAATTCTGGGTTGTTCAAGCTTTTTTCCTATCCTTCCCTACTAGAATATAATAAGGCTTTGATTGCAGTAATCTTGTGGCAAATTTGGAAATGGAGGTGTGCCTTTCTTTATCAAAATGAAAGAACTGACCCAGTTTTTGCCTTTCTGAATTTTGGCAAGCTAATAACTGGATTGGTGTTGGGACCATCACAAGAAAGGGTGAGTCGTCGTGAACTGGGGCGGACCTGTGTACAACACTTGGGGGGCACGTGCCCCCTTTAAAAGACCTTTTTTTTTAAAAAAAATAAAAATTAATTAATTAATTAATTTATAAAAAAAATTAGGGTTAAATCTAAATACCAAAGAATCCTTTTCGATCGCGAGAATCAAACTTCTTCTTCCCGAGTCAAATAGCAACCTTCTTCCGAATCAAACTTCCGCCAATTATTTAATGCTTAATATTGAGAATGATGTATTTAATAGCATTGATAATAAGGTAATTATGATGAAATTCTAAAAAATAAGGTCTAGAAGGATGACATTGTAATTATTTTTATTGTAATATACTTTTGTTATTAAAATATACGTTTTTCAACTTATTTAGTCTTTTTCACTCGCTTATTTCTAACAAAGACTTAAATTGCTTTTTTCTTATATATTCTTTTGTTTTTTAATATATTTAAAAATTTTCTTTAAAAAAAAAAAATTTCGGGGCAGCCCCCAAATCACCCCACAAATTGTGCCTCCCCTTCCGTAAATTTCTAGGTCCGCCCCTAGTCGTGAACACAAGTGGCAACCCTCAGAGGGAAATAGATAGTAACGGCTTCGTCAGTTTTAATGGCGCAATCACTGGCAATGTTGAATGCAATGCAGTATGTATATGATAATGATCTTGATGATGTTGTTATTGAATCAGACACTCAGCATCTTATCCATTGCATTAATGGAAATGCGGATTGGACTACGTGCTATAATTGTACTTGAAAACATCCTTTTTGTTGTAGAATCCTATGTTGCAGATGGATTCCAAGACAGGCAAACTGAGTTGCTGACTGGTAGCTCGTGGGATTGGGTTGCAATACCACCTATTCAATTTCAATCTATTTTGAGTAAGCATTTCGAGGGTGTGTTAACGGAGTTTTCTAGAGTACGTAGCATGAAATGTTTTGGTTTTCTGTTTATTTGCTTTAGCTGAATGATTTCTGTTGTATTTATTATTTTGAGTCGTGAACTTTATTATGTATAACTTGGTTTTATTTAGGATGGAATGGAGATTATGATTTCTGGCAAAAAGAAAAAAATGACCCATGCGAAGGAAATGGAGGGTGAAATGAATGGAGTTGAGTTGAACTTATAATTTCTTACTTGAGCCAAAATTTAAAAAGATGTTTGATATCAGTTCAGTCAAACAATTCCGACTCTTAAAGAATTATTGATCATTATGACTTCAACCAAAATTGATAATGATATGTCAAGTCATTATTTTTATTCTAACTCTAGTTTAAAATATAATTTTTAAAATTTTAAGGGGTCTGATTTTCTTTTTAAATTTTAGTTTGAATGCCATCCATCGTTTATCCCTAATTAATTAAGGGATAAAATATTATTACTACCAATGTCACTACCACTTTTTCACCATTAGATCAAAATCTCATTTATCTTTATCATTTTTCTCTCATATTGAGATTTGATCTAACGGTGAAAAAGTAGTAGTGACATTAATAGTGACTAAAATTAGTAGTGATAATATCATATCCCATTAATTAATATTTCTCTTATATCTTTTTTTCCTTCTCATTCTATCTCTCACTCACCGACTCAATAAATAAGGGTGTTTTAAGAATATAAGTTTTTTTTTTTTTTTTTTTTTTTTTTTTTTAAATATTTATTATTTTAATCATTTTTAACTAACTAATTAAATTACGTAACTTAGTTACTTAAAGTTTATATTTTAAACCAAAGAGTATTAGATATAAAATAATAGAATGTAGATATAGATGAGATGTTTCAACATTCTTAGAGCATTAAATAAGTGTTTTGGGGACTTTTTTTTTTTTTTTTTTTTTAATTACCCCAAATGAAGAAGAAAATCACAAGAAAACATATTGAAGGGCCTAGACGGAAGTAATAAAAATGTGAATAAAATTTAAAGTCCTTTCAAGATATCTGACTTTGTCTTAATATAATGTCTCATTTTCTTTTATTTCACATATAAATTTTTTTTCTTATGATATTATAATCTCTGAGCATTAAATTTTAATAATTAAATAACACGGGTATTTTCAATCGCTCTTCTGTTTCCTGTTATATTCATGAATCTAGCATAAAATAATGTAACCTCTCAGACATGTGTGCAATATAGTACATGAAGAAAAATGTTCTATATGTTTTTACCATTTGTTTCCTCCTTTAATTAAGGGGAATGACTTTAAGGTCTCAATAAAAAAAAAAAAACAATACCAGAAAAATCCCTATTCACAAGTAAACACAAACATAACAAAGATTAACAAGTACCATGAATGAGACTTGTTAAACGATTGTTTTCTTCCTTAATGGCATTATCCCATTAATTCATGCAGTCTTTTTTGCCGGCCCGTCGGTCCAAAAAGCATCTTTTGCCGGCGCAAGAAACAGAGAGAAGCGGTAGTGTCTTATCGTTTCTTGTTACATTATATTCGTTCCAAAGATATATACAGGCTACTTCCTTGCTACGCTTTCTCCAGATGGTAAGACCCAAAAACAAGTTACTTCCTTCCTTGCAAAGATTCATACAAAGTTTATGTGCTGATTGTGCTCTCTTTCCAGTTTTCTCTGCAAGAAATATTCAAAAAAACCACAGAATGTGGGGAAAGTCCTCTCATCATCTTCTCCTTCTTCTGGCAATCTCCATTACTGCACTGTTCGATTCAGTAGATTGTATAAATCCCTCCAGTTTTCCTCTTGATTTCAAATTCGGCACTTCGTCTGCTGCTTACCAGGTTTTCTAATTTTTCAGCATAATCTTCAACAATCTCACATTTGCTCAAGAATTTCTTGGCAGTCTATTCTATCTATCGTATTTCTTATGTGATTGGCCTTGGTTTGAAGTACGAAGGCGCAGCACTTGAAGAAGGAAAAGGCCCTAGCATATGGGACATTTTCACTCATACATACCCAGGTACAGATATATACTCTCTGTGTGTGTGAAGTGACTACTATTTTCATGGTCAAAAGCAAATTGCTCTGTTTTCACTTTCACTTGAACAGTTTGTGCTGGAATTTTTTTTCCCAGAAAGAATTGCTGATCACAGTAATGGCGATGTTGCTACTGATTCATACCATCGCTACAAGGTATTCCCACTCACATTCTTATAATTTTGAATTTATAGGTGCGATAATGACTTTACGTAGCTCTTGAACTTTGTTTTCTACCAAGATTTTCTAATTTCTATTACTGTTTACTCCAAAATTTCAGGAAGATGTGGCCATAATGAAGGATATAGGGTTTAATAGTTACAGATTTTCCATCTCTTGGTCCAGAATCCTACCCTGTGAGAAACACTTTCACGTACTTCGGTCGTCCTTCGATTAATTACTTCAATGATTGATTAAACTTATATCTAACATTTTCTTTTCTTTAGATGGGCATCTAAAGGGAGGAGTGAACCCAGAAGGCATAAGATATTACAACAATCTCATTAATGAACTCTTATCTAAAGGTTAGCTGAAAAATAACTTTCATTCATGACATAGGAAAACAAACTAATCGAGTCACACTTTGATCTTATGTCTTGCAACTACAGGAATACAACCCTTTGTAACACTATTTCACTTTGACCTCCCTGAAGCTCTTGAAGCTGAATATGGTGGTCTTCTGAGCCCCAAAATTGTGTAAGCATTAAGTAATAACAAAAAAATTGACTGAACTGACAATGTGATCCCTACATTATTAGATCATCTGGTTTTAGTTTTTAAACATCTTATTTTTGTTTGAAACAAAAGCTATGAGAAAAGTGAGTACTATGATTTTGTCCTCGAGAATGAACGGAATGATCCTTTTTTCATATTGTCTTCGTAGTGTTTGAAAAAAGCCTTCGTTTGGATTTTGCAAACAGGAAGGATTTTAGAGACTATGCAGAAGTATGCTTCAGAGAATTTGGTGACAGGGTAAAGCACTGGATCACTTTGAATGAGCCATCATCATATAGCATTGTAGGTTATGCCAATGGTATTTTCCCACCTGGAAGGTGCTCCAGCTTCCTGGGTTGCAGTGCTGGTGACTCTAGTACTGAACCCTACCTTGTTAGCCACAACCTAATTCTTGCGCATGCTGAAGCAGTCAGACTCTACAGGAAGAAGTACCAGGTCACTGCATAATTATCATTCATTATGTAAATCCTAAAGCATATAATATGTGTTCTTCACTAAATTTTCCTTTGAATAATCACTGCGTGCTGCAGACTTCTCAGAAAGGTCAAATTGGGATAGTACTAGCTATGTTGTGGTATATTCCCATATCCCAATCAAAAGCTGACAAAGATGCAGCATCTCGAGCCAATGATTTCTCATGTGCCTGGTAAGTGTGTCTCTTACATAAAGGCACCTTATCAGTTTGAACTTTTGAGTTAAAATAGTTATGATTTCCTTTTAACAATGCGACCCTTACATTGGTTTTATCATGATTTTCAAGGTTCTTGGAGCCTCTGAACTCTGGGAAATATCCTGAAGTAATGGTTAAACATGTGGGTAAACGTTTGCCCAAGTTCTCCAGAAGGCAATCATTGGTGGTTAAAGGGTCCTTTGATTTCATCGGGGTGAATTATTATACAACATATTATGCATTTAATGTTCCCTGCCAAATTGAAAATCAAACTGCTCTCACAGACGCTTGTTTCAACTCTACAAGTAAGCTACGGAAAATGAAGCCTATAGATTGTCTCTTCTTCACTTTTTGAAGTTTTTTCTTGTACCTTTGCTTACTCATTATCATTTCTTCTAATTTATCAGCTGAAAGAAATGGAGTTCCCATTGGTCCAAAGGTACTTCTTTTCTCATTAAGAAACTTAGCTGTGGAAGACGAGGAACCTCCTCTGTTTTCAGTATTTATGTCTATTTGTTCAAGACAAGCATTGTTTTACATGACACAAATTTATTTTTGATATTGTATGAATAGAAACAATTTCTAAAACAAAATCAGAACTTATTAAAAGAGCAAAACAAACTAAATGGTCATGATCAGTACAACTACTGAAAATTAGCCTTTTAGCCTAAACTTGCATCTGGGTTAGGTTTGGAAGAGAAATTCAGTTTCTCAACATAGCTCCATGAATATCAATTTGAGATAGGAATTGAGAAGTGAGTAATATTGCAGCCTGGCACAAATTGGCTATATGTCTATCCACGAGGAATTCAAGAAGTATTAGAATACACTAAGGAGAAATTGAACAATCCAGTCATTTACATCACAGAAAATGGTAAGAACTTTAGCTATATATATAATATATAGAATGCCACAATCAGTGTTTTCTTTCTTCTTCATAAGTCAGATTTTTCAAACATTTGCAGGATGTAACGAGGTTGATAACGGAAGAAAGTCACTTAATGACACTGTGAGGATAGACTATATCGATCGCCACCTTGTACATATTCAAAAGGCCATGAGGTATGTTTTATTTTGCAGAAATGAACTTATTCAACTTCTGAAGTTCATAATTTTAATGAAGGATTCAAAATGAAGTTTCTTTATTTGCTTTAAAAAAAAAAAAAAAATCAATTGTATTTGGTAGGAATGGAGTGAAGGTAAAGGGCTACTTTACATGGTCACTACTGGACAACTTCGAGTGGATTTTTGGAGAGAGTGTTCGCTTTGGAATAATATATGTAGATTTCAAGAATGGGCAGAAACGATACCATAAAAGATCAGCTTTGTGGTTCAAAACTTTTCTCCATCAATGGAATAATGAGTCTCGGTACTGAACATTATTGATGGATAAGTGAAATGAAATAAAGTTTATTTGATCCTATTGATGGACTACTTGCTTTAATGTTTTATCTTGATATCAATATGATCAAAATGCATAGTTATTATTGGCAAAAAAAGCATAATTATTGGTATTATGAGCTATACAAGTTTTAAAATTATTTTTCTGTAATTATTACTCTCTCCGTCTCTTATTATAATTTATAAGCTTCAAATTTGTTGAATGAGTACATTCCAAAATAGAAAATTCATTTAAGGTTGTATTTATTGCATTTATTGTCTTATCCTTTTTATAATAAATAAATGTATAGTTGAGAAAAACATACATATTTATTGCTTATAATTAAGTTTAACAGTTTTCTTAATCAACACATGAGTTATTTGAAGAGGGAAAAAACACATCGGCAATTTTAGGTATCCAAATGTCTAACTCTGAAGGCATTCTAGAGAGCTCGAGTTGGCAATTTTGGCTGGGCTTTTGATTTGGCTGGGCTTTTGATTCGGTGCTGTCAGGATAGTGTACTGCCAAACTTGATTCGGTCATGAAGGTTTTATAAGAAAAAAGGTCTAAAATCTAAATCGAACAATAATTGTGATGGTTGTACCATCAAATGAGCTCGTTTGGTGTGTGTGTGTTTTTTTTTTTTTTTAAAAAAGAGAACCCTACTGTCGGCACAATCTCATCGTCTCATCATCTATTGCGTTTCAACGTCACACTCTCACAGATTTCAATTCTCTCCTTGCTCGGTTAGTTTGCATTCTCATTTTCTTTTTCCTTCATTCTATCGGTAGTGATTTCTAGATCTGTGCTTGTTTTTGTTTGAACATTTTCTTCTACCAAAAAACGGTGGGTGGGGTTCTTAGAATTTCTTTCGGTTCAGATGTGTGTTCTGGAGGAGCTTTTTTAAGCTCTTTTTAGCCAAAAGCTCTTGTCCCAAAATGACTCAGACCTCATCGTCCAGTTTCTCCATCAACGTCCTCACAGTTGCCGCCCTCATAAGCTCTGTGAAATCCTCTCTGTCGTTTTGTTTCGTCGCCGCCGACCTATAACTTCTGGGCAAAGCTTCGAACCTTCCGGCAGCATCCATGGGGTTGCTGTAGTTCATGCTATTGCCGCAGTTGGGGATGCTTCTGACGTAAAGATCCTTCACTTTCCCCAGAGCTCTCAAGGGCGAAGTAATTAGCCTCACCACTGTGTTCTGGTTTCGTCCCCTGTTCCTCATCTCTGTCTCTCTCTCTTTGCCTTGTTATATGTATATATATTGTCCCACCAAGAAGATTAAGGAAGGATAAATCAAACCCTGTCAAAAGTTCACAGGTGAATGAGAATTACAGAAAATATCAGGGGATGGATGATAATAAGGTGCTTTTGGCGCCAATGGTTGCGGCCAATCATCTCGGCACTGCAAGCCCATTGAAAAAATCCATTATTTCTGATGTAATATATATATATGGGATATATATATATATATAATTGGTGCTTGTCAAACAACTTATTTTTATTTTGAGGTTTTAAATAACTTCCAAGCTAAAATTTTTTATATAATTATCAAATAACTTTTAGTTTTTTTTTTAAACAACTTTTTTTTAAACTTTGACTTAAAAAAGAGGATCCAAACAGAAAACAAGTCACTTGGAACATCTCTATAATAAATGAAACTGAAAGCACTTAATTGTATTTAATTTTCCCTCAAAAAAGAAAAGCCTGTTTTATTTCAGATGTCAAAGTTGAAGATAGTACACCAAAAGAAAAAAAAGAATAGAAGTCTTGTCGTATTCTTGGCTCTATGATTTTTAAATAAATGGTCATAAATTGTTTAGGAGAAGAAGTGTGAGATTAATATTGAAATTAAGCAAAACATGTGGCCTTAATACCTTCTTCTCTTCATGGCACAGTAGCTTCGGTTAATCCAACCAGTTTTCCTTCTGCTTATCAAGTTTTTCCCCTTTTTATCATTACAAAACTATAATTTTCATCTTGTACAAATATAATTAACCTTGTTTATCTTTCATGATATATGTGTGTGTGGGACCTCAGTGCAAATTTCTTCTCCTCAGACAGCAACAAATTGTACATACATCCACATAGATTTCCTATCCACTGCAAACTTAAAACGCAATCCCACAAAAAAATCATTACTGAGACAAAAAATGGTTTTTTGGGGATCTGTCATAGCATGTTCAGGATGTATGAATCCTAGTTAATTACTTGGAAAAATGACAGCTAGGTCTCAAAGATCATAAAAAATTATAAAAAAATTTCAACAGAAATTCACATATAAAAAAAGTTCCTAGGAGTTTTTTGATATTATTTTTATTGAAACAAAATCCAAATTTTTAAACTTTGTTGTAAATATAACACTTTCTGTTGTGAATATAGCTTTTTCTGTGGTAAATAACCAGATTTAAAATTTTGTTGTGAATATAGCATTTCATGTTGTGAATCTAATCTTTTTCTATTGTAAATGACCTTTGTAAGTTTAAGGATTGAGTTTGAAACAAAATTCAAGTGTTTAAATTTTGTTATGAATATGACACTTCCTATTGTGAATATAGTTTTGTTCGGTTGTAAATAACCAGGTTTTTAAATTTTGTTGTAAATATAACACTTTATGTTGTAAATATAACACTTCCTATTATTAATAGAAATAATATTGATATGTGAATTTAGTGGCGGAACAAAAAAAAAAAAATTAGCCCGGGCCAAGAAATAAATATATTGAACTACTCCATTTAGTTCTTACTATAAGGCACCAACTAACAAATATATTTGGTCATTTTTATAAGACACTTGCTTATTTCCAAATAGCATTAAATATTTTTTTTTTTTTTTCATGTACACCTATAATTTAAAAGGTTGTGAGTGAGAGTAATAATTAATAAAAATTAATTATTACTCTTTTTTTAGAAAAAAGAGTAATAATTAATATGATATTAAAGTTCTTGTAATTAATAGGGATAATATTGAAAATTAATTAAATTTTACGACAACTTTAATGACTTTAACTGTTTTTATTGACTGTGAGAATTGCTAGTTGGTTCCTTAAATAAGGACTAGAGAGAGTATTTACTAAATAATATCAAATAACCTTGAAAATACAAATAAATAATAACCGATAATTATAAATCAAAACAATATATAAGATGCTACTAACATTTTCAGTATCTCAAACAAGAATTTTACTTTCCTTTCACAAAATTTCAATGAGTAATGAAACAAATATTATCCTTATAAAGAAGATAAAAAATTAGCTGGGGCCAAATTTGTGGCAAAATAAAATATCATATAATGAATACATATATATTCTAACATATTTTATAAGATCGGTAGAGGCCATTAGGGCCTTTTGGCTACCACTAGAGCCGGGAATCAGGACCGCCCGCTACGATAGGGCTCGGCCCCGTAGGGCCAGGGCCTAACAGGCCGGTCCTACATGATATAGGGTAAGAAAAATATCTATTTTTCAAAGCCCGGCCCGATAGTACCAGGGCCTGGAAATTACTATTCCAAATTTTAACTATTTTTCCTTCGATTTTTTTAAAGAAATATAATTAATAAATTGCAACCATTAAAGTTCTAATCTATCAAATAAATGTTATCAACATTAATATCTAAACAATATAATATTTATATCAAAAAATTATCTAAACAATATAAATTATTCAACAAATAAACACATTCATTAATTTATAATAAAAAACAAATAAACACAGAATATATTTTTTCCTTTTTATTTTTTCAAAAAGTATTAAACAAAGAAATTGCTTTATGTATGCCCACGACAAAATGCCTTTTCCTCTCGTAATTTTATGTGTATCAGATTCCTTAGGTTTATGCATGATTTTATTGATGAGTAAAAATAATTATACTTATTTTACACAAAATATATTTATAATTGATTACTTATATAATATTGTAATACCAAAGTATGTGTTTATTTAATATGAAAATATCCCTTCTTTAAAATTTATAATAACTAATTATGTGTTTTAATACGAATAATAATAAACATCCAAAAAAGGTTATAGTTTAAACTAAAAAAACTAAGTAATTACGAATAAACACATTCATTAAGTAGAAGTCTAAGTAAATTTTTTTTTTTTTAAAAAAGTTACAGTTTAAACGGGCTTGTAGGGCCGGCTCGAGGCCCCGTAGGCCGGCCCGATTAAGTCCGAGCCTTACAGGCCGGCCCCGCGGGGCCTATTTTTCAAGCCCGAGCTCTACAGGCGGGGCTTAAACGGGCGGCTCGATGGGCTTGGCCCGATTTCCCAACTCTAGCCACTACTACCTTCCGCCACCGTGTGAATTCTTGTTGAAACTTTTTTATAATTTTTTATGGTTTTTGGGACCTTTTGTCATTTTCTTTAGATACTTTGTAGCCTACGTTTTTTTTTTCTCATAAATGAAATTACGATTTATAAGGAAAAAAATCTAGAAACATTTTATTTCAGGGGTTGTTAAATATATACATACACGTACACATCCTATGAATGAATGTTAAAATCACATCTTCGTCAACCCTGACATAGAATTCAAAATAAATACTCTTGAGTTAAAAACTCGTTTTATCACTGCGATTTTTACGTTTTACGATTTTTTTTCCATTAAAACGATTTTACTAATTTTCCAAACGCTTTTAAGTTTTTACGATTTTACTACGTTACGATTTTACGTTTTACGATTTTTCATTCTCCTTCCGTTTTCGGGTAAAATTTACGTTTTCTTTGGCATACTCTCGAGGTACTATTAAGGGTAAATGTGCAAAATACCCATCAATTTTTAGAGGTGCGCACATTTTGAAAATGAGAGAAAAATGTCACAATCATTAAAATAATTTAACGTTGGTTGTTTTTATTTATAACGATACCGTGGACGTTGTCATAAAATGTAACCGTTAGTTATTTTAATGGATGTGCATATAACATATATGATTCTAGCTCAAAACTCTGCATGTTGTGTAAACTACGCTTCATTTGAAATCTATGTAATACTTGAATTTTTTTTTTTTTTTTTAAAAGCTATAATCTTTGGCAAATAAAAATTTTAAGTGAGTTGGATTTTGAAGTTCATTAAGACATGACATGTCTCTGGGCTTAAATAGTGCTTTACAGTTATATAGCCATTTGCAAATTGTCCATCACCAAGGTTCCCACGTCAGTGTGATTTGAATTCACAACCTTATAGTTATACGCTAATTCTCTTACCAAATGGACCCATTGTTGTTGGCTAAGTAGTATATATAATCTAGGGTTAAGTATCAATTTTGTCCCTAAAGTATGTGCCTATGAGCAATTTTTGCCCCGAAATTTTCGGCGTAGCAATATTGCCCCTTTAATCATAACAACCCTAACGTTGTATCGTTAGTTGACCATTGGGCAGTTAACGGAGGGGCAACATTACTACGTTTTTAAAGAAAAAAATAAAAATAAAAACTTCTAAAGTGCAAAATTGCTTCCTTAATCTTCAAAGACAAAATTGATACTTAACCCTATAATCTATAATACTATTATTTATATTTTTTTGGGAAAAAACTTTATATTTGGTTTAGATCAATCATCACCATAATTATGACTGAGTTTATTAGGTTGATGATGGCCGACTTCATGTTAAAGAAATAGCCAGCCGGCTGTTCCTCTAATTTGTTTCATATTGTTGACAAGTTCAGATTCTCAATAACTATTATTTTCTGGCCTGAGATTTTCAATGATTAAAGTACATCAATTATCAAAGCATGTAATAATAATAACATAGCAAAAACCCAAATAGCAGGCTACGTACTTCTATGTTTTCATCACCTAATTATTAATTAGTGACAATGATGACACTATAATTCATACATATCCTATAGTGGTGGGCTTTTTCATTTTGTCATTTTCGAATCTTCTTACAAGAAAGATTATAAGTATTGAGCACCCCATTAAATTTAATAAGTAGTGTAACTTCCTATATGAATTTAATATAATGGATTAATAACAATATTATTGCTTACCATTTGATTTGATTGTAGTCTTGGTCTCTATATTTTCAAATCGTAGCTTTTTGTCTTTAATATAGTTTCTTCATTCCAAAATGTAGCCCTTATAGTTTCATATTTAATGGTGTTAACTGTTAACTAAAGTTGTTAAGTGTATGGATTAAAATCAAAATTCAATCAAATTGGCAAAATCAACAATTAATGATATCAATCCTATGACAATGTATCAACCAATTAGCTAAGATGTTACAAGAAACTACTTCCCTCGGTCCTTAATATAAGACATATTTACCTAATTTGATTATATTAAGGAAGTTAGTTAATGTAATTAATATAAAATGTATTTTTTAAAACACCCTAATAATTTGCCTTAATTCCTTCATTTCCTCCATCTAGATTATTGTATGTTGAGGGAACATCAATATGAATAAATTAGAAAAATATTATCGAATATAAGAAATAGATCATATATAGGACAAAGATCAACTTTCAAAATAGATCATTTATATTAAGTACGAGGGAGTATTGAATAAAGAAGATAGCAAGAAGTTTTTTGTTTAATGTTTACACACACTAAGGTAATTAAGAATGATCCAAATGTTATTTGATCCCTTGAACAATTCAATGCAAACTGAGCCAAAGAAAAAAGCTTAAAAAGAGAGGCGGCAAAAATATTTTCTGGTGTAGCCTACAAAGTTGAAGATACAAGTGTTTGTGATGCTCTGTGCTAGCGAGCTCTAGGCTTATATAAATGAAGGACGATATAATTGTTCGAGAGAATAATTATAATAAGTATCAAGAGACATTATTAATATAGCAAATTAAATCCAGAAAGTAATGACGGCAAAGTACTGTCATCTTCTTCTTCTTCTTGTTCTGCTCATCTGCTTCCAATCTCCATTAACGCAATGTTTTCCGCCAGATTTCATCTTCGGCACTTCCTCTTCTGCTTACCAGGTTGGTTTTCACAAACATAAACACACACAACGTACAATTTCTTTTCTTAATTATGTGATTGGGGCTGATGTATGATATACATATATGTGTGTGTGAAGTATGAAGGTGCAGCGTATGAAGGAGGGAAAGGCCCCAGCGTTTGGGACACCTTCACTCATAAATTCCCAGGTCCCAACCTACTTATATCTATATTTGTGTCTAATTTGATTGGATTAAGAAAGTTAATTAAGTTAGTTAATATCATATGTTTTTTTAAACACTCTAATTATATTTCTTAAATTATTTTTCCATCTCCTCATTACTTTATTGTTGAGGGAGTATAAAATGGGTAAATCAGGAAAATATTCATCAATATTGTAAAAGGTCTTATATATAGGACAAAGATCAACTCTCTCCAAAAAATTATTTTATATTAAGAATTAGAGGGATTAATTAATCCTTTATTTTCGTTCATCTTCCTAAGTTCAAGTTCTAACATATGAAACTCTTGTAAACATCAAAACCACATCCCCTTTCACCCTTACAAACACTAAGGACCTGTTTGATAGACTGAAGATTGGCCGAAGGAAAGGGAAGATCACAATCTTCCATCGAAAACGCGTTTGGTAGCACCACCTTTCGAGAATCCATCTTCCGCGACCTCGATCTTCCTTCAAATGTGGGAGAGTGCTTTCCTTCAAAAATTGGTGGGATTTGATCTTCCCAAGTTGGGAATTTCCAAATAGCCCCTTCAACATCGACGCCGTCTTCCTTCACCATCGACTCCGTCGCACTCCCCCCTCGCCCCCTGGCCTACTCTGTCGCCCTCTCTATTCCACTTTTTCTGCTGCTCTGTTGTTTAGGCTTGGTTTGCTGTCGGTGGTCGGGGTAGAGATGAAGAAGAAGGAGATAGTTTTTTTTTTTTTTTAAAATGTAAAGGGTATTTTAGACATTTTAATTTAAATATTTTAAAAATTATCATCTTCCATCTCAATTTCTATGTCTACCAAACAGAACACCCTTTTAAAGTTCTCTCTCAATCTTCCTTTCCCTCCTTTAAGTTCATTTCCTTCCTTAATCTTTCTCATAACAAACGGAGCCTAAGGACCCTTTGGTTCACGTCATTGGAGGTAATGTAATGTAATATAATGTAATGATGATTACAAATTTATTTAGTTCATTATTAGAGAAAGATGATGTATTTGCATAAAAAATGTTTGATTAGATTACATCGAGCATGAAAATATATGGAAAAAATATAGCAAGGGACAAAATTACTCCCAGTCTACATATGCAATAATGTACACATTAGGTTCATGATAATTTTTTTCATTTTATACCTTGTACATGTTGGATTTATAGTATTTTTTTTAAATATTTGTTCTGTTATAGAACACAGATGTCCAGCCGAGGGCTGGTAGGTTGATCTTGGATGGATAGGCTGGCCTGGATATCTATGGAGGAGATAACCAAGAGAGCGTAGGATCACCGTACACGATAAAGGGGTGGTGTGTGTGCACAGTGAGACTATATGTAAATAGTCTAGGTTAGAATGTGTGCACCTTGTTACCTGCCCTCTGTATTTATAGAGGAGTCTAGTGCGATATCCGGGGCACGTCATTAATGGTGGGCCATTAATGGGGCGGATATCAGATGATACGCCTTTAATGGGACGTGTCATTAATGGGGCGGATATCCGGGATGTGCCATTAATGGGACGTGTCATTAATGGGGCGTGTATCTCGGGCAGCCGATATGATAGGGTGGATTCTGCCTATCCGGGATTTCCGGATCTCCAGCTATGATTAGCGGATTACGCCTCCCGGCTCGCTTGGGCCATGCTATGGACTTGGGGGCCTTTGGGCCGGTCCGTATGATTGCCCCGGCCTGCTGTTCGTGCTTCGGGCGGTCGAGGTGTATGATTCCCCTGGCCCGGTTTGTGACCGGGGCCTGTGCTTCAGCCAACCCGGCTTCTGGTGCCGCGGCTTATCCCTATTATGATAGTCTGTGTGGTGCCCTGGGTCATGCCTGACCGGGGCGTACTGGGCGGCCTCGGATTTACGTGGTTAGTCCCCTGCTCGTGGGTAAGTCGTTTGGTCTTCTTTCCGTAGGCGCCATCATTGTTGCTTTACACCTGGCTTGTCCTGATTGGAAAGGGTCAGCAGCCGTCGCGCCCCCCGAGTACCGATTTGCGTCCACATTTAATGCTCCTACGTCATTCTGTGCATTTCCCATCGTGTCAGTGTTCAAAGACCGGACTGCCCCCGGCGTTCCCTCTCCTTCTTCTTATATGAAGTATTTGCTTCGTTTTTGCGTATTTCATTATTTCCCGCCTACAACTTTGCTGTGAACTTGGTCCGAGTTTCTTCCGTCAAAACTCAATTGTTCTCCCTTTCGTTTGTTCAAGTCTCCTTCTTCTTACTCACGCAGGTATTTTCCGTCCTTCTCTTTACTCTTTTATGGCATATTTCGTACCGTTTAGATATCCTCTGGTCTCTTATCTACTTTTCCCATTCCTCTGGTTTTCTAAGTATCCCTTTAAGAACAGTTCTGGGTTTTGTTGCCTTTGACCTATACGCTCCTCTCTTTCTACGTCAAGCCTGTAGTTCTTAGGTTCTAGTTCCTTTTCTGATGGATAGAAATAGGCATTTCCTTAGACCCAGAGCAACGCTCACCTCTGAGGAAGAGGAGTTTCTTCGTACTCGTTACCCGAGAGCTTCTTATTGGGTTCTTGGAACTGAGCTTCCGGAAGCAGAGAGGTCAGCGCCTTTACTTCGAGGTGGGAATGGTTCTTCCGGACGAATCAGACCCCAAACCGTACCTGCTAGAGTTCTGTCGCCTTCTTCGGTCCGAGTTCCGGCATACAACATTCCTACCTTATCACCTTTACGGGCCGGGGTTGGTTCCTTTGCCGGCTCTGGGTCTCCTGCCTTGTTGGCCCAACCGCTCAACTTTTGTGAGGGTCCACCCTCTGCGAGCTTGGACCCTTATCCTGATGATTATCTCGGCCCCTGCTGGGACTGCTTGGCCGAGGGATCATTCCACATCGCTCGCAGCGAAGACACCAGAGCTTCCTCGGTTCTTGGTTCTTGCCGGCATCGGCGTCCTTCGGGCCCCTCTTCTGGCGTGCCCTTTCATCCGAGTCCACCATCTGTTTTGCCTTCTAACATTCTTTTACCAGGTATTTCCAACTCTGCTAATTTCATTTTATGTTGCATATAGGTTAATGGCTCCGAAATCTCTGCCTTCAAAGAAAAAAGCCGAGGCTGAGGCATCGGACTCTTCTAGTCCACCCGAGGCCCTGTGTCGTAGGTATCCCTGGGTGTCCCATAAGGTCCTGAAGACCCGGTCTATTATGTCGGATACGAACATTGCCCGGTTGGATCTACCCACCATGGAGGGGTGTGCCCTACGCCGCCCGGAGGTCGACGAGCCTGTTTGTGCTGAACGGGAAGTAGGCAGTCCCAATTTCTTTTATTTTTACCGGGATTATCTTACTCGGGTCGGTGTCTGCTTCCCTTTCACCCGTTTCCAAATGCTTGCCCTGACGCACCTGAGACTTGCCCCGTCTCAACTTCATCCGAACGGGTGGGCTTATCTTGTAGCGTTCGAGCAACTGTGTCGCTCCTACCCGGTTCCAATTCCCTGCTCGACCAATCTTTTCTTCTACTACTTCGGCCCCTTTACCCCTAGCTCTCCCAAGGAAGGTGACAAGTTAAAAGGGCTGGTGTCTCTCCTCGTTAATCCCGACCGGAAACTCATGAAGCCCTTCTCCGATTCATTTAAGCGGTTTAAGAACGCGTTTTTCAAGGTTGTCGCCGTGCCTGGTAAGCCGACTTGGTTTTTGAAGGGGGCCGAGGCTGCCGACGTAGAGTGGCGTTTCCCTTTATACTGGATGGAGAGTCACCACAAAGCCGCCCCCTCATCCTTCCAAATTTCGCAAGATGATCTCCTACCTGAGATGGCCCCTCACGTCCCAAGGTTTGACACCTACGTGGAGAAGTATGGCATTCAGAGTGCAGCCTTTTTCATATCTGGGGAGGGATCTAGGCCAATCCCCTCTACTTGTAGGAGTCCCTTATTTGCCATGTTCCTTAATCTTTTGGTCATGTTTTGTATATTGTTGACGTACTTTGTGTTTGTTCCTGATTTCCCTTTACCTGTCTTTTTCAGCTCAAGACATGAAGGCCCTTCTTGGTTACTTGAAGAAAGTGAATCCGGCCGTGGCATCTCCGAGTGGTCGGTCTCGGAAACGGGCCGTCCCTGTTAAGATTGCTGTGCCCGAGGCTAATGCCTCGTCAGGACGAAGAAGGCTAAGGTTTCGACATCGACAAGTCGGCTCCATCCGTACCCTCCGGATCACCCTGTGCGCTTGTTTCGATACTTCTAAAGGGAAACAAAGTTGCTGTCTCTACGTGAAACTGTATCTACGGAGGTCGCGACCGCTCCTTCGGCATTGGTTCTGCCGATGCCTTTGCCAACTCCGCCTCCTCCTCCTCCTCCTCCTCCAACCGGGCCCTTACATTCTTCTTCCTTGCTTCCTCGCAGTTTCATACGGGACAAGGGGGTGACCGATGAGCTGGACGTCGCGTTCCTCCCCCCCGGGAATTTATGGAGAGCCGGGCCTTGTCCCCACCTAGCGCGAGGAGGTGCTTGCAGCTGAACGGTACTGTGTAAATCTATTGGTTTTGCCGTAAGCCTACGTGATTGTGAGGGAGAAGTACACTTTGCGGTACGAGAGAATAGACGACTGAAAGCGTCTCGGGGAGAGGTTGTGGCCCAGCGAAAGGCTCTGGAGGAGGCGGCATCCACAAAAAGGCTTTAGCCGATGCTGAGGCCAAGCTGCACCTTATAGAGGAGGAGGCCGCCCGGCTTGAACGGGATGCTTCCAAGGCCGCGTTTGTGAAGCTGGAAAAAGATCTGCAACAAGCGCGAGAAGGGATGGAGCAGTCAGCCTCTGAGTGTGTCCGGGCCCAGAAGGCGTTGGGCGAGAGTATGGAAGCGGTGAGAACCCTTCGAAACAGCGTGATACGTTGTTTGCTAAGGTTAAAGCCGCGAGGAGGCCTTGCCGTATCGCAGCACGGCGCGTTGGAGTCCGACGAGCTTTTAAAGCAGACTGCCGCTGATTGCTTTGAGAATGCCCTGGAGCAGATCCAGCTTTTAAATCCGAAGACGGAGCTCAACTTGGACGGCTACGACTTTCGCGCCTTTGTCGAAGACGGAGTGTTAGTTCCGTATCAATCCCCTTCCGCCAACGCGTCCCGATCGGGAGGAGGAGAGTCGGATGCGGAAAGTGAGGCGACCAAGGGGTTCTCGTGAGGCCAGTCCATCTAGTTAAGTTTAACTTAGGTTTTGGTGGGCGTCTGTGCCCCTTTACTTTGTAGATTTCTGGCTTTTGTGCCGTGACGTTTGTATGACTTATGGATGAATTTATTTATTCGCCCTTCCGCCATTTTTCTTAAATTCCATATTTGAAATTTCTTGATCGTATCGATACGAGTCGTTTACTCGACCAACACCGAGGTGTGGGAGTGTGGGACGAGGTTGTACGTCTTACCCTCTGGGGGTGTTAACTTAACCGCACTGCCTCATTCCGGTTTGACTAGCCGGAAAAGGTGATAGGAACCGAATTAAGGGCGAGGCCGTCACATGTCGACCGAGGTGTCTATTACCTCAAATCTGACATTTTGACTTGATCAAGGTCGGAATGACAACCTGCTTTCTTAAATAGGGCGAACGTTGACGCATCAATTTCGTGAAGGCCACGTATGGCATTTTCGCCGAGCTCTTACCAATGCATGTCGGAGTACAACGGGCGGTGTCATACATCTAGATGTTTTTATGTTTTTAACCGGGTATAAGTACCTCGGAGTCGGGTTTTTGCCGGGCTTAGTGGCCTCGGCTTCATGCTTAAGCAAATAATTGTGCACATTGACGCCTTTCCTTGAGGGATTCCTTCATTAAATAAAGCAGCTCTAAAGAGCGTACAAATGGTCATAAATTATTCAAATGCAAAGCAAAGAACAGTTGGAAAGCAATTGGAAAAAACATAAGAGAAAGTAAGAAATGACCGAGCAGCAGCCATGGTATCTGCGGGGCCGAGCCTTGGCCTAGCTGTAATAGATCTTTAGCTTATCGGCATTCCATGTCCTTCTAACCGGCTTCCTTGCCAAGGTTTCGAGAACATATGCCCCAGCATCGAGCTTTTCTTTAACCCGATATGGTCCTTCCCAATTTGCTGCCAGTTTTCCGTCTCGCGAATTCTTGTTACCTATGTCGGCCCGCCGAAGTACCAAGTTACCCCGGTTGAAGGATCGTGGTCGAACCTTACGATTATACTTTACCGCGAGTAACTGCTTGGCGGCAAGTTCCCGGCAATGAGCTGTGACTCGGATCTCGTCTATTAGGTCCAGATCTGTCTTTAAGGCGTCGTCATTTGACGCCGATCCTTCCTGTCCGGCTCTGATCTTCCTCCATGATGGCTACCCGATTTCCACCGGGATCATTGCTTCGCATCCATACGTCAGCCGGAATGGGGTTTCCTGGGTCGAGGACTGCACACTCGTCCCGTAGCCCCATAAAACACCGTGGAGTTGTTCGGTCCGGCTAGAGTCGGCCTTTAACATGCGTTTCTTCAACCCTCGTCAAGAATGATCTTATTGGCCGACTCGGGCCCGGCCATTAGACTCGCGGATATTCGACGGAGGAAAAGTGTTGTTGGATGTCCAGGTTGGACATTAAGGCCTGGAATCTATGGTCCGTGAACTGGGTTCCATTGTCGGTGACGACTTCAGCAGGTATCCCAAATCGAGCAAAGATATTGTGTCGAACGAACCTCATAATCCTGGATGACGTGATCGTAGTTAATGCCTCCGCTTTGACCCATTTGGTGAAGTAGTCGATGGCGACAATGAGCCATTTGAGCTGTCCAGGTGCCGGTTTGAATGGTCCCAGAATATCCATTCCCCATTTATAGAAGGGCCAGGGAGCCGGCATCCCTTTTAACTCGTAGCGGCGGCGCCATAAGATCCCGGCGTGTTTCTGGCAACTGTCACACCGCTTGGCGGCTTCCATGGCGTCATGCTTCATGGTGGGCCAATAATAGCCGGCACGTAATGCCTTCCTTGCCAGAGCCTTGCCTCCCATGTGTTGGCCGTTGCATCCCTCATGTATTTCGGTCAGTACATACCTTGCTTTGGACTCACCGAGGCATCGCATCATCGGCAAAGTGTATTCCTTTCTGTACATACCGATCATCGACCATAGTGTAGATGGCGGCTTCCCTCATCAGCTTCTTTGCTTCCGTGGACTCTGTTGGGATGATCCCCCTTTCCAGGTAATCTTCAATTGGTTTTCTCCAGTCCGAGGCGGACGAGATAGTCATGATGCATGTGGGTTCGGCCAAATTCTGTTGGATGACCGTTCTATGACTCCCCGGACCTTTGATACTTGCGAATTTGGAGAGGATGTCGACCCGGGCGTTCTCTTCTCTCGGGATATGAGAGACAATCACCTCTTCGAATTCCGTCATTACCTCTTTTGCTCTGTTTAAGTACTTGGCCAACAAGGGGCCTTTTGCTTGATAGCTGCCATCGATCCGCGGCGACGAGTTGTGAGTCGGTGAACACCTTAACCCGCCTAGCTCCGCTTTCTTTTGCTTGAGACAATCCGGCTAAGAGGGCCTCGTACTCGGCTTGATTGTTGGAGTCGGGAACTCCAACTAGAGGGAATGCTCAGTAGCGACTCCCTCGGGGCTTTCAACAATGACTCCTGCTCCACTGCCTTTTGGATTCGAAGATCCATCAACAAATACCCTCCAAAATTCCTCGTTAGCCATAACCGGAGTCAATTCCCCGATGAAGTCCGCCAATGCCTCGTGATTTGATCGCCGCCGGCCTCAAAAGTGATGTCGATTCGGACAGTTCAATCGCCCGCCTTGTCATTCGCCCGCCAAATCTGGTTTGTGCAAAATCTGCCGGATTGGCCGACCGGGTCCGGACTACAATCCGATGTCCCCGGGAAGTATGGGCGAAGCCGCCTTGCCGTTGTTAGTAATGCGAACGCCATTTTTTCCAGCTTCTGATATCTGAGCTTAGCGTTTTGTAACGCCTTGCTCACAAAGTAGATGGGTGTCTGTCCGGCCTCGGTTTCTCTTACCAAGGCGGTGCTTACCGCTTCATCTCCCACCGAGAGGTACAAGAACAAGGTCTCCCCTTGCTCCGCTTCGTTAGTACCGGAGGGGTTGCCAAGCATCTCTTAATTTCTTCAAGGCCGTCTCACAATCCGTATTCCATCCTCCCCGGGTTTCTTTCTTTAATAATTTAAAGAAAGGTAAAGCTTTCTTGGCGGACCTCGGTAAGAATCTTGTCAGGGCCGCCAAGCGACCTGTTAATTGCTACACTTCCTTCTTGGAGTTGGGGACTTGCATATCTAGCACGGCCTTGCATTTGTCCGGGTTGGCCTCAATCCCTCGGTTGGTCAGCATAAAACCCAAGAATTTCCCAGCAGGCACTTCGAATGCACATTTGGCCGGGTTCAACCTCGATTCAAGATCGTCTTAATTTGTCAAACGTCCGCTTCTAGGTCCCGGATATGCTCCTCTCGGTTGTTTTGACTTCACGATCATGTCGTCTATATAGACCTCCACATTACGTCCGATTTGATCCTCAAAGACACGATTCATCATTCATTGGTATGTAGCTCGGCATTCTTCAATCCGAATGGCATGACGTTGTAGCAATAGTTTGCCTTGTCCGTCATGAAGGCGTTTTTTCTTGATCCTCGCGGGGTGCATGGCAATCTCGATTGTAGCCGGAGTAGGCATCCATAAAGGAAAGCAACCGGTACCCGGCCGAGTTATCCACTAGCTGGTCAATGCTGGGCATAGGATAGGAGTCTTTTGGACATGCTTTATTCAGATTGGTGTAGTCAGTGCACACCCTCCATTTACCGGTTGGTTTTAAGACCATGACCATGTTCGAGAGCCAAGTCGTGTATTGTACTTCTCTGATGAATCCGGCGGCAAGGAGCTTTTCAATGTGACTCTCAAGTGCTTTCTGCCTGTCGTCTGAGATATTCCTCCTCTTCTGGGCCACTGGTTTCGACCCCGGCAATATGGCTAGCTTGTGACAACAGAAGTGTGGGTCGATCCCTGGTATTTCGGCTGACGTCCAGGCGAAGACGTCCTGGTTTTGTCTTAAGAATTTGGTCGGGCCTCGCTTTTATATCTCGCGTCCATGTCCCCGCGATTTTAGTTGTCTTGGAGGGATCCATCCCGAGGATTAATTCCTCCAACTCCCCTTCCGGCTCGGGCGTGGGTTTTCCGGTTCACGGAGGTTCAGCTCTACCATGTTAACCGATTGCCGGGGCCGCCCTCATTTCGACATCGGTCATCACCTCGTTGGTTCGGAGCCGCGGCGGGGATGACGGTCCTTCTTCTTCAACACGGAGAGTCTCAAAGTAACATTGCCGTGACGCTTTCTGGTCTTCGGACACTTCAACCACCTGATTCTTATCATTGATCATTTTCAATTTCTCGGGTGCTTAGTGGACGCCAAAGATGTCCCAATTGTGTATAGTGGGTCGGCCCGGTATAATGTTGTAAGGAGAGCGGAAGTCGGCCACTACGAACCTTACCCGTTCTGACTTGAAGGCTTCCTTGGTTCCCAAGGTTAATCTGAGGTCGATATATCCTTTTGGGAAGGAACGCTCTCCATTAAACCCGATTAGGGTAGATTTGCATGGCTTTAGGTCTTCAACATCGAGGTGTATCCTCTGGTATGCATCCCAGCTTATGATGTTGGCCGAACTTCCCGCGTCGATGAATATCCGTTTGACACGGCAGTTCACGACGATCCCGGTGATGACCAATCCGTCCTGGTGGCCGGGAATAACCTCCTTGAGCTCCTCGTCCGTGAAGACCAACGGGGGTGGTTTCGGTTTCGATGACGTGCCCTTAAACTTCGGTACTTCTTTTACCGTCAACAACTCCCGCAGGTACTTCTTGCGCTGACTTATAGTATCTCCACCTCCTCCGAAGCCGCCACTGATCCCATTGCATTGGAGATCAGCATCTAGGTATCCCTCGGGAGGGCCGATTCTCTATTTCTTCTCAGGTTCCGTACCGTTCGTGGCCGGACTCCTGCTTCGGCGGCTACTATTCTCGCCCGCTAGTTTTCCCTTGAGTTTTGATGACGTATTGGCACAGCTTTCCTTCTCTTACAAACTTTTCAATAGCATCCCCGAGTTCATAACATTCGTCGGTGGTATGACCGAGACGATCGTGGAAAGTGCAGAACTTTCCCCGGCCTCGTATTGGACCGGTTTCGAGAGGCCTCGGCTTGGTCACCCTTTTCATCTCGGTCTGGGCTACCTCCTTCCACAGTTGCGAACGTGGGACATTCAAGGGGGTGTAGTTGCCGTATTTCCCCTTATTGTCCATTCTCTCTGGTCGGGGTCGGCTCTCTCTGCCGCGTCGGTGGGGTTCCGCCTTGTGCTTGTCCGTCAGATCCCTTCTTTCCGGCGATGAATTCCTCACCTTCTCAGGCTCATCTGCATTTGCAATTTCCGTTTGCTCGACGTCTAGGTACTTCTTTGCTTTGGTATAGAATTCTGTCAATGAATATACTCGATTCTTGAACAGATGTCTGGCCAGGCGTGTCGTTGGTCCAGTCTGTTGACGAGGCAATGTACATGGACCTCTTCGGATAAGGATCGTACCTGTATTGCCGTATCTCTGAACCGATCCAGATACTTCTGCAATGTTTCGCCCTTCTTTTGCTTTACTTTACTCAACGTGAATTGAGATTTTGGTTGTTTCTTACTGGTGGCAAAGTGCAATTCAAACTTACGCCTGAGGTCTTCAAAGTTTCGAATGGAATTATTGGGTAATGAACTCAACCATTTGTGGGCCGGCCCGGTTAACGTGGCCGAGAAGAGTCTTAGAATGACCAGACCTTCTATTGACCTTACCCACATCAACTTTTCAAATATCTCCAGGTGATGACGTGGATCCTGGGTCCCATCATACTTGGGGAGATCGGCTAGGTCGAAGTTCTTCAGGTAGGGGGCCGTGGCTGTTGCTCGAGAGAATGGGGTCCCACCTACGCCGGCCAAGTAATTCATCCTATACTGCCGCGGCGATCCTCGTGTCCGAGGCATAGTGACCGCCTCGCGTAGCTTGTCTGAGTCCTGATCACGGTCTCGGTTTTCCTGGTCCTTATTGCCATCATGGCAGTCTGCTCGTCCTCGGTCTTCCCCATCTCGGATCCGCAAAGGTCCCTCCTTGTTCCTCCTGGGGGTCGGTTGGCGTTCTCGCTCCTTTCTGGCATCCCCCTCATTCTTGTCACGGGGGCGTCGATTCGATTCCGGCTGGTACGCGGACTATTGCTATCCAGGCGTACAACCTCCTTCCCCTTACGAGGGCTTCTCCGGCTTCCGTTGAAAGAGGTTTTCAAGTTTTTCCTCTATCATCAATTCCGAGCATGAAAATCCTCTTGCTTTTGGAGGTGGTCTAGCTTTTCCTTGTTTTCGAACCTCGAATCATCGACTCTTGGGTTCTCCTTAGGATGCGGACGTCGGTGTCTAGTACCCGAGCGTCCGGAGCCGGACCGTCCGGGCCGGACTTTTGGCGCCCTCGTGCAAAGACTCGTCGAGGGAAGGAGAGGTGCTCTCCGTGTCCGTAACGTGTCCCTCCTCGGAGTCTTTCCTCGCGGGGGGGGGTTGATCGTGAGCCCGCAATCGACTTGGTCCGCCCGAGGTTGATTTGGAGGTACACTACTTTCCTCGTTCGACCGGGCCCGATCGTCGGCTTTGCCTCGTGGCTTTTGGTGTTAGCCATTAGTGGTCACCGGGATAGAAATTTAAGGCTCCCCACGGACGGCGCCAATGTTCTGTTATAGAACACGCTTGTCCGCCCGAGGGCCGGTAGGTTGATCTTGGATGGATAGGTGGCCCGGATATCTATGGAGGAGATAACCAGAGAGCGTAGGATCACCGTACACGACAAAGGGGTGGTGTGTGTGCACAGTAAGACTGTATGTAAATAGTCTAGGTTAAAATGTGTGCACCTTGTTACCTGCCCTCTGTATTTATAGAGGAGTCTGGTGCGATATCCGGGGCACGTCATTAATGGTGGGCCATTAATGGGGCGGATATCAGATGATACGCCTTTAATGGGACGTGTCATTAATGGGGCGGATATCCGGGATGTGCCATTAATGGGACGTGTCATTAATGGGGCGTGTATCTCGGCAGACCGATATGATAGAGTGGATTCTGCCTATCCGGGATTTCCAGATCTCCAGCTATGATTAGCGGATTACGCCTCCTGGCTCCGCTTGGGCCATGCTATGGACTTGGGGGCCTTTGGGCCGGTCCGTAACAATATTTAATGGTGAAAATATTATACATTTTATAGGTTGAGTTCATATTATTTATCAGTCCTAACTGTGTAATCCCGATTATATCAAATGATGTAATCAGAGATACAAAATGTAATTCTCTTTCTAACCAAACACTATAATCGCAATATTACATCAGATTAGATTACATGTAATCTTTTCTCATTTAGCTGAATTATGCCTAAAATCTTTCAGAAAGGATAGTAGATGGCAGTAATGGAGATGTAGCTACTGATCAATACCATCGCTACAAGGTACTCACATTCTCTTACTGTGGTTTACAAGTCTCAGATAAATCATTCTTTTTTATTGGGACACCTCAGTTATTCTTACTCCCATTACTCAGACAAATCATTCTAACTTGTGAGTTTGAACTTTAATTTCCATTAAGATTTCTTGTAATGCTCACGCATCGAAAACCTTTTAAGGAAGATGTAGCCATAATGAAGGATATTGGGTTTAACGCCTACAGATTTTCCATCTCTTGGCCCAGAATCCTACCCTGTGAGAAACACTCAACGTCGTCCTCCGATTATTTGTTTCAAATGATTCGATTATACTCACACTTCAAATTTATGTTTTAGATGGGAATCTAAAGGGTGGAATCAACCCAGCAGGCATTAGATATTACAACGATCTTATCGATGAACTCCTATCTAATGGTTAGTTGAAGAACAACTTTCATTTTTCATGATTTTGGGAATCAAATTACATTTGAGTTTTGTGTGTGTGTGTGTGTGTGCCCTACAGGATTGCAACCATTTGTCACTCTGTTTCACTGGGATCTTCCTCAAGCTCTTGAGGATGAATATGGTGGTTTTCTGAGCCCTAAAATTGTGTGAGTATCAAGCAAATTAAAACAAAGATAACATTTGGACCCTTCCTTCTTCACACTGCCTACCAAGTGTTTGATAATATTCCCCTCTGGATTTTGCAAACAGCAAGGATTTTGCGGATTATGCAGAAGTTTGCTTGAGGGAATTTGGTGACAGGGTAAAGAATTGGATCACTTTAAATGAGCCATTTGTAAATAGCTACATGGGTTATGCCATTGGTACATTGCCACCTGGAAGGTGCTCCAAGTTTCTGGGCCTAAATTGCAGTGCCGGTGACTCTAGCACGGAGCCCTACCTTGTTTCACACTTCCAGATCCTTGCTCATGCTGAAGCAGTAAAAATCTACAGAGACAAGTACCAGGTTTCTGCAAAACCTTTTTTCTATATTATATAAACCCAAAAGCACTAAAATTGTGTCTTCCCCCCATCCACACACACACACACAAAAAATATGACTGTTAATGATCATTGTATGCAATAGATTCCTCAAAAGGGTCAAATTGGGATAGCTCTAAATTCACTCTGGTCTATTCCAATATCCCAATCGGATGGTGACAAAGATGCAGCATCTCGGGCCATAGCTTTCATGTTTGGCTGGTGAGTGTGTCTCCTATATGAAAATGCTTCCTCAGTTTGAACTTCTGAGTTAATATAATTCTTGACCGTTAACCTTCTTAAGAGTTCAGACTTCACCTAATATAATACATTAACCCATCACCCCCTAAATTTTAAGGTATGAGCCTGTTCATAATTTTGTATTGGGAAAACTAATCATTCATTCTCTAAAATCTCTGACTTACACTCTGTGACTCAATTAAAACTCAGTCCATGAAGAATTGGATATTAGTGCGGGTACCTTAATGCATTAAGTGGCTGAAACTTGAGGGACTTTAGAAGTTAAATTTTAAGCATTGAGTTTTAATCAAGTGAAAACTGTAGGGATAAAAAACGATTAGTTTTCCTTTTATATTTTAAATTCATGCTGATATTGATGATGCTTTATCATTGTGAGGCTCTTACTTTGATCCTTTCATGCGTTGTTAGGTTCATGGGACCTCTGAACTCTGGAAAATACCCTGCAGTGATGGTTAATAATGTGGGCGAACGTTTGCCAAAATTTTCAAACAGGCAATCCTTGTTGGTTAAAGGGTCCTTTGATTTTATAGGGTTGAACTATTACACAGCATATTATGCAACCTCAACTCCTTGCCAAAGAGAAAATCAAATTTTACTGACAGATGCCTGTGTAAATACTACGGTAAGCTACAAGATATAAAAGCTTACATGTAATCTCATTCTTCACTTTTTCCCAAGTTTGTCTTGTACATTTGCTTACTTTTCATTTCTTTTGTTCCACCAGCTGAAAGAAATGGACATCTCATTGGACCAAAGGTACTTCCTTCTCACTGATTTTAGAGGGAAATGAGAATTGGAATTTCTCCTTCATTTCAGGGATAAAAATTTGAAAACACTTTTAAAGAAACACTAAATGATAATCATTATCAGGATATTAGTTTTGTTTGCCCAAACCTTTGTTTTAAACCGGCCAATATTTGGGTTGGTTTTCACTTGCTAAGATTAAAGGATTAAATCTGTTTAATTACTGATGCAAATGAAAAATCTGCTTCTTACTATGCCTCCATAACATGTTGGTTTCAAAAGGGATTTGAAAAGTGAATAAGAACATTGCAGGCTGCTTCCCAATGGCTCTACATCTATCCACCGGGAATTCAATACCTATTACAGTATATTAAGGAGAAATTTAACAATCCAGTCATTTACATAACAGAAAATGGTAAGAAACTGAACTATGTAGAATCTTTAAATGGTCACTTGTCAGTATCATATTGCTCGCTTTCTTCTTCCCAGTCCACATTTCTTCAAACGCTTGCAGGAGTTGATGAACTCAATGATGGTAGAAAGTCACTTGATGATGAGATTCGGATACATTATATCAGCCAGCACCTTCTGTATATCCAGAGGGCCATGAGGTAAATTTCTTTGCAGAGACGAACATTTAAGTTATGAAGCTTGCAACTATTTTTTTTTTTATAATATCAACCGGTATTCGGCGCTTTTTTTAGGTTCTATTAATAGGTAGCCAAACAACCAACTACTTTAGTTTCGGGGTTCATGACTACCCTCCTAGTACAGATGTTTCCTCGGGGACTCAACTTGAGACCCAATGGAATATAGCGGGGCCTTACATCGCTAGACTAACTTTGAGTTGGTGCTTGCAACTATATCTAAGGATTCAACATACACAAATCCTGAAGGATTTATTTATTTATTTATTTTTTTTTTTTGGATTTTGTAGGGATGGCGCGAAGGTGAAGGGCTACTTTACGTGGTCATTGTTAGATAATTTTGAGTGGAATGATGGATACACAGTTCGGTTTGGACTAATTTTTGTGGATTTTAAGAATGGACTAAAAAGATACTATAAAAGATCAGCTTTGTGGTTCAAGACTTTTCTCCAAAGGAATGATCGTCACTACTAAAGAAAATTGATGGAAAAGAGAAAAACAATTGGAGTGTTCAACTGCTGGATCAGTCTTTTTCAGATTTGGTCACTGCAAATAAAACCAAGGTTGAGTTGACTTTTGTTGGTCAAACATGATGGCTAAATTAAGCCTGCTTTGAAATTTCTATGGTTATGAGTGTATTAGTCTCGTGATGCTTCAGTCATTTCTTTCTTTCTTTTTGTTACAATGTCAATACTTGAGAGTGAGTCAAAATGGTGGTTTTTTTTTTTTCCTACAAAAATATCGTATCTTTAAAATGTATAATTTTTAACAATTTTTATCGTATAATTTAATTATTTTACTTAACTAATTTGGATAGGTGAAAACCAAATAAATTAGTTAACTAGAATAAATGTGATTTGATCTTCCTAAAAAAACTAAATGTAAAATTAGATTATATATCAACTTATAAGTTATAAGTAACTTAGTTTGAGAAAAAAATATTAAATATTGGAAATAAAATTGATCAAGAGCTTATATTTGGGAAGAAGAAATAATGTCATGGATGAGTGTCATCATCGCATATGAAATAACTAGCCACAAACATTTCTCCTTAGCTTCGACTTATGTCAATGAAGGTTTATTACCTTCCTAATAAATAGAGACTTTTTTTAATATATGATACATAATTAAGACATTTTAAGTATAATGATACTTTATTTGTAACCTTGATATCTACCTCACTTATGGATGTTTAAGGGATTACAATGTCATTTTGAAAAAAGATAGGGTAAATGGCCATGAACAACCTATCTTTTTCCAAATGGAGTTTTGTATTAGTTTAAAAATCCCAATGCAACAAATTGAAAACAATGCCTTCTAATGACATATTCCAGTACATTAAAAACCTACTCGAACAATCAGGTGTAGAGAAGAGATTGATGAAATATTTCCCTCTTATATGGTATTTTTGTGTTACGTTGGTTCTTGAAAAGAGACTCAAAAGTCGTCTCCTTTCCTTTGCCTATGCATATAGAGAAGGAGACGCTTTCTAAATGAGCAATTTAAAAGTGATAGTCTGTATTCTGTAATAGCTACAACTTCTCAGACCTGAGTTTTTTTCGTAAGCATGTATGTATAAGGGAGGTGTTAAATTAACGCTAAACAAATTAGACTTTTTAAAATCACTTTATATTATTAAATCCTTTTTTTTTTTTTTTTTTTTTTAATTTCGTCTCAGAAGAAAATTGATGGGGAAGAGAATTAGTGTGACTATTAAATTGCAAATAAAACCAATGTTAAGTTGAGTTATATTTGTGTTGCTAAATTAAGCATGCTTTAAATTGTATGTATGATTTTTCTAGGTAAAAAAGGGGAATTTCTATATTACCGAGTGTATTTGTAATAATCCTAAAAATAAGGAGATAATTAATCCTTGATTTATAATTAAATATTATATGGAGATTTCTAACAAAGGTAAAACCGTGGCTGTGTGGAACTTGAGGTTGTTATTTATTTTGGGGTGATGTGTTTAGAGCAGGGCTTCCTGTTTAAGCCTTGGTCTTTTAAAGGCTAGACTTATAAAATGGAGCCTCCAAATGAAGTTTTTTTTTTTTTTTTTGATATTCTAAGTAGAACCGTCAAAACGGGCCGGCCCGATTTAAAGGGCCAGGGCTTGAAAAATGGACGAGATATTTGAAATTAGCCTTGGAGGGCCGGCCTTAACGGGCCCGGGCTTAAACGGGCCGGCCCTAGAGGGCCTTGGGCTAGCCCCCCCGCAGCCCTTTTCACCGTAGTTTTTTCTTTTTTTTCTTTTTAAATTTATTAATATATATATATATATATATTGTATTTGTTATAGAGTTATTTATCCATTTAACTACAAATATATAATAACTATATTCTAATTTTATGATTTGATTGATTATTTGTTGCAAATAAAGATTACGGATGTGTTCATGATGCGGGAGAAGAATTTTATGATATTCTTACTCATGAGCTAGAGGCTATTAATCAAAGTGAAAAACAATCAAATGTCGTTAAAATTGATGATAGTGACGAAGATGACGACAATAATAGTCATCGTACTAATGTCGCTAAGTGATATGCTTTTTATGTTTTATGAGGTATTTGTGAACATGGTTTGCTTTTGATTATGAATTAGTGATTTGTGCTTATTTATTGGATGATTCGTGTTGTAATTTACTAATTATATTTAAAAAAAAAGTGGAGGAAAAATAGTTAAAATTTGGAATAGTAATTTCCGGGCCTTGGTGCTCTCGGGCCAGGTTTTGAAAAACATGTGTTTTTCTTACTCCGAGCCCTGACAGGGCCGGCCCTTCACGGGTCGGCCTTGATTGATAGCTCTAATTCTAAGTGGGGGGGAAGCGGGCTCGAGCCGGGACAAGGGGGAGGCCAAGCTCCTAGAGCCGACACTAATGTCAAGGCGCTACGAGGCGCTAGGCCCTCCAAATGAAGTTGGTTTGAAAAGAGTTAGCACT
Organism: Acacia acuminata; assembly: GCA_019022655.1. NCBI lineage: Eukaryota > Viridiplantae > Streptophyta > Magnoliopsida > Fabales > Fabaceae > Acacia > Acacia acuminata. The sequence continues at coordinate 1,266,196 of JAFJYI010000125.1, forward strand.
ATAAAGCCGAGGGCTTAAAAAGGCCAGTCCGTTAGACCCCCCTTTTTTTAATATATATATATATTGTTAAATTTTTATTTTAAGAAGTTATTGCTGCACAATTTTTATTTATTTATGTCCTGGAAGGATTAGGTGCTTAAAGCAACCTCCCGTGGGACTAGACTATTATATATATATATATATATATATATAGATATATGTATGTATTGTCATTTTTAGTATGATTCGGGTTTATTATTACTAGTTAATACTCTTTCCAGTCTAAATATAAGACAAAGTTGATTTTTTTGAAAAGATTAAGGAAGCTAAATGAGTTACTTAATCATATTATCTATTATGTATCTTTAGATTATATATAAGTTTATTAGTCAAACTAATTAGGTCAGAGGAAAAAATAAAAATAAAAATACTCTAAATAATTTAATTAGCTTCCTTAATCTCCTTTAAAAAAATTAATTTTTTCTTATATGGGTTAAAGGTCATTTTTGCCATGGAAGTATTGCTAATGGAGCGCCCAACACCCGGAAGTTTTTCGGGTACCAAATTTGCCCGAAAAGTATTGAAAAGGTATCAAATTTACCCAAAAGTGACGGAAGTTCATGTAGATTGTTAAAATGTGAGGTGGCATGCCACCTCATCACACGTGGCATGCCACCTCATCAATCAAAAGTATCATTTTTGCCCTGAAAGTTTTCATTAAGGAGCAATTTTGCCCTAGAAGTTTACAAAAGTAGCAATTTTGCCCTTCTTTCTCCCAATATTAAATTTGACTATTAAATCAGTCAAAGACTACATATGTCATGCCTTGAAAAGGTCGAACTTGGAGTCAGAGAAGTAGATCCTTGAGATTTTGAGCTCAAGGCGACCAGAATTTGTGAAGGCGAACTGGTCACAAGGAATGAAAGGTCTGTCACAAAACCCAGAGGAAGCATCACTTACGTTTGTATAGACTGATTATTTGTTTAAATCATAAGTGGTGCTTCCTGTGACCAGTTCGGCTTCACAAATTCTGATTGCCTTGAGCTCAACATCTCAAGGATTCCAAGTTCGATCTTTTCAAGGAATGACATGTGTGGTCTTTGACTCGATTTAAGGGCAAAATTGATACATTTTGTAAACTTCCGGGGGTAAAATTGCTCCTCAATGAAAACTTCCGGGGCAAAATTGCTCCTTAATGAAAACTTCGGGGCAAAAATGATACTAAACTCTTATTGGTTGATGAGGTGGCATGCCATGTGTCATGAGGTGGCATGCCACGTGGACACTTAGTCAAACTTAACGGTCAAAAATTAACGGAGGGGCAAATTTGCTACCTTTTTCATACTTCCAGGGCAAATTTGGTACCTTTTTCATACTTCCAGGGTAAAGTTGGCACCCGAAAAACTTCCGGGTGCTAGGCGCTCCATTAGCAATACTTCCGTGACAAAAATGACTTTTAACTCTTCTTACATTTAGGACCGAAGAAAGTAGTTAATATAGTCTGGTTGGTTAATGGCTAAAAAATAAAAATAAAAATGTTTCACTTAAAATAGAGTTGATATATGTAAAAGGAAGATGGAATTTTGGTCATGATTTTCTTGGGTTAAATTGATTCTTGATAAAGAATTTAGTTTAAGGGATATAATACATTTAAATTGATGTTTCAAAATTATTGGATAAGAAATTTGAAGATTAGGAGATTTGATGAATGGTTTGAAAATAGATGCACACAAGGTGTTTGTGAAAATGTGTAAAAAAAGAATTTGATTAGATTGGGTTGCTATTTTGTGTTGGCGAGATCTTATAAGAATTGAGGAGTGAAATTGAATTTGTGACAATTTTATTTGTTACATTATGAATGGTTTGGTATTTTATTTCATATTGGAATATAACTGGGAACAAGGGAAATATTTCAGTTAAAAGTATCATATTGAATATATTGGGTTAAATAAGTGTGGTTATTTTTCAATGACTAACCTTAATATAAAGGTTATATTTGATCAGAAATGTTATTGATTTTGATGGGGAATAAGAATTTTGCTTAAATGGGTATATGAAGCTGTTGGAAGTTTATATGGAATTTGTAAAGTTACTTTCACTCCTACAAATTATTCTTTTAAGGTCCCTTTTTTGGCACAACTATATCTCTTTACAGGGTAACGCCTATCACAGCCAACATAGTAAGTCAGACTTATGGTCTTCGGTAAGTGGTACTTACGATCTCCCAATTTTAAAATAGCGACGCTGTAAGTGGTACCTAGGGTGTCCCAAATACAAAAAAAGGACGCCTTAAGTACAACTTACGGCGTCCCTATTTTATATTTTGGACGTTGTAAGTGCCTCTTACGGCTTCTCTTTTTTACATTTAAGATGCTGTAAGTGAAATACAACCATACTGCGTTCATTTTTATAGTAAGGAGGTTGAAATGTCCCCCCCCCCCCCCCCAAAAAAAAAAAAAAAAAAAAACTGTTTTATATTTTTCATTGCCTAACAATTAAACCCTACAGAAACCATCAAACAGATCATCATAAACCAAAATGTTGTTATAGAAAAGAAACATAAAGCTCTAGCTAATTAAAGTGGTAACTACTACTACTCTATACAACAATCACCAAAAAATGTTAAAAAGTTGTCTACGTAGCTATTAAGTAATATAAAGGGTAAATGTGTAAAAATGCACATGTGCTTTACTTTCAGGGGTGCCCAACACCAAATGCTTTTCGAATGTGTAAAAATACATATGAACTCTTAAAATAGATGCAAAAATAATATGACCGTTAAATCTAACTTAACACTATTATTTTTTGTGGTGGGTCTCACATTATTTTCATGGAAATACCAAAATACCTCTAATTCAAAAAAAAAAAAAAAAAAAAAAAAAAAAAATCCCCTTTCCTAGACTCACTTGGATTTGCAAGTTCATTCATGGAAACTTCAAAAGCCTAAGTTCTACTACAGAAAGAGAATCAAGAACTCAAACTTCATTCGATTTTTAAAGGCAAAGCATAACACTCAATTACCTTGAATTCTACATTAGGGAAGTTCCTAGCTAGCTAGCGAGCTAGAAGTTGAGCAGTGTCCTGACCCTTGACCCGAGATCCCCAAATAACCCACCACTGAGGACCCAATTTAGCGAGGTTATCAAGGTTAAGTTCTTCGGTCCAAGAAGTTTTATTCTTCTTAGGCTTCTTGATGAGCCTCTCTTCAACCTCTTCTCTCCAATTCGTTGTGGTTTTGGTCTCTCTCGCTCTCATTTCTAAGACGCCTTCTTTCTCTGTCAATAAGCTCTTGAGTATCGGTAGAATTAGCCAAAGCAGAAATGGAAAGGTTAAGGCTTCTGATTTGAGGAAAGCTGAAAGGGAGAGAGGGTGGCAACAGGGAATGGAAGCAAGGATTCCATAGCAGAAGCCCCTACTTCATCTTCTACAGATTATATGCTCAGTGGATGGATTGATAACGATTAGTTTCGATTTGCCATATTTTTAATCAATTGCATCCCCAAAGTAGTTTCTTCATTATTGACAAAATGGAAACATTATTTTGGAGGGGAAGAATTACATTGCATTTGAGGATCTCAGGTCAGGGTATTTGTTTTTGGTTTTTTTGTTTTGTTTTTTTCGAATTAGGGTTATTTTGGTATTTCCATGAAAATAGTGTGGGACCCACCACAAAAAAGTAACGGTGTTAAATTAGATTTAACAGTCTTTTTTTTGGCAGCCATTTTGAGAGTTCATGTATATTTTTGCACCTCAAAAAAATATATGATGTTGGGCGCTCCTGAGGATAAAACACATGTGCATTTTTGCACCTTTACCCTAATATAAAAGTAAACTTTATTCATCTATATGTTGAAGAAGATGTAAAGTACATGTATATTTTTTCTCTTTTACCTTTTTTTTTTTGTTTTTGTTTTCCGAATTAGGGGCAAGGTTTCGAATCAAATTGATGTCTTTCTCCAAGTAGGCTTCATCATTACCAAAAGTTTGTAAATTGGAAAACAAGGTATAAGATAAATCAATCAAGTGAATGAATGAGAAGAGCAAGAGGACCTTGCCAATGTCTTGACCTTCATCAAGCTGAGGCGCAAGTCAAATCCGAATAAGCTGTGAATTGGCTTTCTCTCTTGATCTACGATATTGGACTATCGGGAGTTTGACACAGCCTTTAGAGGGGCATGACAGCAGATAGGGACTACCCGCATGGATGAGTTATAACATTATTCACCCGAATCCCCGCAATCCAGTCAGCCAGGTCGGGGTCATTTCCTACCTAGCCGAGTCAGGGAAAGGGCAATCCTAAGCCCATTATCTCCTCATCTTACTATTCTTCCAATTTCAACGCATATGTAGTGGAAGGAACTATGATAAAATTAAAATGATAAATGAATTGCTGAATATATATATATAAAAAAAATCATAAATTATGGACTTCTAAGTATCAACATTCATAGTATAAAGTTTAACTAAGTAATGCACATGAAAAAAAAAAAATATTTAGGTATAATTGCCTTAACTTTTAAATTCCGATGCTTGAAATTTATTTTCTCTAGGCAATCCTAACGACAACAACAACAAAGAGGACATTAGAATTATTCCAACTAACAATATACTTCAATGGTAATGATAATACTAGCAAAATTGGAGTGAAAAATTAATGCATTGGCGAAAAGAATCATTATTATAACTGAAAGATTTTGTTTTTGTTTTTTGTTTTTATGGATTTCTGTAATTTTCTGTCCACATGTGAATTAAATCAAACCTTAGTGCATTGGAGTTATAACTCCTTATACTTCCATAAAACCTCTTAAAATCAAGCAATGTAACACCTTCTATTAATTTGGGTCATCTGATTTCATGTAAAAATCTTCCATGAATATAAATTCATTATCACCAATCAGATCACTTGAATTTACAGTTTTCTTTTGTACCATATAAGTCTCCTCAACTGATCATCGTCACATCTTTTTCCAGTCATCTTGCAGATGCACAGCTCAAGCAAATAAATTAACACAAGTCAAACAGGGCCTCATGTTTGCTTTATATTATCATGTATAGCCAAACAATACTATATAGTTGGAGAAGGCATGTAAATATAGCACAAGGTAAAGCAAATGTAACAGCAATCTATATCCAGAATCAGTACAAAGCTTATTTCAAGTCTAGTCCATTTCAATCCCAATAAAGTATTAGCAAACCCTTCATCTACTACAATTTCACAGCTGTGGATGAAATTTGCACCAAACAGAACAACCAATAAAGATATTGCATAATGTAGAATAGAATAACAGAGAGGTTTCAAAGACGCAAAAGCCCGTAAGAACCTGTGCTTGAAGCATTCAAATGCAGCTCATATCATTAAAGCAATTCATATGGATAAAGATAACCCACTGGTCCATCTCACAACAATTTTAAGATGAATGAGATTCTAATAATGACATGAGAAGATTGTTCAAAGCCATCCAAATCAACAAGAGTTGAACTCCATGATAGATATTGAACTCTTCAATTTCAAGTATTCAATCTTCACAATAAATTAAAATCAAACCAACTTCCTTCATCATATCTATCACATCTGTACAATATTTTAGTAAATTTAAGAACCAGACGTCTGATTTCTCAAAGTTAATTTTACTGCACAGCGTTCTTTGATTAACCCAAACATACTTGTAATATAATCATGATAATTGAAGCAAAATCTGGCAAAAGGAGGGAGCTCTAATGAAATGCTCAGTCAAAAGGAGAAATAGCATTCGCTGCGAATAGAAATGGGAGCTCTGAGGAGTTGGGGTTCTGCTTCACCGAAAGAAACCAGTGAATAAGGAGACAAAGAAATAGAGATTTCACTGAGAAACAGAGATTTCACCGGCGAATGCAAAATAAATAACAAAGTCAGTCTTTTTCATATTGGGTTTGGTTTTCAGCACAAATAGGATGAGGAAGATACCTAAAGGCTGCGCCGACGGCGATGGTAGTAGTGTCCAAGGAAATGACAGCGGTGTCCACAGCGACAATGCGCGCCAAACTTATGAGGTTTAGGAAACCTTCATGAGCACGGGCAGGAGCATGGAGGTCCGACAGTGTGAGGGAGGGGGGAAGGAGGGCGGTGGGAGAAAGGATGGAGGACGGAGGAGCTACGGTGGAGAGGGAGGGATGAAGGAGCGGCAACGGAGTGAGAGAAGAGAGAAGATAGAGCACAAGCAGAGCAAAGCAGAGAGATAAGCAAGTGAGGAGGCTCGAGGAGAATAAAAATAGGGACTGTTCAACATTTATAATTGGGACGCCTAAATTTTAGGCGCCCCTATTTGCATTTGGAGACACCTAAAGTAATCTCTTGGCACCAAAAACTCCATTTTTGGTGTGCTTTTTCGAAATTGGTACAGCTAAAATCCACTTTAGGCATCCCAATTTTAAATAGGGACGCCTAATATGTCAAAATTCTAGTAAATAATTACGAAAATGCTACCACCTTTATCTTTGACTCCCCTTTTAAAAAATAGGAACGTTTTTTAGGGAAGCGAAATCTATATTTTGTAGTGGTGTTTTCAAGTTAGATCAAATAAGGGTGGTGAAAGATACTCCTCTCAAGCTTTGTGAGGTTTGTGGCTAGGTAGAAGTTAATTTGATGTGTAGAGAGTTGGAACTGTATCGTAATAAACTAGTGTGTTAAAAGGAATTGAATGAGTTTTGAGTTAAATTAAAGTGTGTGTAAAGTAAATAACTTTGGAAAGAAAATTAAAGGGTTACATTTTTGTAGTATATATGGACAAGAAGGAGAAACATATTGGAAATAATATTACAAAGAGAAATACCATAATAATACTTAATCAAGTGAAGTGTTATAAGCTTTATCAAAATTTTTGAGAATCAATGGCAACCCATTTTCTTATATCAAGATGTTTCAAAGGAGAAGACTTGTCATAAAGGGTGCTAAGGAGTAAGTTATAAGATTACTTCGAAATTTATGTAAATGATATTTTTATTGCTTGTTATGCTCTACTTTTGGTTACTGAATTTCTTGAGTACGATTCTGTCAAGAAAAGTTTAGTAGTTAAATCATTTTCTCATTGATATTAATAAGGATTTTTATTTGATGATATTATATTCGTTTTTTTTTTTTTTTGTGTGACTTCTTTAATGAACATATTGTGCATGATATTTTGGAAGGAAATTAAATTTGTACAATGATAAATTATTCTTGCACTTTAAATTTTAATTTAATCCTCGAGTCTACAAACTTGTGAAGTACTCCCTATGATCCTAAGTATAGAACAAAGTTTGAAGTATAAATTGTACTATAAACTTTGTCTTATATTTAGGACCAGAGGTAGTATTTGATAACTATGATCCATGTACGGAGATGGTGAAAGGATTGTTTTTTAAAGGAAAAAAATGTTAAATTGTATTGAAAAGAAAGACATTTATATGGTGTAGACTCCATGCATGCTTGAAAGTAGTTTTGAGATATTTTTTGCAAACCTTCATGTTCATGCTGGGATCCATTATACGAAATATTCTTTATGAGTTTTCATGATTAGTCCTTTTTTGTGTATAAATAGTAAACCGATTCCAAGCACTTGAAACATTTTTTAGAGGATTGAACATAGAACTTTAGTTGCTAACATCAGTACTGTTAGCTCTTGGTGTACCATAGATAAAATTGTGCTGCTTCACATTCATGGGTAGAGTGATCACACTTAATATTCGTGGGATTCATTCTCACGCTTGTTATTTGTAGCTTTTGTAGTTGTTCTTGTTTTCGTGGTGCTTCTTAGTTATTTACCCTCATGGACTCTGTGTCTACGTTTATTTTCGTGGCTTTGTGCTGCATTTGGTTACTTACCCTTGTAAACTGTGTGTTCATGTTTGTCATTCGTTCTATTGATGTCCTGTGATAAATTCGATTTAAGATAATCTTTTAAAACTGGTTTTGTTAAACAAATCGTTTTATAATGTATCCTGTTTTATTCGTTAAATAATATATACACACACACACATATGTATGTATGTATGTATGTATGTATGTATGTATGTATGTATGTATGTATGTATGTATGTATGTATGTATGTATGTATGTATGTATGTATGTATGTATGTATGTAGTTTCATTTATTACTATGATTGTATACTCCATAAGTTGTGATTTATTATCATGTATTTGTTATTCAAAGTCAAATCCGTCTAAATTATTTCCTTAATCATTAATTAATATCAATAAATGTGACATTATTCACTAGAAAATATTTTGGTCTCAAATATTGTAGCTAAACATGTACATCATTGAGGGGCTTTAATGCTAAATTGTAGTTGAAGCATGATCTTGAACGTAAAAATTTAATCTTAAGTATTACATTTTGTAAATCTTGTTCCAGGAGCTCTACGTAAATTATAGTTGCGGTCCTCGCCTTATTTAGGTATCGTGCATTTGTTATTCCGGAGTTTAACTCCTCTTGATTATACCGGATTATTGTAAAAATTTCTCGAGGTCTTACTCTCAGGGGAGGTTCTACAGAAATTTCTATAGAAAGTCTACTATTTTTATAATATGAAACACATTCATAGTTATGTGTTGCAAATAAGTGTGTGTGTGTGTATATGTATGGAACACATTTATAGTTATATGTATGCAAATAATTGTATATATATATTTTTCAGGGCATGATAGTATTAGCCTATGTTTTTCAGATTACAATGTCATTATATATATTTCTTACCATGTTTACCTGAGATGGAATCAAAATGTTGGTCTTTTTTGGGAAAAAAAAATGTCAGTCTTTAAAATACATAATTTTTTATCCATTAGCATCCTAAAATTTTATTTAAATCGTTAATATATTTCTCATGTTAAATTCATTTCCAAATAATTATCAAGTAGTCATGAAAATAATGTGCATATCGTGGTCTATGTTCTGGTTTGATATTTTGACAGCACTTCATTAGGGTTTAAATAATTTTTGTATAGTATTAAATTTAGACAATCCATTTTTATATCTAATTAAGCGAGGGACGAGATACTGAAAAGAAAAGGAGCACGGCGAAAAAGATATGGCATCCGGTCAGTTAATAATGCTGATGGGTTGAATTTTTTATTTTTTATTTTTATTTTTGATGGAAATGGATTGAATCTTTTAATTCATAATTAAAAAATAAAATAAAATAAAATAAAATGAACAACATAAATAATAGTACTATCCATATTATAAATGTATATCCCAAAATATCAAATGAAAATGCATCCTTTATAGCTTCATATATCATTCGTAGATGCCTGTTAGTTCCTACAATAATATTTGATCAAATACCTAATAAAATCTATCTTTATTTTCCATTTTATCATTCTAAATACATGTGTGGCTCATGGAGAGAAAAATTAGTTAATATCAATGAATCTAGAATAAAAAGTCACTAAATCCCTCTTATGTTTTCGGAAAAATCACCATATTTATTTATTTCAGTTAAAGTATACTTTTAGTCGTTTAAATTTTACATATGATATAGTTGAGCAGTCTACTTTGATGGATGCTCTCGGCGATCGAGGGCTGCAGGAGAAAGAGGGTCCTCCCCTGGTTTCAGAGGATGACCTCCGGTCAACTAAGAAGGTCCGAATACGGACGGAGGAATCAAATAGTGTGGTAGCAACTGTACCTAAGGATGCTGCCGAAACGAGGGCAGATCAGATGAATGGTGATGGTGTGTCCTACAGGAGCAAGTTGCTGAATGGGGGGCAGGGTGCCGGTGGTGGCCAGACGCAACCGGAGGTGAATATTACAGATGCGGATTACAAGGTTAATAAGGAAGGGGACACCCCCGGTATTGAGTTCTCAAGTGAGATCCGGGCATTCCTTGCTAAAGGAATGGAGAGATCCCTGATCATCAAGCTGTTAGGACGCTTGCTCACGTATCACGATCTCATGAACCGAACGCAGGCCTTGTGGAGGCCAAAAGGATCCTATCGACTGATGGATATGGAGGGGAGCTTCTACTGTGCTACCTTTGATCTAGAAGATGATTACATTAAGGTGCTGACAGGGGGCCCCTGGATGATTTATGGAGCTTATTTGACAAGACAACCGTGGACCTTGGATTTTGATTCTACAATGCCATTGTCTCTCGTGTTGTGGCGTGGGTACGGATCCCTGGGCTATCTATCAGGTACTATCACAAAAGCACCCTTAGAGCAATCGGTGCACTGCTTGGAGACGTTGTCAAAATTGACTACATGACAGAGATGCGTGGACGTGGGAAGTATGCGAGGCTCGCGATCGTTATTGACCTGCTGAGTCCATTGATCCCTTGCATTAAGGTTGATGGCAAGTCTTATCGGATTGAATACGAGGGGCTACCGCTTATTTGCTTTCAATGTGGACTATATGGCCATTACAAAGACCGTTGCGGCCGGGTCGAGGCACGCTCCAAGGACCACGAGCATAATACAGATAATGGGCTTACAGCCACCGCCCCCCCAATCGGACCTCTGGGGCGGGAATGCACTGATGGAGTTACCAGAGTTACGGCGGAGGTGGCGCCGTCACCGTATGGGGCCTGGATGCTGGTACAGTATCCTAAGAAAGGGAACAAACAGTATCGTGGGAAAGTAGCTGATTCTGGGTGCGTGGAGATGATTAAGGGATCCCGCTTTAATGTCCTTGATGGGAATGAGGATTTGGCGCCTCCATCAACGCATGAGAATAAGGTGGAGTCGATGGTTAATGCAGCTGGACGGGAGAAAGATACGCCTCATCACCCGACCAATAAATACAAGCAGACAGATAAGAACCTACCTTAAAGTCCAAGCTCACGACCAAGGCCCAACCACGTGGGGGCTAAGTCTGGGCCCGTCAAACACACCCAAGTATACAGGCCCAAGACGACACCAACGGACAAGAGCACGGTCTCAGTGGATAAGAGTATGATGAATGGGCCGTCCGGGGCCATGGACCTAAACGCGTCTGAGGGGAGTGGGGCGAGGCCCTTGACAGATCCTAATCCAGTTGGAGTAGTGGTCCAGCATGTGGATCACGTGGCTGACAGCGAGAATGGGCTCCTGGCTCCAACTGTTCAACCGGTTATGACTACCTCTTCATTGGAGGCGGGAAAACACACGGTAATGATGCTTCATGACAGTCGGCAGGCCCTGGAGGTGACTAGGATTTCATCAAATATCCCTTGACCCGAGGATAATCTACTGGGGACAAGGACAAATGGCAGCCGACGGGGTAAGGAGAACAAATCCTCAAAGGATGCCCAGAAGAAACAGGCTTCGCATGGTTTCAAACTTCAAACGCGCAGTCAAAGGAATCTAAAGGTTAAGAAGAAGGCTCCTGGTGAGCAACTTTCCAAGGATGCAAAAGAAGCTATACGGGAGGAATTGGTGTCTATGAATGATCCGTTGCTATCACAGGGGTGCTCGCTGGATTTACCTCTTACAACGGATGGGAATGACGATGATCCAACGGGATCAGGGATGCTTATCTAACCTCCATGGTTTTTAATGGTTTTAAAAGTTTTCGTTTGGAATTGCCAAGGGGCAGCGAGTAAAAGCCTTTTTGGTACCTTCTTACATTTTATGACTGAGCAGCGGCCTGATATGGCGGTTTTGGTTGAGCCACGAATTTCTGGTTTAAGAGCTGACAAGTTTATCAAGAACTCTCCCTTTGATTGTTCATACAGGTTGGAGGCGCGAGGCTATTCTGGTGGTATATGGTTACTTTGGAAGAACACTTTGACAGTCACGATGAATATATGCAATGCACAATTCATTCACTCCACAATAGGCATGCCAGGGCTTGATAGGACATCCATTTCACAGCAGTCTATGGTTGCCCGCATGATCAACCATGTAAGGCATTATGGAGATTATTGACAGAAGTGGCACGATCTACAGCTAGCCCTTGGCTTTTAGCAGGTGATTTCAATGCCATCATGCATAGTGATGATCGTACTGGAGGTGTTGGGAACCGTGCCCGTGGCTGCCCATTGTTCCAACAATTCCTCCTGGATAGTGGATTGGTGGACCTGGGATACTCAGGACCAAAATTTACGTGGCGTCGTGGCACCTTACTTCAGCGACTTGACCGCGCGTTGGGGAATACAGAATTGCTCAGTGGCTTTAATCAAACGGTTGTGAAGCATCTTCCTAAGCTAGGCTCCGATCACAGACCTATTTGTATCCAGGTGCGTGGAAATGAACAGCACCAACAGCAGCCGCGACATTTCAGGTTTTTAGCGGCTTGGGCGACGGTGGATTCTTTTGAGCAGGTAGTTACTGAGAACTGGTCGGCGACGACATCTTTAACAAAGAACATAGAGCAGTTTACAGTAGCTGTACAGAAATGGAACTGCGAGGTTTTTGGAGCAATTGGGCATCGTAAACGCCGTCTTATGGCGCGGTTAGGGGGTATCCAAAAAGCTCAGGAAACCCGTCCTTCTTCACATCTTGATCGCATGGAGGAACAATTACGGAAGGAGTTCGAGTCCACATGTGAATAAGAAAGTTTGTTATGGGCCCAACGTGCTCGGTGTGGTGGATCGGATCAATTTTGGGGACGGGAATACGGGTTTTATCATGCCAAGACAGTCTGCAAGAGTCGGAAGAATCTCATCACCGGTCTTCGTAATGATCTTGGGACGTGGAGTGACGATGATGTAACCTTACGGCAATGGGCTCTTACCTTCTACACTAGTCTTTATGCTAAGGACTCAGCCCAGGTTCCAGCCTATCCTGGTCAAGGCATGTTTCCCCGTATGATCGATGATATGCGTTTATCTTTGGCTGCACCGATTTCCCCAGGTGAGACTCATAGGGCACTCTTCCAGATGAAGCCCCTTAAAGCTCCAGGGATAGATGGTCTACATGCTATGTTTTTCCAGAATAACTAGAGGACAGTAGGCCAATCAATGTGTCAAGTGGTTTCTGACCTTTTCGAACATGGGACCTTGGATCCGGCACTAAATGAGACTCTTATCACCCTAATTCCTAAAATCCCTAGTCCTGAGCGTCTTAAGGATTTTAGGCCCATCAGTTTATGCACGGTCCCTTATAAAACCATCACCAAGGTTTTAGCTAATCGCCTGAAAGGGTGGCTTCCAAGATTAGTCTTGCCTAACCAAGCTAGCTTTATTTCAGGACGACAGATTACAGATAACATCATTATTGCTCAAGAGGTGTTGCACTCTATGTGGTTTAAGCAGGGCGCAAAAGGCTGGATGGCGATTAAGGTGGACCTGGAGAAAGCCTATGACCGCTTAAGATGGGACTTCATTGAAGAGACTTTGACTGACGCCGGGTTACCAGAGAAATTCATACAAGCAGTGATGAGGTGTGTGTCTACTTGTAGCATGCGAGTGGTTTGGAAAGGCGTTCGCTCGACGGAATTTGCACCTTCTCGGGGAAATAGGCAAGGGGACCCCCTCTCCCCTTATCTCTTCGTCTTGTGCATGGAACGACTTTCTCAGATGATTACGCGGAAAGTGCAAGAAAAGCAGTGGCATCTGGTCAAGCTGGGAAAGGAAGGCCCACCCCTCTCTCACCTTTTCTTCGCTGATGACTTGGTTCTCCTAAGTTCGTCGGAAGATTCTCAGGTGTCCTTAATTAATACTATCTTACATGATTTTTGCTCTAGCTCAGTCATAAAGTGAGTAGCTCCAAGTCCGCAATTTTTTCTCTAAGAATACTCCTACAAGCGAGGCAAGAAAGGATAAGTGATGAATTGGGCTTTAGCAAAACAGATGATCTTGGCAACTATTTGGGAGTGCCATTACTTCATGAACGGGTCCGCATAGCTACTTACGCTTACGTAGAGGACACGGTTCAATCTAAGTTGTCTGGTTGGGCGGCTAAAACACTCTCGTTGGCCGGGCGCATGACTCTTGCGAAGGCAGTTTTGTCGGCCATCCCCATTTACACGATGCAGTCTACAAGAATCCCGGCTGGTCTCTGTAAGCGAATTGAGCGGCACATTCGTAACTTTATTTGGGGCAGCTCGGTAACCGACCACCGGCCAAGTCTAGTTAAGTGGAGTGACATGTGTCTGTCACAGTCGCAGGGAGGAGGTGGTTTCAAGAATTCGGACCAGCAGAACACAGCGCTCCTAATGAAACTGGTGTATGCCATTAAGACACGCCCTGACCTGCTGTGGGTACAAGTCTTACGAAAGAAGTATGGGGTACTTAACACGACAAAGGTTCCCAAAAAGAATGCGCGCTCTTCCTATCTGTGGCGACATTTGATGCACATATGGGGGAGGTGGAGTGTGGCATGCGTTGGTCCCTCGGTGATGGCTCACGTGTGAGGTTTTGGAGCGATAATTGGGTTCTCGAGGTCGGCCCACTCAGGTTCTTGGCGTTTAGGCCGTTGACGTAAACTGAGCTCTCACAGCCGGTAAGTCATTTCGTAACGTTGGAGGGATCTTGGGATTGGAACCGAATCGGTGTCGACTTACCCGACCACATTTGCTCTTGGATTTTGGGCTGCCAACCACCCGGCCACAGTGATGGTGAGGCAACCAGCTTCTGGGATTTATCAGCAGGCGGGCACTTCACTGTGTCCTCGGCGTATGAGATGTTGAATGACTCAGGGGGAGAATGCGCTGATCCCTTATGGAAGGTTATCTGGATGTGGAGAGGTGCCCAGAGAGTGCGGGCCTTCCTTTGGCTTGCTGCCTGTGGGAACTTGATGACGAACGCAACCAGATAGCGGTGATGAATGACAGAATCTGATGTTTGTGCGAGATGCTTATCTGCGAGGGAGGATACTGACCACTTTTTGCGAAATTGTGACTTCGCAAGACAGGTGTGGGCTCTCATCTTACCACGTAGTCGACGGCTAGCCTTCTTCCGGGGGACTGCGGACTTGGCGCTGTGTAACCTCTCTCCAGCGAGCTCTACAAATGAGGAGCAATCTCAGTGGGTCACTCTTTTTGGCTTGGTATGTTGGAAGCTTTGGGATGCGTGGAACAAGTTTGTTTTTCAACAGGTATCCACTCAACCTAGAGTGCTGGCGTGTGAAGTACAGTGTTTGGTGGCCTGTACCCTCCAAGCAGCTCTACGGGTTGACACCACCAGAGCTGGGCCACCGACAAGGCGTCTCTGCACTATTAGCTGGTCCAAGCCTCAGGTTCCGTTGATCGTGCTTAAGCGTGATGGAGCGAGGAAGGCGGATACTGCGAGCGAGGGGCCGCTACGTCATTCGTGACCATGAGGGTAGGTGGGTGCATGGTTGCGTCGCCACATAGGAATCGCAACTCCCTTCTTGCGGAGCTATGGGCTCTATCGATGGGCTTGGGCGGCATGGAGTCGGGGATATAAGGATGTGGAGGTTCAGATCGATTTGCGCCTAGCTACGTTGACATTAGTGAAGGAGATTTGTGGAATTGTGAATGCGTATAGCAAGATCGGCGCATTCGCAGCTCGGCACGGGATTGGCGAGTATTTATTTCACATATTTATCGTGAAGGGAATCAATGTGCAGACTTCTTAGCCACTTTTGCTTTGAACTTGGAAGAAGCATATCATCTCCTCCAGGAAACCCCCCAGCGCTATGCACTTCTTGCTTCATGCTGATGCATTAGGTGAAGGACGTGTTCGATCGTGTCCGGTGCCATCGATTAATTGTAGTCGGCCTTTGTAAACAAAAATTTTTTTTTACATATGATATACTTTTGGTCCATTAACTTTATTAAATATACGTTTGGTCCTATATTTCTAAAATGTTAATGGTTTTAACAAAAAATATTAATTGATATAAAAAATTTAAGTGATGATTGTGCGGTGACAAGACATATTTAAGTTTTAATATAATATATTTATATTATTAAACTAAAATAAACCGATAAATCGCTGCAAATGAAATCGAGGCTTTATTATTTAGATTATTAAATAAACATTTTTTTCCTTATATACGTCAAGGTTTTGATATAAACTACTTCATTAGGCTTTTAGATATATTTCAATTTACACATACTTTAAAATTTTTAAGGTTAATATCATTTAATTACGTAGTCATTAGTTAAGCTTACAAAGTCATCACTTGACTTTGTTGTGTTAGTGTTTTTCGTTAGCAATATTAACGACGTTAGAATTATAAGATTGAAGTATACTTTATAAATTTAGAGAATCAAAAGTATATCTCGGGTAAAGTTAAAGGATTAAAAATATACTTTAACCTTTTATTTTTGAAAAATCACCATCTCCTTTTATTTTAACCTTTTAAAAATATACTTTAACCTTTTATTTTTGAAAAATATTATTATCATCTAATATTTAATATTACAATAATATTTTTAATACAAAAGTATAAATTCCAATATTAAAGGCAAATTCAATGGTAGAGAAATTAAATGAAGGAACAGTTAGTTAGTGGAGACACTCATTTCCTAATTTGGATATCCAAAATCTTTTCTAAATGTTTCAGATTAAACATTCTTAATACACAACTTTTTAATGATAAGTTCATTTTATTTATTTTAAAGAAGTGTCAGCTACAATATTATTTTTATTTTGAATTATACATCTATTAAAATAAGTTGTTAAAAAAATTTAAAAAAAAATAAATTAAACCAAGATAAAAAAAATTGAATAAGTATTTAAATATGTTTTATTTTCGTAGTTTAACTCTAATTTGAGTTTTGCATTCATTTTAAATGTCAACAAAATGAACTGAAATTGATGCCTTTTAATGGCATATTCCAGTATACCTCGTGGTGTCACCCGTGGATGAATTCGCTAGTTATCAAGTTGTTAGGGCACTCAGTTCCTAAATACATCCTGTTTGACCGTGTTCGCACATGTGGAGACCAAGGCGACGCCCGAAAGTGGTTCCACCGAGCAATGAATATTACATCGTTTCATTCTCAAGCATGGAGGACGAGCTATGCACCGTATGAAGGTCCATGGATGATTGATGATCATTATCTTCTTGTCCAGGTGGCGTTCGAACTTCAATCCAAAGAGAGCGGTCATCAACGGAGGATCGGTGTGGGTAAGGATTCCGATTTGCCGATGGAATTTTGTACGGTGGAGGCGCTAGGCATTATCGGTAATATGATAGGGAAGATGATTAAAATAGACCGATCAATATCCATCTATGATAAAAGAGAGTTCGCTAGGATTTGTGTCGAGGTAGATCTGCAACAACCATTACTACCAACTTTCACGGCGTTTGGTGAGGATAAACAACTAGTATATGAGGGCTTGCACTTGGTATGTTTTCGATGTGGTGTATATGGGCATGAATGAGGGGACTGTCCTCGGTGAAAGGTGGCTGGTGATCCGGTTAAAAGTGTTCACCCAACTCAGGAGAAGGGAGTTGGAGTGGGTGAGCGCATGGGTGTCTCATCACAAACACTGGTTGACGGTGCGGATAACCGAGTGGTGTAGGAACAGAGCGTGGGGGCGGGAGTCGAAGTAAGCAGTGGGCATCAAAAGGTGAGGTTGGTTTTCGGTGGGATGGAAGAAGGGTTGAACATGGCGGCCGGTGAGGGTGACAGTGGAATTCCGAGGAAGGAGCAAGTCACGGCGAAATTGGAAAAATCAACATTGACGCGAGAGTTAATGAGATTTCGAATCTGGCACAAGATGAGATCGGTGGAAGCAAGCATTTGGGACCTCAAATGATCCTGTAGCGCGATTTGAGGAGGAACAATCAATTACCATTAAAGACGTCTGGCATTAAAAGTGGATCTCCTTCAATCTCGCAAGGTATGAAGAAGGATGGCATGAATCGTGGGATTACGCGTAAAGGGAGTAATGGGTTGCAGAAAAATGAGGTGGCAGGGGCTGATTTAATGGGATCTCCCAATTTACCATTAAAAGAAAAAGAGAGAAATAAGGGGGAGTGGGTTGTTGTGGGCTCCAAAAGGAAAAAAGATGAAAAACCCAAAAAATATGGGAAAGAAAATATGACAAGGTGGAAGGCCCAAAATGAAACTAAAGGAAGGCGAGTCAAGTAGCATGGTGATGACAAATGGTTTTGCAATGCTACATGATATGGGCCTTAAGGATGGTTTGCGCGGGGGTGATACTCGGATGGATGATGGGCGAGGTAAGTGAGTTGGTCAATAATTCAACAAACTGTAACATGGGCGATGGAGAAGCGGGACGCAGGGAACAAACGGAGGCTAATGAGAAATTAATTAATGGTGTGGGCAGCGGTTTGGCCCCTCCTACTACTTCTCCAAGGTCTTAATGATTGTTATGATTTGGAACTCACGAGGTACAGGCACGGAGTCATTTCCAAGCCTTGTATGGGAACTAAAGAAACACTATAAGTTGGATTTTCTTGCAATCTTAAAAACACGGGCAAATGCTCTAAAGATGGATCGACGAATTCGTAGTTTAGGATTCAATAATTTTTCGTACATTTGTTGAGGAAGGATATAGTGGAGGGATATGGTGCCTATGGGATGAGGGGACACCGAAGGTTGAGATAGTAAAGCAACACAAGCAATTCATACACTTAAACATCACGAGATGAAAAATGACAAACATGGGACCTTCAGTAGTGTATGCGAGTCCCACCCTAATGCAGCGCCGAACGTTATGGTCTGAGCTCTTCCAGATCAAGACTACGGTACAGGACTATGGTATATTGGCGGTGATTTTAACGCCACCTTGCTAGCTACGGAAAAGCTCGTGTGCATCTTCAAAATTATCTTGACCGAGAGTTACGTAGATGGGTTGAAGATATGGATCTGGTTGATTTGGG
This sequence comes from Acacia acuminata, assembly GCA_019022655.1. NCBI lineage: Eukaryota > Viridiplantae > Streptophyta > Magnoliopsida > Fabales > Fabaceae > Acacia > Acacia acuminata. The sequence continues at coordinate 1,284,876 of JAFJYI010000125.1, forward strand.
ATTTGATGGGCCACCCTTTACATGGAAAAAAATGGTGATACAGAGGCTAGGTTGGATCGTTTTCTTGCTAATGAAGACTGGTGTATGAGGAACAGTGACTCGAAAGTGCTTCATCTGCCGCATTATAAGTCTGACCATCGACCTTTATTGCTAAGAACAGATGGGGCTTCGGCAAAAGGTGTAACTCAGAGGCCTTTCCAGTTTATTGCTTCCTGGCTTCTTCATGAGGAATTTAATGGTTTGGCTAAGGACAAGTGGTGCTCGTCAAGAGAATGGTCTGTAAACATTGAGAGCTTCACAATTGCTTGTCAATGTTGGAACAAGGAAGTGTTCGGCAATATCCAGAGGCGCAAAAATCAACTCCTACGAAGATTGGATGGGATTACTCATGCAATCACGAGAGGTGGGAATACCATGTTTTTTGAAGACCTCCAGAAGACTCTCTGGTTGGAGCTTGATGAGACTCTAACACAAGAAGCCTTGCTATGAGCCCGAAAGCTAGGATTAATTGGGCTATTGATGGTGATAGAAATACACGGTACTGTTTCAAAGAAGCTAATGGTCGTCGGAAACGAAATAGAATTGATGCGATTTGTGTGAATGAAGGGGAGTGGTGTTTTGAAGAGGATAGTATAAAAGATCATGCAACGATATACTTCTCCAATCTCTTCAAGGAGGAAGTAGTGGAGCGCCCAAGTCTCATCGTAATATTGGCTACCCGGGATTAACGTAAGTACGAAACGAGTATGTCCGAGGGATGTAGAAGAGGGGGAGATCTGGGACGCCTTATTTAGTATGGGGGCTCTGAAGGCATCAGGGCCGGATGACTTCCATGCTTTATTTTTCCAACACCAATAGGATACTGTCAAAGAGTCCGTGGTTCACTTTGTGAAGCAAATATTCCTTCATCCAGAGAGGATATGTGAAGTAAATAAGACATTACTGGTCTTAATCCCGAAGATGGATCACCCCGAGATGTTTAAGGATCTTAGACCAATAAGCCTATGTAACGTGATTTACAAGCTGGTTACAAAGATCGTGGCAAACCGAATGAGGGGGTTTATGTCCCAAGTTATATCCCCAAATCAATGTAGTTTTGTCCCATGGCGGCATAGCTCGGATAACATTATCGTGGCCCAAGAGGTTATTCATTCCATGAGAACAATGGGTGGAAAAAAGGGATTTATGGCTATTAAGATCGATCGGAGAAGGCGTATGACGGGGGTGAACTGGAAGTTCTTGCTTAGTTGCTTGCATGAGCTCAACCTTCCTACCAACCTCATTAGGGTGGTGGAGCAATGTATTAGCACCGCTAATCTTCAACTTTGTGGAATGGTAGTAAGGCGGACTTCTTCAACACTTCCGCGGGGTTAGACAGGGTGATCCGCTCTCGCCCTACCTATTTGTAATATGCATTGAGAAGTTGGCACACATGATACAAGAATGTATGGCAGTGAAGAAGTGAAAACCTATATGCCTTACTAAGACCGGGCCACCAATATCACATTTGTTCTTTGCTGATGATATTATCCTGTTTATGGAAGCCTCGCTCCAACAATCAGGAATGGTAAAAGAGTGTCTGGATCATTTTTGTGAATGCTCAGGGCTTAAAGTCAATGATTCGAAGACTCGGGTGTTCTTTTCCAAGAACATAAATCATATCAGAAGTGCGGAAATCAGCGATGCACTTGGTTTCACTCTAACGGCGGATCTTGGGAAGTATCTTGGGGTGCAACTGCATCATAAGAGAGTGGGATTAGACTCGTTTCAAGCGGTCATTGATAAGGTCAAGGACCGGCTGGCGCGGTGGACCCCTAAGACTTTCTCCTTAGCTGGAAGAGCTACACTTGTTTCCTCGGTGTCTTCCGCTATCCCGGCATACACAATGCAAACATCCCACCTACCTAGTACGGTTTGTGAGGCCCTGGACAAGCAGAATAGATCCTTTTTGTGGGGTAGCACAGTAGAGAGTCGTAAAGTGCCACTGGTTGCTTGGGATGAGGTGTGCATGGAGAAGCGAAAGGGCGGGTTGGGGTTGAGGCATGCAAAGTACCAAAACCAAGCCTTCCTTATGAAGTTGGGATGGAGACTAGTCACGCACAGGGAGGACCTATGGGTTAAGGTTGTACGGGACAAGTATAAATGTAGGGATGACTTAATTCCTCGCATTGAGGCTACACGACCTGGTTCAAATGTGTGGACGAGGAATTGCGAACTTGGGATAAAGTTCAAGGGGGATCAAGAGTACAACTAATCCACCCGGCGTGCGATGGAAGTGGGAGAGGTATGGTGAATTCACAGTGAAATCGGCATATACCGTGGTTTCTAACAAGGGAAGGGAACATGGATACAACTGGGAGCGCATTTGGAAGGTTCAAGCGCCACACGGGTGTAAGATGCTCCTTTGGTCGCTAGCTCGTAAGTGCACGCTCTCACGAATGCAAATCGAATGAGACGGAGAATGACGAATGACCGAGTTGTGCCCTATGTGGTGCATGGTGTGAAGATATTATTCATGTATTTAGGGATTGTACGCACTCACGTTCCTTATGGAGAAAAGTGGTGCCCCCGGACAAGTGGCGCACATTCTGTAACAAACCTTTATTAGAGTGGATATGGTGGAACATCAGTGGTAGAAGCAATGCGAATAAGGAATGGGCGTCCCGATTCACTATACTATGCTAGTGGATCTGGAAGCGGAGAAACTTATTTATGTTTGAGAAGCAATTCACCCCTAATAGTAACATTATTGCTAGCACGAATGCGATGTTGGAGAGTAGGAATAGTATGAATAATCGTCTAGCAGGTATGCCACTTAAAGGCATTTCTCTTACTACTAGTCGTGGGTTTTGGCATCCGCCAGAAGCCGGTTAGGTAAAGGTGAATGTGGATGGTGCCTATTCTAGAACTACAAATAAGGGAGCCTGTGGAGGGATCATTCGAAGTTCTTCGGCTCCTTTCTTAGGGGATTCTTTCACTCTATTGAAAGGGCGATGAGTTGATCTATTTGAAGCGTGGGCTTGCCTATTGGGCCTCAAAAGCGTTTGGGCGATGGGCTTTCGAAAGGTTTGGTTGGAATCTGATTCTATGGAGTGTATTATATTACTTTCGCATGCACAGGGAGGTTCTCACCGTGACTCTGACATTCTGGATGAGGTGAAGCAACTACTGCAGATGGAGTGGGAAACTAAGGTGTTGCATGTGCCTCGGTCCGGGAACAAAGTAGTTGACTTTCTAGCATTAAAGGGGCTAGAATTGGGATGGGGGTTCCATGAAGTGTATCAGCCTTTAGAGGCTCTTGAGGTTATCCTCCGTCAGGATTGTAACGGATGTAATACCCTAGTAGGAGGTAGTTGAGGTATCCCAATCTTATCAAAAAAAAAAAAAAAACAGTTTACTTAGTGTAGAAGAGTGGTGGATAGTATATCCCGCTTTTATGATATTTTGTGTTAGTTCTTAAAGGAGTATCGCTCGAGTTCTCCCTTTTCATTTGCCTAGACTTAAACAATAATACTCCCTTTGGTCCTAATTATAAGAGCAAATTACCAGAATTTGGAGGGATTAATGAGGGAAGTTAAATTAGGTAATTATATGTATTTTCCTAAAATATCCTTACCTAAAATTTAAAATGACATTAAGGATGCTTGTTGGATGTAATGAAAAGAACGTGGAACCTGTGAGGTTAAAAAAGAATCTACGTGGACGTCTTGGCTTTGGCTTTGGCTTTTTTTTTTCCCCCTTTTTTTGCTTAGAGCTTTTGCTTGTTTGGGTCACCGCTGACTTGCAAAAAAAGTGATCGTCGAAAAAAAAAAAAAAAAGTTCGAACATGAAAAAAGAAACAATGTTTTATATTATGTAAATAAAATGTAAAAATTATAATTAAAAAATAAAAAATATAGGTTAAATAAAAACAAGTTATAGGAATCTGATCTAAAATTGAGGCAAACTAATAAAAACCCAGGAATTGATTTTTTTAAAATTTAAATTTAAATAAACCTGCCTTTATCTTCATGATTCAGATAAAAAGAAGGAATATTTGATTGATTAGATTCCTCATTCAGTAGGGTTGCTCGTTTGACAATGTGACACCAACTTTTAAAGTGTAAATTGATATTGAAAGTTTTCATTTAAGAGTATTGGAATTTCTTTTTCTTTATTTATTTATTTAAAGTTACCCTAAAAACGTTAAATTAAATGTATCGCAGTGAGTTAAAAAAATAAAGTGAAATTATTATTGTCTTTAATTATTAATGAGAAAGTATAGATATGGGTATTATAGGAAAAAATTGACAAAAGTTAAAACTTGCTTTTATAATTAGGACCAAAACCAACTTCAAAATTTGCTCCTATAATTAGGACCGGAGGGAGTACTTCTTAAGAAAGGAGACACTAAGCGGAGGTAATTCTGAATAAGCAATTTAAAATTGGTATTATGTAATAGCTGTTGGAATATTTAATTTAGTAATCAATATTCCGTTATTTCTATTTATGGCCCACATTATTGCTGGTTTTGTAACCGTCCATTAATACTATAACGGCCCAATTAATACGCAATAAGTGCGTATTGAATGCGCCATTAATCTTTATGCTTGACCCAATTAATACGCACTTATTGCGTATTGAATGTGTTTCCTTTTTTAAGCTCGTGATGGCGGAGGGGAGACACACGGTGTAATTGCATGCGGTCCCCCGAACCTCTCGACCTTGAGGAAAGCACACCATCTGCAGATTCGGAGAGAAGGATCGAAGGACGGACTCGGAGTTTGTTCCGCTTGCCGGCTTGGATTCGTTCTGTTTGGAGACTCGGAGTTCGTCCTCGCTTTTCGGAGACAAATCAATGGCGGGAGGTATTTGTGATCTCTACTTCATTTTTCCGCATTGATCTTATGCTATTTAGTTTTTCAGCATGATAAGATCGCCTATATTTCTAACATTTGGTATCAGAGCTGTTCATATACCTCTGTCTTGATTTTTTCCGATTGGGTTTGAAAAAGAGATGGTTTCAATATGAGTTTTTGTTGTTTGAAGGAGCATTTTGATTTTAATTGATTAAGGCATGAAATTACGATTGCAATTAAAATATGGGTTTTCATTTGAAATTTCAACGTTTGATTCATTGCCTTTTTTTGTCCTTTATGTCGGGAGAGAAGCGAAGGAAAATAATACATCCCTTGATAAAATTCCTTTCCAATTTCATCCTATTTTGAAGGTTACTTTTTTTTTTTTTGCTTGAAGTTTCAATCCTTATTTCGATTTGTGATTATTGAATCGATTCATGAATTGTGCTTTCAATATGGATTTCATTTGCTAACGCTCTCGTTATCGACGTTGGGAGCTGGAGATTTTTTCGTTTAAGTTTAGACTTTGTTTAGTTGAAATTGTATGGATTTCATGATGGTTTGATGTGCTTTTGCAATTAATTAATGAATCATAAAGGATGGTTTTTTCATTAACGCCGAGTTACATCGTTCGTAGAGCTTTCATATGTAAAAACCATCGAGAGAAAAACCTAGATTTGATTTTCATTTCAAAATCATGTTTTAGCTTCGGTTTTTCATGTTCATCTGTCTAAATATGGCTCATAAGCTGTTTTTCCGACATTAACGCCATCAAAATCATCGGATTTTGAGCCCTCCGATCGCTTTGAAAATGTTGCTAAGGAATCTTGGGTCGCGGCAAGAATCGGTTTCGGGTTTTTATCCGGTCTCGGGTCGGGTAGGACTTCGATCCGGGTGAAGGAGAAGACCTAAAACGACGTCGTTCCGGCCTTTAATGAAATCTTGTGTTTCATTAATAAAGAAGATGGGCCGACGCGTTGGCCGAGCGCATTTCTTGGGCCAAGCGCTTTTTGGTTTTCGAACAAAAAAAAAAAAAATCAAAGGGTTTTAAAACGCGAGAAAGGGGTTCGCGGGATTCGAACCCATGACGCGTTGGCGCGTGAGCACCTTAAGGCCGGCGCTCGCCGTAGAGCCACGCGGTCCTTTGTGTAGAGTTGTTAGCATTTATTGAAATTAAATGATTTTGTTTTTTTTTTGAAAATTAAATTTTCAAAAATTGTCAAGTATGGATTCGAACCCCTGACCCACGGGCGCCTAATGGTCGGCTCATCCGGTGAGCCACGGCTCCAATGTGCCATATGGTGAGCGTTTATTAAATTTAAATATTTTCCCAAATAAAAAATAAAATTTTTCAAAGTGTTGCAAGTGGGATTAGAACCCACATTTCTTTGGTCCGAGTCTTGAGGGGTTTTTGAACCACCCAATTGAGATGACATTTGTGTCATTTTGAAAGATTTTATATTTAGATATAATGACCTTTTGGGATTTAAATATAAATCTTAAATTTTATTTAAGATTGGGATTCATGTGATTATTATCTAAAATATATATTTTGTTGTTTGCATGCATTAATTATTATTTAATTATACATGCAATATAGAGTTAAATAATATGCCAACATGAATATCGAACTTTATGTTGATATTGCTTATGGTTTATTGCAATATTATTCAGAAAATCTTAATTGGCTACCTTGGACCATTGGGCCAATTGTTCAATGTGTTGAACATTTATTGGGCCTTTAAATCTTTTATTGTGCTTCTAGAAAATTTCTTTATGGATCCTATTGCATTTTTAATCACCTGGGCCATACTTGTTTATTTTCTTGGCAACCTGTTTTTGTGTGAAATTTATTTTCTTACATCAAGTTGAATTGTTTAAATTGAGAAAAGTTAATTTTGGCAACTTTCACATTTTGGAAAATTTTGAAAAATCATTACTATGATTTATGAGTTATTTAATTGTCTAAATATCTGGAAAAATTAACTTTAGACAATTATATATCTTTTTCAAATTGTTGAAGCCAAATTTGGGTTGAATTATGCCAAAATTAATTCTTTAAACAATATTTGGATACATAAAACAGTAGGAGGATTTTTCTTTTAATTTGATTTTTTAGTCACTTATTTTGATTAAATTAATCAATTAATCACTCCATTTAGATGTACATATATTAGATTTATTTTCAATGCACAAAATAGTGGGAGAATTTGTCTAAGATGATTATTTAGTCACTTATGTTGATTAAATTAATCAGCTAAATTTTCATTAAAGATTTGTGCATATTTTGGAATCTAAATTGACAAGATTTTTGGTGATATTAATTTAATCAAAGTGGGAGGATTGTATTTAGTCATTTATGTTGATTAAATTAATTGGTTAAGCCCTCCATGAAGCTGTGCATATATAAAATTTTAAGTGCACATTATTAATAAAGGTGAGTAAATATTTTTATTCACATTAATGATTTAGTTGATTAAATTAATTCAATTCAGATTTGTTGACATTGTGTGTATGGTATTTAGATTGTACATATTTGATATTAGTGATTAGCATACATATTTTGCTTAACGAATAGCTACAATATCCGTATGCACATGTTGTATGCATATTTAGTCATATAAGGTTATACCATATCAAAATTAATGTCATATGTACAATTCGTATACACAGTGGTGTGATGTCTTTGTGATAAGTATGTAGAATCGAGGAGTAGCCAAAACAACCTCACTAGACACATACACTCTTTTTTGTTCTAGCGAACAAAATACATCCCACAAAGGGTTTTAAAGACATCAATTGTAATTAAATGCGGTTGTAATTAATCTTTGCCCACAGGCAGATAATTATAATCATAGTTTTAATTAGGGTGGAATGGAATGACATTATATTTTCTAAGTAGCCCACATGTATTAGGGGATATAATTGCATTCTAGTTTCATCAATTCAAGATAAATTCATGCTATGCTAATGTCTTTGCCCACAGGTAGACTTTAGTGATACGAATTTATAATGTATGATTAATTAGAATAGAACATCAAATTATATTCTTAATTTACCCGCAAGAATTAAGAATAAGGAAATAATTTGATAGTTTTATGATAAAGGTATATATGGATCTAATTGAATTATAACTTTAGCCCACGTGCAAGTTATATGTCAAGTAGATTCATGTTTTTTAAGCATGATTTACATTGGTAAATCATGATATGATTTATTAGTCTTAAATTTTAGTTATAAGCATGTATGTTCAATACTATGCAAGTCATACAACCCGCGAATTTTCTCGATATGAAATGTAACATTCCCGATTTGAGGGGTGATAACTATAAAGTATCATACATTTGGGGTGGATAGACATTAGTTATGCTATTAGGAAAGACGAACCACCTTCTATCACCGAGACCAAGACTCCGGATGAGATTGATCTGTATGCAAATGGGAGCGATCTAATCGCCTCTCAATTGTGTTCGTAAAGACCTCAATCTCGTTGGCATTCATGGTTACGTCGAAAGTATAACAAGATTAGGCCACTTCGAAGGCTATTGATGGACAACTTTGGACTTCATATAAGGCAGATTCATCGACACCCTAATTACGAAGTTTTCATTCCCGAGACTCACCTGCGGTGAAAGATGTGTGTAAGCACATCATATAGATGAGGGACGTTGCAGCCCAATTGAAATCATTTGAGGTTGATATGTCTGATTTTTCATTGTACACTATATTCTGAACACTCTTCCACAACCATATAGACCCTTTAGGATATCCTACAACACACATAAGGATAAATGGTCAATCAATGAACTTTTGACCATGTGTGCTTAGGAACAAGGAAGGTTGAAAATGCAAATGGGAGAATTTCTTGAATATGACTTGATTAGTGGGAGCGATTAATACAAAAAACCTTGTTTTGAAAAACATTATTCAAATACTCAATTTTCCACTTTGAGTTTAAGATTGGATGTTAACAATGTTCCTTCAACTCAACCGAATATTGTACAATCAATCATTCAAGATTTTTGCAACAAATGGATGTGAAAATGGCCTTTCTCAATGGAGATCTAGAGGAAGAGTTTTACATGAAACAAACCATCAGGATTTTCTTCTAATAATGGTGATCATTTGGTGTGCAAACTCAAGAAATCTGTATATGCATTGAAACAAGCTTCCCATCAATGGTATTTAAAATTTCATGATGTCATCTCTTCATTTGGTTGTGTAGAGAACATTGTGGATGAATGTAAATACCAGAAGGGTAGTGGGAGCAAGACTTGTTTCCTTATTCTATATGTGGATGATATTCAATTGCAACCAATGGTAATGGTTTACTATATGAGGTGAAACGATTTCTTTTGAAAAACTTTGATTTGAGGGATATAGGAGATGCATCTTATGTCACTAGCATCAAGATACATAGAGACAAACATCAAGTATTCTAGGTTTGTCTCAAGAAACCTATATCAACAAAGCTTTGGAAAGATTTCTGATGAGGAATTGTTCACCAAGTATAGCTCCTATTGTGAAAGGTGATAAGTTCAATTTGAACCAATGCCCAAAGAATGACTTTGAGTAGGAACAAATGAAAAACATTCCTTGTGCTTTAATAGTAAGAAGCCTTATGTATACTCGGGTCTGCACAAGACCTGACATTGCATTTGCTATTAGAATGCTAAGGAAATATCAGAGTAATCCAGGTATAAATCACTGGAGAGCTACAAAGAAAGTATTGAGATACCTTTAAGAGACTAAAGAATACATGCTTAAGTACAAATGAATCGACAATTTGGAAGTGATTGATTACTATGATTCAGATTATCTTTGGTCGCATGGACTTAAGGAAATCCACTTCGGGATATATATTCATCCTAGCCGATAAAGTTGTATCATGGAGTAGTAAAAAGCAATCTTTAATTGCTACTTCCACTATGTAAGTTGAGTTTGTGTATTGTTTTTGAGGCTACGTCACATGGTGTATGAATGAAGAGTTTTATTCCTGGGCTTAGAATTGTGGATCCAATTTCTAGGCCATTGAGGTTAAATTGTGACAATTCAGCTGTTGTTTTTATGGCTAAGAACAATAAAGGTGATAGTCGAATTAAGTATATCGACATTGAGTGTTTAGCCATAAAAAATGCGTGTTAAAAATAAAACAGTGGTTGTTGAACACATGAGCACTGAATTGATCATTGTTGATCCTTTAACTAAAGGCATGCCTACATTGAAATTTCGGGATCATGCGAAAGAATGGGACTTGGTTCCCTTATGTGATTTTCGTTGTAAGAACGATGTTATTTATGAAACTCTATTTGTGATATTTTCTCATTCAAAGTATTGCGCACATATTCATTTTGAGAAATATCACTAAAGTTTGGACCTAGAATAAACGTAGGGTTTATTCATTAAGTTACTTGGGCTTGGGAAACACGATGCACTGTGATACATGGAAGATATTACTCACTTTAAGAGGACCTATCGCTATGATCCATGCATTTTGTTTTTCAAAGGTATATACTGAAGTATGTGGGCTAAGTGGGAGAATGTTGGAATATTTAATTTAGTAATCAATATTCCGTTATTTCTATTTATGGCCCACATTATTGCTGGTTTTGTAACCATCCATTAATACTGTAACGGCCTAATTAATACGCAATAAGTGCGTATTGAATGCGCCATTAATACTGTAACGCCCAATTAATACGCACTTATTGCGTATTGAATGTGTTTCCTTTTTTAAGCTCGTGATGGCCGGAGGGGAGACACACGGTGTAATTTCGTCCGGTCCCCCGAACCTTTCTCGACCTTGAGGAAAGCACACCATCTGCAGATTCGAGAGAATGATCGAAGGACAGACTCGGAGTTTGTTCCCGCTTGCCGGCTTGGATTCGTTCTGTTTGGAGACTCGAGTTCGTCCTCGCTTGCTTCCGGAGACAAATCAATGGCGGGAGGTATTTGTGATCTCTACTTCATTTTTCCGCATTGATCTTATGCTATTTAGTTTTTCAGCATGATAAGATCACCTATATTTCTAACAATAGCTACTACTTCTCACATATGAAAGTGTCCTCAAGATCAAAATGCAGCTAAGTATCATGTCTAAAAAGTAATTTAAAAGTTTTCTCACAAACATACAAGTAATTTGTTAAATATTAACGTGGTATAAATTGAACTTTTTAAAACCGCTTTATATTATTTAATGCTTTGTTTGGTTGGGTTTTTTGAGGGGTGGTGAGGAAAGGTGTGAATGTGTTATTGTTAAACCATTTTGGGTGAATTAATGGATATACGGTTTAATTTGGTTTAGATTAATTTTTGTGGATTGAGAATGGACAGAAAAAATACCATATAAAAGATCAGTTTTGTGGTTCAAAACTTTTATGCATTAATGGAATTATCATCTTAAAATAAAATTAAGGGTTAAGGTGCAGATTAGCCAATGAAGTATTACACTAGGAGCATCTGGCACAATAATGTATTAAAGGTACCTTAAATACCAACCAACAATTAAAAAAGAAAAAAATTTACCAATCAACTATTGAAAATGGAAACTATCATAGTGACATTAAAATCAGGCAAACTCGTTTGTCCTTGAGAAGGGAATAAGCTGGGAATCACGCCAAATTGCAGCCGTCATAATATTCTAGCATGCCATGTCAGCAATCTTTGAGCTTCTCTTATATAAAAAGATGAATTTTCAGTTCTCTGAATACAAAGAGTGTGAGGCTCCTCTTCTAAGTGGTTTAATCGGATTATTGAGTTATTGTAGGAGAGTGATATTTGAAACTCATGATCCTAGCAGCCCGATAGATAATTCAAAAGGAAGGTGTAGTACAAAGAATATAAGTAGTGGCTTAAACCCTGGGGATTTTCGATGTTTGGTTTCATTTGAGCTAATGATGGACCCAGTAACTGTATCAATATGTCACACCTACGATCAAAGTTTGATCCAATGACGGCTGAAATCTGGAAACAAAACACATCCCAAAATAGGGGCGAAGCTGAAGAACATAGATGTAACCCCGAACACAACACTCCAAAAGCTTATTCAACAATTCTGCGTCGAAATGGTGTTTCTTTGACCAAATTAAACAATCAAAGTCGCGACATATCGAAGATCGTCCTCCCAAAAGCCCCTCAGCCATCTTCGGAGGCTTCTCTTACATATAAGTAACCAAACGACGTTTGACTGATTTTAACGTCATTGTGATAATTTTCATTTTTAATAGTTGATTGGTAAATTTTTTTCATTTTTAATGTTGGTTGGTATTTAAAGTACCTTTAATACATTTTTGTGCCAGATGCTCCTAGTGTAATACTTTGTTGGCCAATCTGCACCTTAACCCTAAAATTAAAGGAGAAGAGAACTAGTTTGACTGTTCAATTGCTTGATCTCAGTCATTTTCAGACCTTTGTAGCCGCAAATAAAACCAATGTTGGGTTCAATAGAGTTTTCTTTGTATCCATTATTACATCAGGTCGCTGAGGTAAGACCTGCCCTTCGAGACGCTATGCTTTTCATTTTGCGACAAGATCACATGTGCTACAACCAAGTCGCTTTCCATTGCATTACACACTTGTCAGGAAAACTCATAAAAAAATTATTACTCAGACCAATAATGTTCCATGGTTCCTATCCTATCTATTGCAGGATGTATGTATTTTATTACAAAACTTTGTAAGCTTTACTTTTTCTTTATGAATGCAGAATTATATTTCATCAAAAAAAGCAAAAAAAAAAAAAAAAAAAAAAAAAAAAAGAAAAGAAATTTCTACATTGCGGAGTGTATTAGTCTAATAGATCTTTTAGAGATTACATAGTCATTTATTTCTTACTATGTTCACCTCTGGTGAATCAAAATTTTGGTTTTTTTTTTTTTTTGGCAAAAAAATGTCGGTATTTAAAATACATAATTTTTAACCATCAGCATCGTAAAATTTTTATTTTATTTAAACCTTTAATATATTTCTCACGTTAAATTCATTTTCAAATAATTTTCAAATAGTCATAAAAATAATCTGATGCGGTCCATGTCCTGGTTTGATATTTTGACGGCACTTCATTAGGTTTTTAATTATTTCTTAATACTAAATCTGACCAATCCATTTTTTATCTAATAAAGGATAAGGATGAGAGGGTTTAACTAGCGAAGGGGTAGGACTTCTTCACCTAAAGGGATGGGGTTCGATCCTAGAGTTGGTCAAGGCACTGGGAGATGCATCATAGGAGTCTACAAAGTAGTGGTAACACTTGGCGGAGGTGGAGACATGTGTATTCCGGGCGGAGGTGGAGGCATGTGTATTCTCTACCCCAGTATTCTTTGTCGACTGGGCTCCAAGCGCCCTACCATTAGATTGTGGGTGAACCCAACCCGTTTCCTAAAATTTTATTACAAAAAAAAAAAAAAAAAAAAAAAAAAAAAAAAAAAAAGTAAGGATGAGACACTGAGGGAAAAAAAGAAGAAGAAAGAAAAGGATAGTACCTCCGTCCTAAGTGGCTCTCTCATCAACTAAGTTAAAATGAATGTTGAATCTTTTAATTCAAGATTAAAAAAAAAAAATCAACTACACAAATGATACTATCTATTTTCTATTCTATAGATGTATATCCCAAAATATCAAATGAAAATGCATCCTACATAGCTTCATAATTCGTACAATAATATTTGATCAAATACCAAATGAAATCTATCTTTATTTTCCATTAGAGGGTTCTGTATGCAGCGGAACAATAGGAGGGAGTGCCACCGCTGCAACCATAATGGTGAAGGTAGTGGTGACCCCCATTGCTTATTAGTGCATGTTTCAGCAATGCAATAACGTGAAGGAAAAATATGAAGAAGAACACGATCGGATGATCGTGAATAACACGAATAATGATGAGTTGATGAAGGTTGAACCATATCGATTCTAATGGCAAATTGTTTGAATTCATTATATATGAATTTCACGGTAATATTATTTATTTCTCTCTTTGGTTAATTTTGCCTATTACATGACTTTCATGCAAAGTTTCATGAGGTTGAAAACAAAAATTTGTTTAATCGATGCGGAAACCCGTAACATTTTACGATCCTCATGAATTATTAACCTTAACTCATTACACCGATTAGTTAATAATTATTAATCCGTAACTCTTTACGATACTCATGAGAATCCATAACAATTTATAATACTCATGAGTCTTAGGATTACTCGTTAAAACAACTATTGGGGTTTAGGATAATTTGATGAAATTATTATTGGAGATTAGAATACCTTAGATCACTCGAAGACTTTAAGGTTGTTGATGTCCTCTAACGTTGATCCACACAGCTATCCCCGATTGCAATGAGAACTCCTTCTCTTGAAACCTCCCTGGATGCTTTGCGAAGACAAGGTTGAGTTGTGGGCGAATACAAGGTTGAGTTGTGGTTTCCTTGGGCTTTTATCTTTTCAAGAAGATGATGGTTTCTTAGGATCAGGTTAAAGATAGGAGAAGCAATATCATTGGAACCTTGCCTTTCTATGGATTGTGCCTTTTTCTCTCTAAACCTTTGGTAAAGACCTAAATTTAGAGAGCATAAGGATCTTATTTTTCTCTCAGAAAAACGTGCAGAAAAAAGGCACACAAAAAATCAGCACTTTATAAGAGTCTAACCCTAATTTAAGTGCTCACAAAAAAGCCTAATCCAAGCTTGAATTGGAAAATCCAAATCACAATGAATTGAATTCATATCTTGATTGATTGATTGAATTTAAGATGATGAATCACATTCATATCTTGATCGATTGATTGAATCAATCATTTACGATGATGAATTATATTTATTTCCTTTTTCCTTAAAAAAAAAAAAAAGTCCATAAAAAGGGCAAATAAAAAATCAGCACTTTATAAGAGTCTAACCCTAATTTAAGTGCTCACAAGAAAGGCCCAATCCAAACTTGATTTGGAAATTCCAAATCATAATGAATCAAATTCATATTTTGATTGAATAATAATTTAAGATGATGAATCACATTCATCTCTTAAACTAAAATTCAAAATCATTTCAATCAATCCTCATTTATTATTTCTCCTATCTTCATCCAATTATTATTGGATCTTAATATATATATATATATATATAAGATAATTCAGAATTATCTTTTATAACCTAATCTCTTGAATTTAAATTCAAACTTAAATTCAAAATTCAAATTCAAAATTCAACTTGGCCTAAGACCTCGTTGGGTCTTCCAACACATTTGGGCCCTTTTGTGGAGAAACCGATTTCCCACTAGGGACACCATATATGACGTCATTTTCTCCTCATTGGGCTTGGAGCCCCACTCCAACCCAAATACACATTTACTCTTGATAAAGCTCAATAAAAATTATTGTCCCAAGTTTGCTAATTTTAAACAATTGGGAACAACCTTTTATGTGTGACCCATTAGGCCTAATTAGTCACTGACATAAATAAACTTGGACCAATTAAAAACCCTTTTAACGAGCCCAATTTATCTAATGACCTCATAAGACACTAGCAATGCTCTGCGGCCCTAGAACTAATTGAGTTGATCAAGTGATCTACCTTTCATATTTGGATACCGTGCAGGCATCATCCCTCACATCGTCATTCACATTTAGTCGAGAGCAAAGATACAGTATCATCTTTCTTAATTGACTAAATGTAGCTATTTCAGAACCGGGAATCTTCTTATATTAACTCGTAAGGGATCATGACTCTTCATGATCATTTGTTGGCGCACGAGACTCTCGAGTTAATTAAAAGCTATCCAAGCTCTACCGGTCTTGTGAATGACTAATCCCTTGTAGGGGGACCTGTGAGTCCTCTCGGCATGTCCATCTATACTCATGCATTCGAGTTACATGCAAGAGTACATTGTTCTCCCCATTTTCAGGTGGATAGAGTTGTACGGTCAAAGTATAACCCTAGGACATAGTGTTCGATGACATCCTTAAGTCCAAGACGATCCGCACTACCAAACGATGGGAGACTTTACATATCCAATGATACTCTTTACAATGAATCTTTGTGGAGTCTCTCGGCGGGTCGTTCGGTACTATCTCGTTCTCTAACAGATCTACCCACGACATCAGCTAAGGCATCTCCATGCCTGCATTCCATGAGGTCCCTAACTTGTATCTCTATACAAGTAGACGATGTCGTACTAGTATTATTGAGATCACCAATGCCCTTTCTTGGTGATTCAAGACTAGGAACAAGTTTTAAGCAATAGATATCCAGTGTTCTCGAGTCCTCATGATGATGATCTCTATCATTGATCCTCAAGAATAACACATGTTCTATTCCTAGGGCTTTTATCTTCAAACACATATTTACCTTAAAATAAAGGCGAGACATAAATATGATAAAGATAAAATATGCTCATTTATTAATAATGAAATACTATAACGTAGAAATGATGCTGATCTGTCCTTACATATTGTCTCTAGGACACCTAAATACTAACACTCTCAACATAGTATTTTGGCAAATATAAAGGCTTTGAATCAAATGTGCCTTATTATTGATAATTTGCAAGTATCGTGCAGATTCATGTTATTTGAGTTATGATATGAAGCATTATTTGAGGATCATTATCTGCAAACTTAAAATCTACAGCCACCTCCTCATAACACCATTATTTGACAGAATAAAATTGAAACGAAAGTTGCAATTTCTAGACAAGTTAACATAATGTCAGGGGTGAAATTAAACCAACCAAGCTACCAAGCTTTATGCACATTTATACAGAGTGATTGATTTGATGAAATCTTTCTAGAATCATATCTATATGCTCTAGACTTCGTTGTCAATCAAAAATTGAAACTTCATTTGGTCCGAAATAGTAAATATTTATGGTATATCTTGGATTACCCAATTTACGTTATAAATTTAAAGGATCTTCATCCATTATTTATCTCTTTGGTAAGAGTGATAAATCAAGCTTTGATGATAATTACATTCAGGTAAAAAAAGATAACGAGATGAATTTTACTTGGAAAAATATTCTTTTGAAATCGGATGAAAAACCATGTCCACCCGTCTAAACTATATATCAATGTAAATAAATGATGAAGTACTTATTAAAATAATACCACTTTCAATACTTAATATAAGAGTTAGTTGATTTTTTTTTTCTTTTGAGAGATTAAGAAAGTTAAATAAATTAATTATATCAAAGTATTTATATTTATGATTTTTTTTTCCAAACTAACTCATCTTACTTATAAACAAATATATAATCCAATGATATAAAACATATCATGTGATGTGACTGAGTTAAGAGAGTAGAGGAAGTATACAGAAATTATATCAAATTTTTAAAAATATGTATTTTGACTTTTCAATGTAATGTCTTTAGTTTTTTATTGGCTTAGAGAAAAAATCTAGGCGTAATGTTGATTATTGGTGTAAGAAAACAATCTTTTAAAGATTGTAAAATTATATTTTGTTCCACCCGATGAATCAACTTAGATTTTGCTTGTCATGCCAGTATGCCACCATCTAACACCGCACAAGGCCACAACGTCTATTATAAAAGTTAGGAAATTTTTCACATAGAAAAATCATAGATTCAATTTAAATCAGGCTTACAAACTATAGATATAATTTAAATCAGGCTTAATTAGCAACACAAAACTATAGATATAATTTAAAGCAGGCTTAATTTAGCAACACAATTGGTTTTATTTGCTGCTACAGAGGTCTCAAAGGTTTTATTTGCTGCTACAAAGGTCTGAAGACTGATTTCTGGGATCAAGCAATTGAACAGTCAAGCTAGCTTTCTTCCCCATATTGAGACGATAATAATTTGTATCATTATTCCAATCTAGGCAAGGGGCAAAGGAAAAGGGAGGACTCGAGGAACAGGACTAGCACAAAATATCATTTAGGGTTGAAACTGATTTTAATATACTGGAAGATGCCCTTAAAAGGTATAGGAGAATTAATGAATAACAATGTGAATTTCATACCTGATGAATTCGAAAAATCGTTCAACCCCTAAAGCAAATCGCCAGGATTCATGGGGAAAAAAAATGCAAGCCAAGGTTTAGTTATTACATTTAGCGTCTCCTTTCTTTAAATTTATCATTATTCAAATCTACACAAAGGAAAAGGGAGGACTTGAATCAAGAGAATACAGAATATTAATTTTCATTTTATGCATATACACAATAAATTCGAACAATCAAGATGGTTCAACACTTAGAGCAGGCGCATCCAAATATCCTCATCATTATTGGTGTTATTCATCATCCCATCGTGGTGCTGTTGTTCATATTGTTGTTTCATGTTATTGTATAATTGCATTGCATCCTCCATGAGATCGCCGGCATTCACAGATTCATAAGACTCATTGAACACAAGGTTCGGAGTATAAGGCGCCGCATTGTAGATCGGTCTAGTAGGCGGGCCGCAGCAAACAGTCTCAGCAGTAATGGTAGTCTCTGAGTTTATCTCCACGACTTCAGTCTTGGGCTTGTTCTTTGAACCCTTGGGTCTTCCCACCGGCCTTTTTACTCGCCCGATAACAAGGCCGATATCAATGGGTTCGCTGGAGGCCGACGAGTTTAGAAATCTGGCGTCAAGCGGAGTCTTGGACTTGCTCTTTGAACCCTTAGGTCTTCCCTGGGACCTTTTTTGTGGCCGGAGAATAGAATCGTAGGTGGGTTCCCCGGCGGCCATGGAGTTTAGAAAACTGATCTCCAGCGGTGGTGGTATTGTCTCACCTCTTCGTAATCTGGTCTCCAGCGGTGGTGGCGGCGGTGTCTTGGGCCCGTTCTTTGAACCCTTAGGTCTTCCCTGGGGCCTTTTTTGTGGCCGCAGAATAGAATCGTTGCCCGTGGTGGTTTCGTCGGTGCCGACACCTGAGAAGGAATCAAAGGCGGTGTGTGAAGGATTGTGGATGGGGGTGATAGAATCCATGAGGCTTCTAAAGGAATGGAATCGGATGTTACAGTTATCGTAGCTTTCAAGGGGAAAACGTTTGCCTCTATCGTGTGTGTGTGTATATATATATAATGTTTATTTGGGGTGCGATATACGAGATATCTATTTAGATTTAAATTAAAGCTAAACTATGAAAATATAACATATTTAATTATTTATTCGTTTTTTTTGGTTTAATGTAATTTTTTTTGATGTTTTTAACGACTTCTTATTTTAATAAATACATAATTTAAAATAAAAATTATATTATAGTTGATACATCTTACATTTAAAATTGAATTTATCGTGAAAAAAATGTTATATTAAAAATACATTCAGAAATGGTTTTAAATCATGAACTCAAATCGTAAGCATGAATTCGTAAGAGTTTACTTTTACCATTAAATAAGTATTAATAGTGTATGATTAAATAATTAAAAATTAAAAAATAATAATAATTTGATTTAAATATATTTTAAATCCAAATAATTGAAATTAAATCCATCAATATTCAGAATTTATCATATTTAACAAATAATTCTATAAAAAATATATATATATATATAGCCAATGAATATGATTAAATCAAAAAAGTTAATACGAGTTTAAAGGTGAGTTAACACGATTTTTGTAGACTATAAACATAAAAATGATAAATTTAGTATATAAACTCGTAAGTTAAACCAAGTTTATAATAGTCACGCCAAAGTTTACCAAGAACTCGACTAGATTTTGTAAGTTAGAAATATAAAGACGGTAAATTTAGAGAGTTGACTCTAAACGAGTTTAATAACAATTATTCAAATTATCCATACGTTGAGATGGTAATTTTTAATTCTAGATATTCATTGATATTAACTAAATTTTCTCTCCGGGTACCGTACATGTATTTAAAATGGTAAAAGATAAAATGATCAAATATTATTATAGGAATTATCATGCATCTACGAATGATAAAGCGATAAAGGATGCATGTTCATGTGATTACATGTATAATATAGATGGTATTACTAATGTCGTTGATTTTATTTTATTTTATTTTATTTTATTTTTTAATCTTCAATTAAAAGATTCAATCCATCAACATTTTTAACTCTTAATTCTCCTCAAATTATTTAACAACAACACACTCATATTAATAGGACTAAATAATATACTGTGGTTTTAAAAAGTCTAATCTGTAGAGCATTAATATTTAACAAATTTCTTATGTATATACGTTTGTGTTAAATTGCCTTTTAGGTATGATACTTAGCTGCATTTTGATGCTATTACATTTTTCATTTTTGAGAAGGTGTAACTATTACAGACTATATATCACTTTTAAATTGCTCGATGAGAGATTACAGTTTCATTTTTTTCTGACCATGTTCCGTACCTAAGGCTGAATCAATATGTTGGTCCTTCTTTTGGCAAAAAAGATGCCAATCTTTAAAATACATAATTTTCAACCATTAGCATCCTAAATTTTAATTATTTTATTTATATCCTTAAAATATTTCTCATGTTAAATTCGTTTCCAAACAATTATCAAATAGTCATTACAATAATGCGTATGCCGTGGTCTAGATTCTGGTTTGAGGGCACCTCTAAGTTTTTAATTAATTTTTATAACATATTAAATGTGAACCATCTATATTTTATCTAATTAAGGTAGGATCAAATACTAAGAAAATAATGGAGAAAGAGGAAAAGGATAGTATATCCGCTCCGTCAAGAGTTAAAAACAAGGCTATATCAAACTCGTAAGTTTAAACAAACTCATGACATTGACGTAAACTTATATTATAAACTCGAATAGTAAATTCGTAAGAGTTTACTTTTATCATTAAATAGGTATTTATAGTGTATAATTAAATAATTAAAATAAAAAATAACAGAAAATTGATTTAAGTATATTTTAACAAAAGACACCCATGAAAGAAAAAAGATTTAAATTCAAATAATTGAAATTAAGTACATCAACATTCATAATGTATTATGCTTGACAAAGGAATTTATATAAAATTCATATACGAATCCATTGAGTATAATCAAATAGATAAAATTAACACGAGTTTAAGAGTGAGTTAACACGGTTTTGCAAGTTAGAAATGTTGAAATGGTAAACACAATGTATAAATTCGCAAGTTTATAACTAACACAAGTTCATCAATGACTCGACTCAATTTTATAAGGTAAAACGTAAAAAACAAGTAAACTTAGAGACTCAACTCATATATTTGACAACAATAGTTAAAAATGTTGATGATTGAATCTTTTAATTCATCATTAAAAACACAAAATAATAATAATAATAAATTCGAATAGTAAATTCGTAAGAGTTTACTTTTATCATTAAATAGGTATTTATAGTGTATAATTAAATAATTAAAATAAAAAATAACAGAAAATTGATTTAAGTATATTTTAACAAAAGACACCCATGAAAGAAAAAAGATTTAAATTCAAATAATTGAAATTAAGTACATCAACATTCATAATGTATTATGCTTGACAAAGGAATTTATATAAAATTCATATACGAATCCATTGAGTATAATCAAATAGATAAAATTAACACGAGTTTAAAAGTGAGTTAACATGGTTTTGCAAGTTAGAAATGTTGAAATGGTAAACACAATGTATAAATTCGCAAGTTTATAACTAACACAAGTTTATCAATGACTCGACTCAATTTTATAAGGTAAAACTGTAAAAACAGTAAACTTAGAGACTCAACTCATATATTTAACAACAATAGTTAAAAATGTTGATGATTGAATCTTTTAATTCATCATTAAAAACACAAAATAATAATAATAATAAATTCGAATAGTAAATTCGTAAGAGTTTACTTTTATCATTAAATAGGTATTTATAGTGTATAATTAAATAATTAAAATAAAAAATAACAGAAAATTGATTTAAGTATATTTTAACAAAAGACACCCATGAAAGAAAAAAGATTTAAATTCAAATAATTGAAATTAAGTACATCAACATTCATAATGTATTATGCTTGACAAAGGAATTTATATAAAATTCATATACGAATCCATTGAGTATAATCAAATAGATAAAATTAACACGAGTTTAAGAGTGAGTTAACACGGTTTTTGCAAGTTAGAAATGTTGAAATGGTAAACACAATGTATAAATTCGCAAGTTTATAACTAACACAAGTTCATCAATGACTCGACTCAATTTTATAAGGTAAAACTGTAAAAACAGTAAACTTAGAGACTCA
The DNA here is from genome assembly GCA_019022655.1 of Acacia acuminata. Classification (NCBI taxonomy): domain Eukaryota; kingdom Viridiplantae; phylum Streptophyta; class Magnoliopsida; order Fabales; family Fabaceae; genus Acacia; species Acacia acuminata. Next base: position 1,306,862 of record JAFJYI010000125.1, read on the forward strand.
ACTCATATATTTGACAACAATAGTTAAAAATGTTGATGATTGAATCTTTTAATTCATCATTAAAAACACAAAATAATAATAATAATAATAATAATAACCATATACCAATACCAACATAACTAATACCGGATGTATATAATATCCAAAAATATCAAATGAACATGCATGATGCATCCTTTATAGGTTCATTCATCATTCATAGATGCATGTTAATTATCCCGTTAATCAATTCCTATAATAACATATGATCAAATACCTGATAAAATCTATCTTTATATTCCATTTAATCTTTTACCATTTTAAATACATATATGTGCGCCGGATGGGGAGAAAATTTAGTTAATACCAATGAATCTAGAATAAAAAATTCACCATATCTATTATAAAACAAAAATCACCATCTCAACATATGGATAATTCGGACTCCAAAATCTTATCAGAAAGTTTCAGAATTAAGATTTTTAATATACAATTTTTAATGATAAATTTATTTTTTAAATTTAAGGAATTTTCGGCTGTAATATTATTTTTACCATTATGTATCTATTAAAATAAATCAAAACATAAAATATTTAAATTAAACCCAAAAAAATTGAATAAATATTTAAATATGTTTTATTTTTGTAGTTTAAATTTAAATGATTTGATAATTATCTGATAATATACCCCATATAAATCAACCTAGGCAGCCCAAAATAATAAAGTCATATACTATGAACTTGGTTTCAATGCTAAGCACTAGAGAGGAAATTGGGCCGGCCCGACTTGGTCCTGCAGGGCTTTGACTTGAAAAATAGGTCGAAATTTGAAATTGGCCCGTAGGGCCTCAGCTTAATCGGCCGGCCCATTAGACCCGTTTAACCGTAGCTTTAAAAAAATAAGATAATTATTTAGACTTCCACGTAATGAATGTGTTTATTTGTAATTACTTAGTTTTTTTTAGTTTAAACTATAAACTTTTTTTTTATGTTTATTATTATTCTGTATTAAAACACGTAATTAGTTATTATAAATTTTAAAGAAGGGATGTTTTCATATTAAATAAACACATACTTTTGTATTACAAAGTATTATATAAGTAATAAATTATAAATATATTTTGTGTAAAATAAGTATAATTATTTTTACCCGTCGCATGAACCGAAGGAATTTGCGAGACACACACAAAATTGTGAGAGGGAAAGGCATTTTATTGTGGGCATACATAAAACAATTCCTTTGTTTAATATTTTTTGAAAAAAAAAAAGGAAAAAAACATATTCTTTTTATTTATTTGTTTTTTTATTACGAATTAATGAATGTGTTTATTTGTTGAATAAGCTCGAAATCACGCCAAATAGCAGTTGTCATAATATTCTAGCATGCTATGTCGGCAATCTTCGGGCTTCTCTTACATAAAAGATGGATTTTCAATTCTCTAAATTTAAAGAGCGCGAGGCTCATCTTCTAAGTGGTTTAATCGGATTCTCGAGTTATTGTAGAGGAGTGATATTTGAAAGTCATGATCTTAGCAGCCCCACAGATGATTCAGAATGAAGGTGTAGTACAAAGAAGATGATTAGTGGCTTAAACCCTGAGGATGTTCGATGCCCAATTTTGTTTGAGCTAATGATGGACCCAGTAGCTGTATCAATAGGTCATACCTACGATCAAAGTTTGATCCAACAATGGCTGCAAACGGAAACAAAACATGTCTCAAAATAGGGGCGAAGTGAAGAACATAGATGTAACCCCGAACACAACACTCGAAAGCTTATACAACAATTCTGCCTTGAAATGGTGTTTCCTTGACCAAATTAAACAATTAAAGTCGCGACATATCGAAGACCGTCCTCCCTAGAAGCCCCTCAGCCATCTTCTGGCTTCTCTTACATATAAGTAACCAAACAATGTTTGACTGATTTTAACGTCATTGTGATAGTTTTCATTTTTAATAGTTGATTGGTAAAAAAATTTCATTTTTAATTGTTAGTTGATATTTAAGGTATCTTCAATACATTTTTGTGCCAGATGCTCCTAGTGTAATACTTTTTTAGCCAATCTGCACCTTAACCTTAAAATTAAAGGAGAAGAGAACTAGGTTGACTGTTCAATTGCTTGACCTCAGTCATTTTCAGACCTTTGGAGCCGCAAATAAAACCAATGTTGGGTTGAATAGAGTTTTCTTTGCATCCATTATTACATCAGGTCGCTAAGGTAAGACCTGCCCTTCGAGACGCTATGGTTTTCATTTTGCGACAAGACTACATGTCCTACAACCAAGTCACTTTCCATTGCATTACAGACTTGTCAGGAAAACTCAAAAAAATTATTACTCAGACCAAGAATGTTCCATGGTTCCTATCTTATCTATTGCAGGATGTATGTATTTTATTACAAAACTTTGTAAGCTTTACTTTTTCTTTATGAACGCAGAATTATATTTCATCAAAAAAGAAAAGGAAAAAAGAAAAGAAAAGAAATTTCTACGTTGCGGAGTGTATTAGTCTAATAGATCTTTTAGAGATTACGTAGTCATTTATTTCTTACTATGTTCACCTAAAGTGAATCAAAATTTTTGGTCTTTTTCTTTTTTTTTTTTTTTTGGGCAAAAAAATGTCGGTATTTAAAATACATAATTTTTGACCATCAGCATCGTAAAATTTATATTTTATTTAAACCTTTAATATATTTCTCACGTTAAATTCATTTCCAAATAATTTTCAAATAGTCATAAAAATAATATGATGCGGTCTATGTCCTGGTTTGATATTTTGACGGCACTTCATTAGGTTTTTAATTATTTTTTAATACTAAATCTGAACAATCCATTTTTTATCTAATAAAGGGTAAGGATGAGACACTGAGGGAAAAAAGAAGAAAGAAAAGGATAGTACCTCCGTCCTAAGTGGCTCTCTCATCAACTAAGAGTTAAAAATGAATGTTGAATGTTTTAATTCAAGATTAAAAAAAAAAAAATCAACAACACAAATGATACTATCTATTTTCTATTCTATAGATGTATATCCCAAAATATCAAATGAAAATGCATCCTATATAGCTTCATAATTCGTACAATAATATTTGATCAAATACCAAATAAAATCAGCTTTATTTTCCATTAGAGGGTTCTCTTTCTTCGGTAGACGGTGCTGTATGCAGCGGAACGATAGGAGGGAGTGCCACCGCTGCAACCATAATGGTGAAGGTAGTGGTGACCCCCATTACTTTTTTCAGCAATGCAATAACCTGAAGGAAAAATATGATGAAGAACACGATCGGATGATGAATAACACGAATAATGATGAGTTGATAAAGGATGAGGATATTGGGCTGCACCTGTTTTAAGGGTTGAACCATATCGATTCTAATGGCAAATTGTTTGAATCCATTATATATGAATTTCATGGTAATATTATTTATTTCTCTCAACATAGTATTTTGGCAAATATAAAGGCTTTGAATTATATGTGCCTTATTATTGATAATTTGCAAGTATTGTGCAGGTTCATGTTATTTGAGTTATGATATGAAGCATTATTTGAGGATCATTATCTACAAACTTAAAATCTGCAGCCACCTCCTCATGACACCATTATTTGACAGCATTAGGGGTGGGAATAGGCCAGGTCCCTATCAGATGGCCTACCGTCTGACCTATTTAGGGCCCGGTCAGGCCTGACTTGTTTGTTAAAAAGGTCAGACCAAAGCCTATTTAAAGGCCTGAATATATAAATAGGCCAGACCTATTTTGTTAAGGTCTGACCTGTAGGCCTTCGTGCCTGGTGCGTTTAAATATTAAATAAATATAATTATATTTATATCATATAAATAAGATAATATTTATTGTTTTTCATTCTTATATTATAATTTCAAGATATATTTATATAAGTTTTGATAGGCTTAAAGTATACAAAGCCTATTTATGGCCTTCAAGGCCTGTAATATGAGACATTTTTAAAGGCTTACTTTGTAAGTAGGCCTTTAAAAGGTTTCGCTCGATCAGGCCTTATGAAGGCTCAGGCTTGAGCCTAGAAAAAGACCTGAATTTAGGCTCAGGCCCAGGCTCAAGCCTTCTGCCCTTATTGCAGGCTCAGGCCTATTTAGCCAAAGCTTGGTCTGACCTATTTCCATGCCTAGACAGAATAAGATTGATACGAAAGTTGCAATTTTTGGACAAGTTAACATAATGTGAGGGGTGAAATTAAACCAACCAAGCTACCAAGCTTTATGCACATTTATACAGAGTGATTTATTTGATGAAATCTTTCTAAAATCATATCTATATGCTCTAGACTTCGTTGTCAATCAAAAATTGAAACTTCATTTGGTCCGAAATAGTAAATATTTATGGTCTATCTTGGATTACCCGATTTACGTTATAAATTTAAAGGATCTTCATCCATTATTTATCTCTTTGGTAAGAGTGATAAATCAACCTTTCATGATAATTACATTCAGGTAAACAAAGATAATGAGATGAATTTTACTTTGGAAAAATATTCTTTTGAAATCGGATGAAAAACCATCTCCACCCGTCTAAACAATCAAAATAAATAAATGATGAAGTACTTATTAAAATAATACTACTTTCAATACTTAATATAAGAGCTAGTTGATTTTTTTTCCTTTGAGAGATTAAGAAAGTTAAATAAATTAATTATATTAAAGTATTTATATTTATGATTTTTTTTTTCCAAACTAACTCGTCTAACTTATAAACAAATATATAATCCAATGATATAAAACATATTATGTGACTAAGTTACGAGAGTAGAGGAAGTATACACAAATTATATCAAATTTTTAAAAATATGTATTTTGACTTTTCAATGTAATGTCTTTAGTTTTTTATTGGCTTAGAGAAAAAAATCTAGGCGTAATGTTGATTATTGGTGTAAGAGAGCAATCTTTTAAAGATTGTAAAATTATATATTGTTCCGACCGATGAATCAACTTAGATTTTGCTTGTCATGCCAGTATGCTACCATCTAGCTAACACCGCACAAGGCCACAACGTCTATTATAAAAATTAGGAAATTTTTTACATAGAAAAATCGTAGATTCAATTTAAATCAGGCTTAATTTAGCAATACAAACTATAGATATAATTTAAATCAGGCTTAATTAGAAACACAAAACTATAGATATAATTTAAAGCAGGCTTAATTTAGCAACACAATTGGTTTTATTTGCTGCTACATAGGTCTGAATGGTTTTATTTGCTGCTACACAGGTCTGAAAAAGACTGTGAGTTCTGGGATCAAGCAATTGAACAGTCAAGCTAGCTTTCTTCCCCATATTGAGACGATCATAATTTGTATCATTATTCAAATCTAGGCAAAGGGCAAAGGAAAAGGGAGGACTCGAGGATCAGGACTAGCACAAAATATCATTTAAGGTTGAAACTGATTTTAATATACTGGAAGATGCCCTTAAAAGGCATCAGGAGAAATAATGAATAACAATGTGAATTTCATACCTGATGAATTCGAAAAATCGTTCAAGCCCTAAAGCAAATCGCCAGAATAACAATGTCAATTTCATACCTGATGAATTGGAAAAATTGTTCAAGCCCTAAAGCAAATCGCCAGGATTCATGGAAAAAAAGAATGCAAGTAAAGGTGTAGTTATTACATTTAGCGTCTCCTTTCTTTAAATTTATCATTATTCAAATCTACACAAAGGAAAAGGGAGGACTTGAATCAAGAGAAATACAGAATATTAATGTTCATTTCATAGATATACACAATAAATTCGAACGATCAAGATGGTTCAACACTTAGAGCAGGCGCATCCAAATATCCTCATCATTATTGGTGTTATTCATCATCCCATCGTGGTGCTGTTGTTCATATTGTTGTTTCATGTTATTGTATAATTGCATTGCATCCTCCATGCGATCGCCGGCATTTACTGATTCATAAGACTCATTGAACACAAGGTTCGGAGTATAAGGCGCTGCATTGTAGACCGGTGTAGTAGGCGGATCGCTGCAAACAGTCTCAGCAGTAATGGTAGTCTCTGAGTTTATCTCCACGACTTCAGTCTTGGCCTTGTTCTTTGAACCCTTGGGTCTTCCCACCGGCCTTTTTCCCCGCCCGATAACAAGGCCGATATCAATGGGTTCGCTGGAGGCCGACGAGTTTAGAAATCTGGCATCAAGCGGAGTCTTGGACTTGTTCTTTGAACCCTTAGGTCTTCCCTGGGGCCCTTTTTGTGGCCGGAGAATAGAATCGTAGGGGGTTCCCCGGCGGCCATGGAGTTTAGAAAACTGATCTCCAGCGGTGGTGGCGGCGGTGTCTTGGGCCCGTTCTTTGAACCCTTAGGTCTTCCCTGGGGCCTTTTTTGTGGCCGCAGAATAGAATCGTTGCCCGTGGTGGTTTCGCCGGTGCCGGCACCTGAGAAGGAATCAAAGGCGGTGTGTGAAGGATTGTGGATGGGGGTGATAGAATCCATGAGGCTTCTAAAGGAATGGAATCGGATGTTACAGTTATCGTAGCTTTCAAGGGGAAAACGTTTGCCTCTATCGTGTGTGTGTATATATATATAATGTTTATTTGGGGTGCGATATACGAGATATCTATTTAGATTTAAATTAAAGCTAAACTATGAAAATATAACATATTTAATTATTTATTCGTTTTTTTTTTTGGTTTAATGTAATTTTTTTTGATGTTTTTAACGACTTCTTATTTTAATAAATACATAATTTAAAATAAAAATTATATTATAGTTGATACATCTTACATTTAAAATTGAATTTATTGTGAAAAAAATTTTATATTAAAAATTTTAAATCTGAGACATTCAGAAATGGTTTTAAATGTAATCGAGTCGTCAAACTCGTGATTTTAAATAAACTCGTGATAGTGACGTAAACTCAGATCATGAACTCAAATCGTAAACTCGTAAGAGTTTACTTTTAACATTTAAATAAGTATGAATAGTGTATGATTAAATAATTAAAAAATTTACAATTTGATTTAAATATATTTTAAATCCAAATAATTGAAATTAAATCCATCAATATTCAGAATTTATCATATTTAACAAATAATTCTATAATATATATATATATATATAGCCAATGAATATGATTAAATCAAAAAAGTTAATACGAGTTTAAAGGTTAACACGATTTTTGTAAACTATAAACATAAAAGCGATAAATTTGGTATATAAACTCGTGAGTTAAACCAAATTTATAATAGTCACAAGTTTACCGGTGACTCAACTAGATTTTGTAAGTTAGAAATATAAAGGCGGTAAATTTAGAGAGTTGACTCACGAGTTTAATAACAATTATTCAAATTATCCATACGTTGAGATGGTAATTTTTAATTCTAGATATTCATTGATATTAACTAAATTTTCTCTCCGGGTACCGTACATGTATTTAAAATGGTAAAAGATAAAATGATCAAATATTATTATAGGAATTATCATGCATCTACGAATGATAAAGCGATAAAGGATGAATGTTCATGTGATTACATGTATAATATAGATGGTATTACTAATGTCGTTGATTTTATTTTATTTTTTTTAATTTTTTAATCTTCAATTAAAAGATTCAATCCATCAACATTTTTAACTCTTAATTCTCCTAAAATTATTTAACAACAACACACTCATATTAATAGGACTAAATAATATAATGTGGTTTTAAAAAGTCTAATCTGTAGAGCATTTATATTTAACAAATTTCTTATGTATATACGTTTGTGTTAAATTGCCTTTTAGGTATGATACTTAGCTGCATTTTGATGCTATTACATTTTTCATTTTTGAGAAGGTGTAACTATTACAGACTATATATCACTTTTAAATTGCTCGATGAGAGATTACAGTTTCATTTTTTTCTGACCATGTTCCGTACCTAAGGCTGAATCAATATGTTGGTCCTTCTTTTGGCAAAAAAGATGCCAATCTTTAAAATACATAATTTTCAACCATTAGCATCCTAAATTTTAATTATTTTAATTATATCCTTAAAATATTTCTCATGTTAAATTCGTTTCCAAACAATTATCAAATAGTCATTAAAATAATGCGTATGCCGTGGTCTAGATTCTGGTTTGAGGGCACCTCTAAGTTTTTAATTAATTTTTATAACATATTAAATGTGAACCATCTATATTTTATCTAATTAAGGTAGGATCACATACTAAGAAAATAATGGAGAAAGAGGAAAAGGATAGTATATCCACTCCGTCAAGAGTTAAAAACAAGGCTATATCAAAATCGTAAGTATAAATAAATTCATAACATTGACGTAAACTTATATTATAAACTCGAATAGTAAATTCGTAAGAGTTTACTTTTATCATTAAATAGGTATTTATAGTGTATAATTAAATAATTAAAATAAAAAATAACAGAAAATTGATTTAAGTATATTTTAACAAAAGACACCCATGAAAGAAAAAAGATTTAAATTCAAATAATTGAAATTAAGTACATCAACATTCATAATGTATCTTGCTTAGTTGAATAAAGGATAGTATATCTGTTCTGTCAAGAGTTAAAAACAAGGCTTAAACAAACTCATGACATGAGCGTAAACTCATATTCGAACTCGAATCGTAAATTCGTAAGAGTTTATTTTTATCATTAAATAGGTATTTATAGTGTATAATTAAAATAAAAAATAACAGAAAATTGATTTAAGTACATTTTAACAAAAGACACCCATGAAAGAAAAAAAAATTTTAATCCAAATAATTGAAATCAAGTACATCAACATTCATTATGTATCTTGCTTAGTTGACAAAGGAATTTACATAAAATTCATATACGAAGTCATTGAGTATATAATCAAATAGATAAAATTAACACAAGTTTAAGAATGAGTTAACATGGTTTTATAAATTAGAAACGTAAAAACAGTAAACACAATATGTAAAATCGCAAGTTTATATGAGTTTATGACTAGAACGAGTTTACTAGTGACACGACTTGATTTTACAAGGTAAAAACGGTAAACAAAAAAGAAAAAGAAAAAAGAAAAATAATTTAAATCTATTTTAACAAAAGACACCAGTGAAAGAAAAAGATTTAAATCCAAATAATTGAAATTAAGTACATCAACATTCATAATGTATTATGCTTGACAAAGGAATTTATATAAAATTCATATACGAATCCATTGAGTATAATCAAATTGGGTAAATTAATACGAGTTTAAGAGTGAGTTAACAACATAATTTTGTAAGTTAGAAATGTTGTATAAATTAGCAAGTTTATAACTAACACAAGTTCATCAATGACTCGACTCAATTTTATAAAGTAAAACTGTAAAAACAATAAACTTAGAGACTCAATTCATGTGTTTGACAACAATAGTTAAAAATGTTGATGACTGAATCTTTTTAATTCATCATTAAAAACACAAAATAATAATAATAATAATAATAACCATATACTAATACCAACATAACTAATACCGGATGTATATAATATCCAAAAATATCAAATGAACATGCATGATGCATCCTTTATAGGTTCATTCATCATTCATAGATGCATGTTAATTATCCCGTTAATTAATTCCTATAATAACATATGATCAAATACCTGATAGAATCTATCTTTATATTCCATTTAATCTTTTACCATTTTAAATACATATATGTGCGCCGGATGGGGAGAAAATTTAGTTAATACCAATGAATCTAGAATAAAAAATTCACCATATCTATTATAAAACAAAAATCACCATCTCAACATATGGATAATTCGGACTCCAAAATCTTATCAGAAAGTTTCAGAATTAAGATTTTTAATATACAATTTTTAATGATAAATTTATTTTTAAAATTTAAGGAATTTTCAGCTGTAATATTATTTTTACCATTATGTATCTCTTAAAATAAATCAAAACAGAAAATATTTAAATTAAACCCAAAAAAAAAATTGAATAAATATTTAAATATGTTTTATTTTTGTAGTTTAAATTTAAATGATTTGATAATTATCTGATAATATACCCCATATAAATCAACCTAGGTAGCCCAAAATAATAAAGTCATATACTATGAACTTGGTTTCAATGCTAAACACTAGAGCCGGGAAATCGGGCCGGCCCGACCTGATCTGCGGGGCTTGGGCTTGAAAAATAGGTCAGAAATTTAAAATTGGCCCTGTAGGGCCCTGCTTAATCGGGCCGGCCCGTTAGACTGTTTTAACCGTAGCTTTAAAAAATAATTATTTAGACTTCCACTTAATGAATGTGTTTATTTGTAATTACTTAGTTTTTTTTTTAGTTTAAACTATAACCCTTTTTTTTTTTATGTTTATTATTATTCGTATTAAAGCACGTAATTAGTTATTATAAATTTTAAAGAAGGGATGTTTTCATATTAAATAAACACATACTTTGGTATTACAATATTATATAAGTAATAAATTATAAATATATTTTGTGTAAAATAAGTATAATTATTTTTACCTGTCAGTATGAACCGAAGGAATTTGCAGACACACACAAAATTATGAGAGGGAAAGGCATTTTATTGTGGGCATACATAAAACAATTCTTTTGTTTAATATTTTTTGAAAAAAAAAGGAAAAAACATATTCTTTGTGTTTATTTATTTTTTATTACGAATTAATGAATGTGTTTATTTGTTGAATAAGCTCGAAATCACGCCAAATTGCAGTCGTCATAATATTCTAGCATACCATGTCAGCAATCTTCGGGCTTCTCTTACATAAAAGATGGATTTTCAATTCTCTGAATGCAAAGAGCGTGAGGCTCCTCTTCTAAGTGGTTTAATCGGATTCTCGAGTTATTGCAGGGGAGTGATATTTGAAACTCATGATCTTAGCGGCCCCTACGATAGATGATTCGGAATGAAGGTGTAGTACAAAGAAGATGATTAGTGGCTTAAACCCTGAGGATCTTCGATGCCCAATTTTGTTTGAGCTAATGATGGACCCAGTCACTGTATCAATAGGTCACACCTACGATCAAAGTTTGATCCAACAATGGCTGAAATCTGGAAACAAAACATGTCTCAAAATAGGGGCAAAGCTGAAGAACATAGATGTAACTCCGAACACAACACTCTGAAATCTTATACAACAATTCTGCCTTGAAATGGTGTTTCCTTGACCAAATTAAACAATTAAAGTCGCGACATATCGAAGACCGTCCTCCCTGGAAGCCCCTCAGCCATCTTCGGGCTTCTCTTACATATAAGTAACCAAACGATGTTTGACTGATTTTAACGTCATTGTGATAGTTTTCATTTTTAATAGTTGATTGGTAAAAAATTTTCATTTTTAATTGTTAGTTGATATTTAAGGTATCTTCAATACATTTTTGTGCCAGATGCTCCTAGTGTAATACTTCTTTAGCCAATCTGCACCTTAACCTTAAAATTAAAGGAGAAGAGAACTAGGTTGACTGTTCAATTGCTTGACCTCAGTCATTTTCAGACCTTTGGAGCCGCAAATAAAACCAATGTTGGGTTGAATAGAGTTTTCTTTGCATCCATTATTACATCAGGTCGCTAAGGTAAGACCTGCCCTTCGAGACGCTATGGTTTTCATTTTGCGACAAGACTATATGTGCTACAACCAAGTCACTTTCCATTGCATTACAGACTTGTCAGGAAAACTCAAAAAAATTATTACTCAGACCAAGAATTTTCCATGGTTCCTATCTTATCTATTACAGGATGTATGTATTTTACTACAAAACTTTGTAAGCTTTACTTTTTCTTTATGAATGCAGAATTATATTTCATCAAAAAAAGCAAGAAAAAGGAAAAAAAAAGAAAAAGAAAAAGAAAAGAAAAGAAATTTCTACATTGCGGAGTGTATTAGTCTAATAGATCTTTTAGAGATTACATAGTCATTTATTTCTTACTATGTTCACCTCAGGTGAATCAAAATGTTGGTTTTTTTTTTTTTTTTTTGACAAAAAAATGTCGGTATTTAAAATACATAATTTTTAACCATCAGCATCGTAAAATTTTTATTTTATTTAAACCTTTAATATATTTCTCATTTTCAAATAATTTTCAAATAGTCATAAAAATAATCTGATGCGGTCCATGTCCTGGTTTGATATTTTGACGGCACTTCATTAGGTTTTTAATTATTTTTTAATACTAAATCTGACCAATCCATTTTTTATCTAATAAAGGATAAGGATGAGAGGGTTTAACTGGCGAAGGGGTAGGACTTCTTCACATAAAGGGAGGGGGTTCGATCCTAGAGTTGGTCAAGGCACTGGGAGAGGCATCATAGGGATCTACGAAGTAGTGGTAACACTGGGCGGAGGTGGAGGCATGTGTACTTTCTACCCCAGTATTCTTTGTCGACTGGGCTCCAAGCGCCCTACCATTAGATTGTGGGTGAGCCCAACCCCTTTCCTAAAATTTTATTACCAAAAAAAAAAAAAAAAAAAAAAAAAAAAGTAAGGATGAGACACTGAGGGAAAAAAAAAAGAAAGAAAGAAAAGGATAGTACCTCGGTCCTAAGTGGCTCTCTCATCAACTAAGTTAAAATGAATGTTGAATCTTTTAATTCAAGATTAAAAAAAAAAAAAATCAACTACACAAATGATACTATCTATTTTCTATTCTATAGATGTATATCCCAAAATATCAAATGAAAATGCATCCTACATAGCTTCATAATTCGTACACTAATATTTGATCAAATACCAAATGAAATCTATCTTTATTTTCCATTAGAGGGTTCTCTTTCTTCGCTAGACGGTGCTGTATGCAGCGGAACAATAGGAGGGAGTGCCACCGCTGCAACCATAATGGTGAAGGTAATGGTGACCCCCATTCCTTATTAGTGCATGTTTCAGCAATGCAATAACCTGAAGGAAAAATATGAAGAAGAACACGATCGGATGATGGTGAATAACACGAATAATGATGAGTTGATGAAGGTTGAACCATATCGATTCTAATGGCAAATTGTTTGAATTCATTATACATGAATTTCACGGTAATATTATTTATTTCTCTCTGTTGGTTAATTTTGCCTATTATATGACTTTCATGCAAAGTTTCATGAGGTTGAAAACAAAAATTTGTTTAATCGATGCGAAAACCCGTAACACTTTACGGTCCTCATGAATTATTAACCTTAACTCATTACACTAATTAGTTAATAATTATTAATCCGTAACTCTTTACAATACTCATGAGAATTCATAACAATTTATAATACTCATGAGTCTTAGGATTACTCGTTAAAACAACTATTAGGGTTTAGGATAATTTGATGAAACTATTATTGGAGATTAGAATACCTTAGATCACTCAAAGACTTCAAGGTTGTTGATGTCCTCTAACGTTGATCCACACAGCTATCCCCCGATTGCAATGAGAACTCCTTCTCTTGAAACCTCCCTGGATGCTTGCTAGGCGAATACAAGGTTGAGTTGTGGTTTCCTTGGGCTTTTATCTTTTCAAGAAGATGATGGTTTCTTAGGATCGGGTTAAAGATAGGAGGAGCAATATCATTGGAACCTTGCTTTCTATGGATGGTGCCTTTTTCTCTCTAAACCTTTGGTAAAGACCTAAATTTAGAGAGCATAAGGATCTTATTTTTCTCTCGGAAAAACGTGCAGAAAAAGGGCACACAAAAAATCAGCACTTTATAAGAGTCTAATCCTAATTTAAGTGCTCATAAGAAAAGCCCAATCCAAGCTTGAATTGGAATATCCAAATCACAATGAATTGAATTCATATCTTGATTGATTGATTGAATTTAAGATGATGAATCACATTCATATCTTGATCGATTGATTGAATCAATCATTTAAGATGATGGATTATATTTATTTCCTTTTTCCTTCAAAAAAACGTCCATAAAAAGGGCAAATAAAAAATCAGCACTTTATAAGAGTCTAACCCTAATTTAAGTGCTCACAAGAAAGGCCCAATCCAAACTTGATTTGGAAATTCCAAATCATAATGAATCAAATTCATATTTTGATTGAATAATAATTTAAGATGATGAATCACATTCATCTCTTAAACTAAAATTCAAAATCATTTCAATCAATCCTCATTTATTATTTCTCCTATCTTCATCCAATCATTATTGGATCTTAATATATATATATATATATATATATATTAGATAATTCAGAATTATCTTTTATAACATAATCTCTTGAATTTAAATTCAAATTTAAAATTCAAATTCAAAATTCAACTTGGCCTAAGACCTCGTTGGGTCTTCCAACACATTTGGGCCCTTTTGTGGAGAAACCGATTTCCCACTAGGGACACCATATATGACGTCATTTTCTCCTCATTGGGCTTGGTGTCCCACTCCAACCCCAATACACATTTACTCTTGATAAAGCTCAAAACAATTATTGTCCCAAGTTTGCTAATTTCAAACAATTGGGAACAACCTTTTATGTGTGACCCATTAGGCCCAATTAGTCACTGACATAAATAAACTTAGACCAATTAAAAACCCTTTTAACGAGCCCAATTTATCTAATGACCTCATAAGACACTAGCAATGCTCTGCGGCCCTAGAACTAATTGAGTTGATCAAGTGATCTACCTTTCATATTTGGATACCGTGCAGGCATCATCCCTCACATCGTCATTCACATTTAGTCGAGAGCAAAGATAGAGTATCATATCTCTTAATTGACTAAATGTAGCTATTTCACGAACCAAGAATCTTCTTATATTAACTGTAAGGGATCATGACTTTTCATGATCATTTGTTTGTCGTTACTGATTTACTCTCGAGTTAATTAAAAGCTATCCAAGCTCTACCGGTCTTGTGAATGACTAATCCCTTGTAGGGATCGTGAGTCCTCTTAGCATGTCCATCTATACTCATGCATTCGAGTTACACGCAAGAGTACATTGTTCTCCCCATTTTCGAGTGGATAGAGTTGTACGGTCAAAGTATAACCCTAGGACATAGTGTTCGATGACATCCTTAAGTCCAAGATGATCCGCACTACCAAATGATGGGAGACTTTACATATCCAATGATACTCTCTACAATGAATCTTTGTGGAGTCTCTCGGCGGGTCAGTTCAGTACTATATGTTCTCTAACAGATCTACCCATGACATCAGCTAAGGCATCTCCATGCCTGCATTCCATGAGGTCCCTACCTTGTATCTCTATACAAGTAGACGATGTCGTACTAGTCTTATTGAGATTACCAATGCCCTTTCTTGGTGATTCAAGACTAGGAACAAGTTTTAAGCAATACATATCCAGTGTTCTCGAGTCCTCATGATCATGATCTCTATCATTGATCCTCAAGAATAACACATGTTCTATTCCTAGGGCTTTTATCTTCAAACACATATTTACCTTAAAATAAAGGTGAGACATAAATATGATAAAAATAAAATATGCTCATTTATTAATAATGAAATACTATAACTTAGAAATGGTGCTGATCTGTCCTTACATATTGTCTCTAGGACACCTAAATACTAACACTCTCAACATAGTATTTTGGCAAATATAAAGGCTTTGAATCAAATGTGCCTTATTATTGATAATTTGCAAGTATCGTGCAGATTCATGTTATTTGAGTTATGATATGAAGCATTATTTGA
Organism: Acacia acuminata; assembly: GCA_019022655.1. NCBI lineage: Eukaryota > Viridiplantae > Streptophyta > Magnoliopsida > Fabales > Fabaceae > Acacia > Acacia acuminata. The sequence continues at coordinate 1,322,424 of JAFJYI010000125.1, forward strand.
GGATCATTATCTGCAAACTTAAAATCTACAGCCACCTCCTCATAACACCATTATTTGACAGAATAAAATTGAAACGAAAGTTGCAATTTCTAGACAAGTTAACAAAATGTAAGGGGTGAAATTAAACCAACCAAGCTACTAAGCTTTATGCACATTTATACAGAGTGATTGATTTGATGAAATCTTTCTAAAATCATATCTATATGCTCTAGACTTCGTTGTCAATCAAAAATTGAAACTTCATTTGGTCCGAAATAGTAAATATTTATGGTATATCTTGGATTACCCAATTTACGTTATAAATTTAAAGGATCTTCATCCATTATTTATCTCTTTGGTAAGAGTGATAAATCAAGCTTTGATGATAATTACATTCAGGTAAAAAAAGATAACGAGATGAATTTTACTTGGAAAAAATATTCTTTTGAAATCGGATGAAAAACCATGTCCACCCGTCTAAACTATATATCAATGTAAATAAATGATGAAGTACTTATTAAAATAATACTACTTTCAATACTTAATATAAGAGTTAGTTGATTTTTTTTTTCTTTTGAGAGATTAAGAAAGTTAAATAAATTAATTATATTAAAGTATTTATATTTATGATTTTTTTTTTCCAAACTAACTCATCTTATTTATAAACAAATATATAATCCAATGATATAAAACATATCATGATGTGACTGAGTTAAGAGAGTAGAGGAAGTATACACAAATTATATCAAATTTTTAAAAATATGTATTTTGACTTTTCAATGTAATGTCTTTAGTTTTTCATTGGCTTAGAGAAAAAAATCTAGGCGTAATGTTGATTATTGGTGTAAGAAAACAATCTTTTAAAGATTGTAAAATTATATTTTGTTCCAACCGATGAATCAACTTAGATTTTGCTTGTCATGCCAGTATGCCACCATCTAACACCGCACAAGGCCACAACGTCTATTATAAAAATTAGGAAATTTTTCACATAGAAAAATCCTAGATTCAATTTAAATCAGGCTTAATTTGGCAATACAAACTATAGATATAATTTAAATCAGGCTTAATTAGCAACACAAAACTATAGATATAATTTAAAGCAGGCTTAATTTAGCAACACAATTGGTTTTATTTGCTGCTACATAGGTCTGAAAGGTTTTATTTGCTGCTACAAAGGTATGAAAAAGACTGTGAGTTCTGGGATCAAGCAATTGAACAGTCAAGCTAGCTTTCTTCCCCATATTCAGACGATAATAATTTGTATCATTATTCAAATCTAGGCAAAGGGGAAAGGAAAAAGGAGGACTCGAGGATCAGGACTAGCACAAAATATCATTTAGGGTTGAAACTGATTTTAATATACTGGAAGATGCCCTTAAAAGGCATAGGAGAAATAATGAATAACAATGTGAATTTCATACCTGATGAATTCGAAAAATCGTTCAACCCCTAAAGCAAATCGCCAGGATTCATGGGGAAAAAAATGCAAGCCAAGGTTTAGTTATTACATTAAGCGTCTCCTTTCTTTAAATTTATCATTATTCAAATCTACACAAAGGAAAAGGGAGGACTTGAATCAAGAGAAATACAGAATATTAATGTTCATTTTATGCATATACACAATAAATTCGAACAATCAAGATGGTTCAACACTTAGAGCAGGCGCATCCAAATATCCTCATCATTATTGGTGTTATTCATCATCCCATCGTGGTGCTGTTGTTCATATTGTTGTTTCATGTTATTGTATAATTGCATTGCATCCTCCATGCGATCGCCGGCATTTACTGATTCATAAGACTCATTGAACACAAGGTTCGGAGTATAAGGCGCTGCATTGTAGACCGTTGTAGTAGGCGGATCGCAGCAAACAGTCTCAGCAGTAATGGTAGTCTCTGAGTTTATCTCCACGACTTCAGTCTTGGACTTGTTCTTTGAACCCTTGGGTCTTCCCACCGGCCTTTTTCCTCGCCCGATAACAAGGCCGATATCAATGGGTTCGCTGGAGGCCGACGAGTTTAGAAATCTGGCGTCAAGCGGAGTCTTGGACTTGTTCTTTGAACCCTTAGGTCTTCCCTGGGGCCTTTTTTGTGGCCGGAGAATAGAATCGTAGGTGGGTTCCCCGGCGGCCATGGAGTTTAGAAAACTGATCTCCAGCGGTAGTGGTATTGTCTCGCATCTTCGTAATCTGGTCTCCAGCGGTGGTGGCGGCGGTGTCTTGGGCCCGTTCTTTGAACCCTTAGGTCTTCCCTGGGGCCTTTTTGTGGCTGCAGAATAGAATCGTTGCCCGTGGTGGTTTCGCCGGTGCCGGCACCTGAGAAGGAATCAAAGGCGGTGTGTGAAGGATTGTCGATGGGGGTGAGAGAATCCATGAGGCTTCTAAAGGAATGGAATCGGATGTTACAGTTATCGTAGCTTTCAAGAGTAAAACGTTTGCCTCTATCGTGTGTGTCTATATTTATATACTGTTTATTTGGGGTGCGATATACGAGATATCTTTTAGATTTAAATTAAAGCTAAACTATGAAAATATAACATATTTAATTATTTATTCGTTTCTTTTTTGTTTAATGTAATTTTTTTTGATGTTTTTAACGACTTCTTATTTTAATAAATACATAATTTAAAATAAAAATTATATTATAGTTGATACATCTTACATTTAAAATTGAATTTATCGTGAAAAAAAGTTTATATTAAAAATTTTAAATCTGAGACATTCAGAAATGGTTTTAAATGTAATCAAGAGTTGTCAAACTCGTGATTTTAGGTAAACTCGTATCATGAACTCAAATCGTAAAATCGTAAGAGTTTACTTTTATTATTAAATAAGTATTAATAGTTTATGATTAAATAATTAAAAAAATTTAAAAAATAATAACAATTTGATTTAAATATATTTTAAATCCAAATAATTGAAATTAAATCCATCAATATTTAGAATTTATCATATTTAACAAATAATTCTATAATATATATATATATATATATATAGCCAATGAATATGATTAAATCAAAAAAGTTAATACGAGTTTAAAGGTGAGTTAACACGATTTTTGTAAACTATAAACATAAAAACGATAAATTTGGTATATAAACTCGTGAGTTAAACCAAGTTTGTAATAGTCACGAGTTTACCGGTGATTAGATTAGATTTTGTAAGTTAGAAATATAAAGACGGTAAATTTAGAGGGTTGACTCACGAGTTTAATAACAATTATTCAAATTATCCATACGTTGAGATGATAATTTTTAATTCTAGATATTCATTGATATTAACTAAATTTTCTCTCCGGGTACCGTACATACAGTGGCGGATCTTGGGATAAATATTTGGGGGGGGCCAAATGTATACTTATTAACTAATTAAAAAATTTTATGATTTTATAACATGTTTAAAATATTCAGAGTTATAATAAACGTATTTTAACAATTCTAATTATAAGATAACATACCTTTCTCTAGTATAGATGTCATATCAATTACAAAATGAAAAGATATCATAGAATTCTAGAAGATTACCTTCCTCTATGTGATCATTGGCTTTCCTCTTGAAAAATGAATCAATTGTTTTATTCTTCATCATTGAGCCATTTTTAGATTTTATCACTTTCCAAATAACCTATAAACAATTTAAACAATATAATTAACTATTATCATACTAAATATAAATAGAAAAATAATAATAATGGAATTAAGACCAAACAAAGTAAATATGGAGTTAAATCAAAGCAAAGAAATAAGATGGACTGTAGTAAGCAAGAGCCGAAAAATCACAAATGAGTTATGAGTTGTCAAGGGAAGGGAGATTGGGAGAATAATAGGCGCGTTACCAAATGAGTAATCTTTGACATAATTGGAATAATTAATCAATCAATCAATCACATTTAATTTCTCATCGTCCATTAAATTTAATTAATTGGTTAAACACTTCCCATATTTTGTTGCTTAAATTAAAAGATCTCGCATTCCCACATTTAATTTGTATAATTAATTTTTTTAAACAATTTTTTTTTCTTGGGGGCCGTGGGCCCTTCAAAGATCCGCCACTACGTACATCGGTACATGTATTTAAAATGGTAAAAGATAAAATGATCAAATATTATTATAGGAATTATCATGCATCTACGAATGATAAAGCGATAAAGGATGCATGTTCATGTGATTACATGTATAATATAGATGGTATTACTAATGTCGTTGATTTTATTTTATTTTATTTTATTTTTTAATCTTCAATTAAAAGATTCAATCCATCAACATTTTTAACTCTTAATTCTCCTCAAATTATTTAACAACAACACACTCATATTAATAGGACTAAATAATATAATGTGGTTTTAAAAAGTCTAATTTGTAGAGCATTAATATTTAACAAATTTCTTATGTATATACGTTTGTGTTAAATTGCCTTTTAGGTATGATACTTAGCTGCATTTTGATGCTATTACATTTTTCATTTTTGAGAAGGTGTAACTATTACAGACTATATATCACTTTTAAATTGCTCGATGAGAGATTACAGTTTCATTTTTTCTGACCATGTTCCGTACCTAAGGCTGAATCAATATGTTGGTCCTTCTTTTGGCAAAAAAGATGCCAATCTTTAAAATACATAATTTTCAACCATTAGCATCGTAAATTTTAATTATTTTATTTATATCTTTAAAATATTTCTCATGTTAAATTCGTTTCCAAACAATTATCAAATAGTCATTACAATAATGCGTATGCCGTGGTTTAGATTCTGGTTTGAGGGCACCTCTAAGTTTTTAATTATTTTTTATAACATATTAAATGTGAACCATCTATATTTTATCTAATTAAGGTAGGAACAAATACTAAGAAAATAATGGAGAAAGAGGAAAAGGATAGTATATCCGCTCCGTCAAGAGTTAAAAACAAGGCTATATCAAACTCGTAAGTTTAAACAAACTCATGACATTGACGTAAATTGATATTATAAACTCGAATAGTAAATTCGTAAAAGTTTACTTTTATCATTAAATAGGTATTTATAAATTTAAGAGTTTACTTTTATCATTAAATATGTATTTATAGTGTATCATTAAATAATTAAAATAAAAAATAACAGAAAATTGATTTAAGTATATTTTAACAAAAGACACCCATGAAAGAAAAAAGATTTAAATTCAAATAATTGAAATTAAATACATCAACATTCATTATGTATCTTGCTTAGTTGACAAAGGAATTTACATAAAATTCATATACGAAGCCATTGAGTATATAATCAAATAGATAAAATTAACACAAGTTTAAGAATGAGTTAACATGGTTTTTTTAAATCGAAATGTAAAAACAAGTAAAAACAATATGTAAAATCGCAAGTTTATATGAGTTTATGACTAGAACGAGTTTACTAGTGACTTGACTTAATTTTGCAAGGTAAAAACGGTAAAAAAAATAACAGAAAATTAATTTAAATCTATTTTAACAAAAGACACCGTGAAAGAAAAAGATTTAAATCCAAATAATCGAAATTAAGTACATCAACATTCATAATGTATTATACTTGACAAAGGAATTTATATAAAATTCATATACGAATCCATTGAGTATAATCAAATAGATAAAATTAACACGAGTTTAAGAGTGAGTTAACACGGTTTTGCAAGTTAGAAATGTTGAAATGGTAAACACAAGTGTATAAATTCACAAGTTTATAACTAACAAAAGTTTATCAATGACTCGACTCAATTTTATAAGGTAAAACTGTAAAAAAGTAAACTTAGAGACTCAACTCATGTGTTTGACAACAATAGTTAAAAATGTTGATGATTGAATCTTTTAATTCATCATTAAAAACAAATAATAATAATAATAATAATAACCATATACTAATACCAACATAACTAATACCGGATGTATATAATATCCAAAAATATCAAATGAACATGCATGATGCATCCTTTATAGGTTCATTCATCATTCATAGATGCATGTTAATTATCCCGTTAATTAATTCCTATAATAACATTTGATCAAATACCTGATAAAATCTATCTTTATATTCCATTTAATCTTTTACCATTTTAAATACATATATGTGCGCCGGATGGGGAGAAAATTTAGTTAATACCAATGAATCTAGAATAAAAAATTCACCATATCTATTATAAAACAAAAATCACCATCTCAACATATGGATAATTCGGACTCAAAATCTTATCAGAAAGTTTCAGAATTAAAATTTTTAATATACAATTTTTAATGATAAATTTATTTTTTAAATTTAAGGAATTTTCAGCTGTAATATTATTTTTACCATTATGTATCTATTAAAATAAATCAAAACAGAAAATATTTAAATTAAACCCAAAAAAATTGAATAAACATTTAAATATGTTTTATTTTTGTAGTTTAAATTTTATGTGTTTATTTGTAATTACTTAGTTTTTTTTAGTTTAAAATCACGCGTATTAAAACAAATTGTTATTATAAATTTTAAAGAAGGGATGTTTTCATATTAAATAAACACATACTTTGGTATTACAATATTATATAAGTAATAAATTATAAATATATTTTGTGTAAAATAAGTATAATATTCTAGCATGCCATGAAAAAAAAAACATATTCTTTGTGTTTATTTGTTTTTTATTACAATTAATGAATTGTTTATTTGTTGAATAAGCTCGAAATCATGCCTTACATAAAGATGGATTTTCAATTCTCGTGAATGCAAAGAGCGTGAGGCTCCTCTTCTAAGTGGTTTAATCGGATTCTCGAGTTATTGCAGGGGAGTGATATTTGAAACTCATGATCTTAGCAGCCCCACAGATGATTTAGAATGAAGGTGTAGTACAAAGAAGATGATTAGTGGCTTAAACCCTAAGGATTTTCGATGCCCAATTTTGTTTGAGCTAATGATGGACCCAGTAATTGTATCAATAGGTCACACCTACGATCAAAGTTTGATCCAACAATGGCTGAAATCTAGAAACAAAACATGTCTCAAAATAGGGGCGAAGCTGAAGAACATAGATGTAACCCCGAACACAACACTCTGAAAGCTTATACAACAATTCTGCCTTGAAATGGTGTTTCATTGACCAAATTAAACAATTAAAGTCGCGACATATCAAAGACCGTCCCGGGAAGCCCCTCGGCCATCTTCGGGCTTCTCTTACATATAAGTAACCAAACAATGTTTGGCTGATTTTAACGTCATTGTGATAGTTTTCATTTTTAATAGTTGATTGGTAAAAAAATTTCATTTTTAATTGGTAATTGATATTTAAGGTATCTTCAATACATTTTTGTGCCAGATGCTCCTAGTATAATACTTCTTTAGCCAATCTGCACCTTAAACTTAAAATTAAAGGAGAAGAGAACTAGGTTGACTGTTCAATTGCTTGACCTTAGTCATTTTCAGACCTTTGGAGCCGCAAATAAAACCATAGTCCGGTTAAGCCCCTATGAAGGTGGGCAACCAAAAAAAAAAAAAACCAATGTTGGGTTGAATAGAGTTTTCTTTGCATCCATTATTACATCAGGTCGCTAAGGTAAGACCTGCCCTTCGAGACGCTATGGTTTTCATTTTGCGACAAGACGATATGTGCTACAACCAAGTCACTTTCCATTGCATTGCAGACTTGTCAGGAAAACTCAAAAAAATTATTACTCAGACCAAGAATGTTCCATGGTTCCTATCTTATCTATTACAGGATGTATGTATTTTACTACAAAACTTTGTAAGCTTTACTTTTTCTTTATGAATGCAGAATTATATTTCATCAAAAAAACCAAAAAACAAAAAACAAAAAAAAAACAAAATAGAAAGAAAGAAAAGAAAAGAAATTTCTACATTACGGAGTGTATTAGTCTAATAGATCTTTTAGAGATTACATAGTCATTTATTTTTTACTATGTTCACCTCAGGTGAATCAAAATGTTGGTCTTTTTTTTTTTTGGCAAAAAAAAAAATGTCAGTATTTAAAATACATAATTTTTAACCATCAGCATCGTAAAATTTATATTTTATTTAAATCCTTAATATATTTCTCACGTTAAATTCATTTCCAAATAATTTTCAAATAGTCATAAAAATAATATGATGCGGTCTATGTCCTGGTTTGATATTTTGACGGCACTTCATTAGGTTTTTAATTATTTTTTAATACTAAATCTGAACAATCCATTTTTTATCTAATAAAGGGTAAGGATGAGACACTGAGGGGAAAAAAGAAGAAAGAAAAGGATAGTACCTCCGTCCTAAGTGGCTCTCTCATCAACTAAGAGTTAAAAATGAATGTTGAATGTTTTAATTCAAGATTAAAAAAAAAAAAAATCAACAACACAAATGATACTATCTATTTTCTATTCTATAGATGTATATCCCAAAATATCAAATGAAAATGCATCCTACATAGCTTCATAATTTGTACAATAATATTTGATCAAATACCAAAATAAAATCTATCTTTATTTTCCATTAGAGGGTTCTCTTTCTTGGCTAGACGGTGCTGTATGCAGCGGAACAATAGGAGAGTGCCACCGCTGCAACCATAATGGTGAAGGTAGTGGTGACCCCCATTACTTATTAGTACATGTTTCAGCAATGCAATAACCTGAAGGAAAAATATGAAGAAGAACACGATCGGATGATGGTGAATAACACGAATAATGATGAGTTGATGAAGGATGAGGATATTGGGCTACACCTGTTTTAAGGGTTGAACCATATTGATTCTAATGTGCCTTATTATTGATAATTTCACGGTAATATTATTTATTTCTCTCAACATATATATAGTATTTTGGCAAATATAAAGGCTTTGAATCAAATGTGCCTTATTATTGATAATTTGCAAGTATGGTGCAGACTCATGCACTACTACAAAAATTGGATATTACTACCCTAAAAAACGTCCTTATTTAAAAATAGGAAGTAAAAAATGAAGGCAGTGGCATTCTTGTAAATATATGGAAGGAAAATGAGCCTTCGGCGTCCTGAATAAAAGTTTAGGACTTGTAAAATTGATTTTTGGCGTTCTAACATAATTTCAGGACGCTTTAAGTAGTTTCGCACCAGAATTTTTTGTTTGGCGCCATGGTATTTAATGTTCTTTGGAGTAAAAATCATTTATGGCGTGAATTTAGGCGACCTGAATTGAATACAGGTCGCCAATATTTGAATTTAGGCGACCTGAATTGAATTCAGGTCGTAAATTTTTGAATTTAGGCGACCTGAATTGAATTCAGGTCGCCCAAATTGGAATAAATTTTTTTGGAATAAAATTTATTTGTTTGGCACCGTAAATGGTTTTGTTTTTTTTAATTTTTTTTAACATTGGCGACTGAATTAAATTTAGGTCGCCAATTTTGGATTTAGCGACCCGAATATTAATTCAGTCGCCTAAAATGAAATATTTGGTGGATTTTTTTAGCTCCAAAAAAATCTTAAAAATTGATATCATTTTTGAGACTTTAGATAACCTAAATACTAATTCAGTCACCTAAAATGAAATATTTGGCGGATTTTTTTGGCTCCAAAAAAATCTTGAAAATTGATATCATTTTTGAGACTTTAGACAACCTAAATACTAATTCAGGTCGCCTAAAATCAAATATGTGGCGGATTTTTTTGGCTCCAAAAAAATCTTGAAAATTGATATCATTTTTGAGACTTTAGACAACTTAAATACTAATTCAGGTCGCCTAAAATGAAATTTGTGGTGGATTTTTTTTGCTCCAAAAAAATCTTGAAAATTGATATCATTTTTGAGACTTTAGACAACCTAAATATTAATTTAGGTCACCTAAATTTTTTTTTGAGACTTTAGACAACCTAAATACTAATTCAGGTCACCTAAAATGAAATATTTGGCGCCATTTAGGATTTTTTTTGCTCCAAAAAAATCTTGAAAATTGATATCATTTTTGAGACTTTAGACAACCTAAATATTAATTTAGGTCGACTAAATTTTTTTTTGAGACTTTAGACAACCTAAATATTAATTCAGGTCGCCTAAAATGAAATTTTTTAATGTCATTTATCTCTTCTCTCCACTGCACACCATTTAATTCCCCCACGTACGCCTTCCTCTTCTCATTTTCGATCTGCACATACGCCTTCCTCTTCTCTCCTCTACACCCCATCTTCTCTTTCGATCTATTCCTACTCCCTCAACACTCTTCGATCTGGCTGGGCGAGGAGACCGAGCAATGAGACGCCAGAATCTTCACTTCGGAACAAGAGTCACCATCGATTTCATCCAAAACGCTACCACTAGTAAGTGTTTTTCCAGATCTGACTCTTGTTGATTTTTTAGATCTGAGAGGGCACAATTTTTACAGATCTGGAAATCTCCTCGTGGCTCCGAGACGATACTATGAACATCAAGTCTCTTGGAGATATGAAATTACTCTGTTTTTTGCATTCTTGTTCCTTATTCCTTCTATTTTAGGGGATTAGAATGCGAGTTGTTGGTTACTTGTTAGGTTTTTTTTTTTCATTTTTTTTCATTGTATCTTCCTTGTTGTCTCTGTTTCGATTACTCTCTTTGTGTTCTTTTCTTGTTCTTGCTGGTTTTGGAATTTCTTGCTTGTAACATAAAAAAGAGTATTTCTGGAATTTGATTTTTGATTTGTTCTTCCGTGGCCAACCCTATGGGTTTTTTTTTTTTTAAAAAAAAAAAGCAATAAGGCGACCTGAATTTAAATTCAGGTCGTCTTACATAAGGCGGCCTGAATTAAATTTAGGTTGCCAAATTTTTTTTTTTTTTTTACTACCCCTCACGAAACGTCCTTAGAAAAAAGGACGTTAAATGGGTTAAATTTAGGACATTTTTAATGTTTTTTGTAGCAGTGATGTTATTTGAGTTATGATATGAAGCATTATTTGAGGATCATCATCTACAAACTTAAAATCTACAGCCACCTCCTCATAACACCATTATTTGCAGAATAAGATTGATACGAAAGTTGCAATTTCTAGACAAGTTAACATAATGTGAGGGGTGAAATTAAACCAACCAAGCTACCAAGCTTTATGCACATTTATACAGAGTGATTGATTTGATGAAATCTTTCTAAAATCATATCTATATGCTCTAGACTTCGTTGTCAATCAAAAATTGAAACTTCATTTGGTCCGAAATAGTAAATATTTATGGTATATCTTGGATTACCCAATTTACGTTATAAATTTAAAGGATCTTCATCCATTATTTATCTCTTTGGAAAGAGTGATAAATCAAGCTTTGATGATAATTCCATTCAGGTAAAAAAAGATAATGAGATGAATTTTACTTGGAAAAATATTCTTTTGAAATCGGATGAAAAACCATGTCCACCCGTCTAAACTATATATCAATGTAAATAAATGATGAAGTACTTATTAAAATAATACTACTTTCAATACTTAATATAAGAGTTAGTTGATTTTTTTTTTTCTTTTAAGAGATTAAGAAAGTTAAATAAATTAATCATATTAAAGTATTTATATTTATGATTTTTTTTTTCCAAACTAACTCATCTTACTTATAAACAAATATATAATCCAATGATATAAAACATATCATGTGACTAAGTTAAGAGAGTAGAGGAAGTATACAGAAATTATATCAAATTTTTAAAAATATGTATTTTGACTTTTCAATGTAATGTCTTTAGTTTTTTATTGGCTTAGAGAAAAAAATCTAGGTGTAATGTTGATTATTGGTGTAAGAAAACAATCTTTTAAAGATTGTAAAATTATATTTTGTTCCAACCGATGAATCAACTTAGATTTTGCATGTCATGCCAGTATGCCACCATCTAACACCGCACAAGGCCACAACGTCTATTATAAAAATTAGGTAATTTTTCACATAGAAAAATCATAGATTCAATTTAAATCAGGCTTAATTTAGCAATACAAACTATAGATATAATTTAAATCAGGCTTAATTAGCAACACAAAACTATAGATATAATTTAAAGCAGGCTTAATTTAGCAACACAATTGGTTTTATTTGCTGCTACATAGGTCTGAATGGTTTTATTTGCTGCTACAAAGGTCTGAAAAAGACTGTGAGTTCTGGGATCAAGCAATTGAACAGTCAAGCTAGCTTTCTTCCCCATATTGAGACGATAATAATTTGTATCATTATTCAAATCTAGGCAAAGGGCAAAGGAAAAGGGAGGACTCGAGGATCAGGACTAGCACAAAATATCATTTAAGGTTGAAACTGATTTTAATATACTGGAAGATGCCCTTAAAAGGCATCAGGAGAAATAATGAATAACAATGCGAATTTCATACCTGATGAATTCGAAAAATCGTTCAAGCCCTAAAGCAAATCGCCAGAATAACAATGTGAATTTCATACCTGATGAATTCGAAAAATTGTTCAAGCCCTAAAGCAAATCGCCAGGATTCATGGAAAAAAAAAAAATGCAAGTAAAGGTGTAGTTATTACATTTAGCGTCTCCTTTCTTTAAATTTATCATTATTCAAATCTACACAAAGGAAAAGGGAGGACTTGAATCAAGAGAAATACAGAATATTAATGTTCATTTCATAGATATACACAATAAATTTGAACAATCAAGATGGTTCAACACTTAGAGCAGGCGCATCCAAATATCCTCATCAATATTGGTGTTATTCATCATCCGATCGTGGTGCTGTTGTTCATATTGTTGTTTCATGTTATTGTATAATTGCATTGCATCCTCCATGCGATCGCCGGCATTCACAGATTCATAAGACTCATTGAACACAAGGTTCGGAGTATAAGGCGCTGCATCGTAGACTGGTGTAGTAGGCGGATCGCAGCAAACAGTCTCAGCAGTAATGGTAGTCTCTGAGTTTATCTCCACGACTTCAGTCTTGGGCTTCTTCTTTGAACCCTTGGGTCTACCCACCGGCCTTTTTACTCGCCCGATAACAAGGCCGATATCAATGGGTTCGCTGGAGGCCGACGAGTTTAGAAATCTGGCGTCAAGCGGAGTCTTGGACTTGTTCTTTGAACCCTTAGGTCTTCCCTGGGGCCTTTTTTGTGGCCGGAGAATAGAATCGTAGGTGGGTTCCCCGGCGGCCATGGAGTTTAGAAAACTGGTCTCCAGCGGTGGCGGCGGCGGTGTCTTGGGCCCGTTCTTTGAACCCTTAGGTCTTCCCTGAGGCCTCTTTTGTGACAGGAGAATAGAATCGTTGCCCGTGGTGGTTTCGCCGGTGCCGTCACCTGAGAAGGAATCAAAGGCGGTGTGCGAAGGATTGTGGATGGGGGTGATAGAATCCATGAGGCTTCTAAAGGAATGGAATCGGATGTTACAGTTATCGTAGCTTTCAAGAGTAAAACGTTTGCCTCTATCATATATATATATATATATATATATATATAAAATTTGGGGTGTGATATACGAGATATCCATTTAGATTTAAATTAAAGGATATGATATTTTTACTACTATTTTTTGTTACTACCAATGTTACTATTACTTTTCCACCGTTAGATCAAAATCTTAATAGGAGAGAGAAATTATAAAGGTAGATGAGATTCTGATCTAACGGTGAAAAAGTGGTAGTAATAAAAAATAGTAGTAACAATATCCTATCCCATTAAATTAAAGCTAAACTATGAAAATATAACATATTTAATTATTTATTCTTTTTTTTGGTTTAATGTATTTTTTAAAAAATGTTTTTAACGACTTCTTATTTTAATAAATACATAATTTAAAATTTTTATATTAAAAATTTTAAATCTGAGACATTCAGAAGTGGTTTTAAATGTCTAAATCAGAATTGTCAAATTTGCGATCTTAAGTAAACTCGTGACAGTGACATAAACTCGTATCGTGAACTCAAATCGTAAACTCGTAAGAGTTTACTTTTACCATTAAATAAGTATTAATAGTGTATGATTAAATAATTAAAATCTAAAAAATAATAACAACTTGATTTAAATATATTTTAAATCCAAATAATTGAAATTAAATCCATCAATATTCATAATTTATCATATTTAACAAATAATTCTATAAAATTTATATATATATATATATATATATAGCCAACGAATATGATTAAATAAAAAAAGCTAACACGAATTTAAAGATGAGTTAACACGGTTTTGTAAACTATAAACGTAAAAACGATAAATTTGGTATATAAACTCGTGAGTTAAACTAAGTTTATAATAGTCACGAGTTTACTAGTGACTTCGACTAGATTTTATAAGTTAGAAATATAAAGACGGTAAATTCAAAGAGTCAACTCACGAGTTTAATAACAATGATCCAAATTATCCATACGTTGAGATGGTAATTTTTAATTCTAGATATTCATTGATATGAACTAAATTTTCTCTCCGGACACCGTACATGTAGAGCTATCAATCAGGTACGGCCCTCCAGGGCCCAGAGTAATAAAAACACCTGTTTTTCAAAGCCTAGCCTGAGAGCACCAGGGCGGGGCTAAGGGCCCGCCATAGGCCCGAAATTACTATTCCAAATTTTAATTATTTTTCCTCCGTTTTTTTTAAGAAATATAATTAGTAAATTACAACATAAATCATCTAACAAATAAACACAATCACTAATTCATAATCAAAAGCAAACTATGTTCACAAATAACTCATATAAAACATAAGAAGCATACTACTAACTACTAAGCGACATTAGTACAATGACTATTATTGTCGTTATCTTCGCTACTATCATCAATTTCAACGACATTTGATTGTTATTCACTTTGAGTAGTAAGCTCTGATTCATGAGTAAGAATAACATGAATTTCTTTTCCGACTTCATGAACACATCTATAATCTTTATCTACAACAAATAATAAATCAAATCATAAAATTAGAGTATAGTTATTATGTATTTGTATTTAAATGGATAAATAACTCTATAACAAATAAAAAATACATATAAATTATTCAAGGATCTAACTTCAACAAGTGTGCAACTTTAAAAAATAAAAAATAAAAAAATTGAAGGGCCCGATGGGCCGGCCGACGATGCTCTCCGGGCCGCCCGTGTAAGCCATTGGCCCTCCAGGGCCAAACATCATCTCACTCCTCCAATTTTTAAGCCCGGCCCTTACAGGCCAAGCTTAAACGGATCAGGCCCATCTTTGACGGCTCTACGTACATGTATTTAAAATGGTAAAAGATAAAATGGAATATAAAGATAGTTTTTATTAGGTATTTGATCAAATATTATTATAGGAATTATCATGCATCTACGAATGATAAAGCATAAAGTATGCCTGTTCATTTGATTACATGTATAATATATATGGTATTACTAATGTCGTTGATTTTATTTTATTTTTTTAATCTTCAATTAAAAGATTCAATCCATCAACATTTTTAACTCTTAATTCTCCTAAAATTATTTAACAATAACACACTCATATTAATAGGACTAAATAATATAATGTGGTTTTAAAAAGTCTAATTTGTAGAGCATTAATATTTAACAAATTTCTTATGTATATACTTATGTGTTAAATTGCCTTTTAGGTATGATACTTAGCTGCATTTTGATGCTAGTACATTTTTCATTTTTGAGAAGGTATAACTATTACAGACTACATATCACTTTTAAATTGCTCAATGAGAGATTACAGTTTCATTTTTTTTCTGACCATGTTCCGTACCTGAGGCTGAATCAATATGTTGGTCCCTTTTTTTGGCAAAAAAGATGGGAAGAAGATTCTCTCCTAATCATCTTTCTCATTTTTCTTCATTAGCATCATCTAGACTATTGATTGAGAAGGTGAGAGAAAAGTTAAAGTGGTATTGTGATTGATCGGATGGATATGATTTAGAGATGATGAGGGATAATGAAAAAGTGATACAAAAAGATGCCAGTCTTTAAAATACATAATTTTCAACCATTAGCATCCTAAATTTTAATTATTTTATTTAAATCTTTAAAATATTTCTCATGTTAAATTCGTTTCCAAACAATTATCAAATAGTCATTAAAATAATGCTTATGCCGTGGTCTAGATTCTGGTTTGAGGGCACCTCTAAGTTTTTAATTATTTTTTATTACATATTAAATGTGAACCATCTATGTTTTATCTAATTAAGGTAGGATCAGATACTAAGAAAATAATGGTGAAAGAGGAAAAGGATAGTATATCTGCTTCGTCAAGAGTTAAAAACAAGGCTATCAAACTTGTAAGTTTAAACTTATATTAAACTCGAATAGTAAATTCGTAAGAGTTTACTTTTATCATTAAATAGGTATTTATAGTGTATAATTAAATAAATAAAATAAAAAATAACAGAAAATTGATTTAAGTATATTTTAACAAAAGACACCATAAAAGAAAAAAAGAAGTAAATCCAAATAATTGAAATTAAGTACATCAACATTCATAATGTATCTTGCTTAATTAGTTGAAAAAAGGATAGTGTATCCGTCGTAAAGTTAAAAACAAGGCTATCAAAGTAAGTTTTTACTTGAAAGCGAAAACTTTATCATTAAATATTTTACTTTTATCATTTAGGTATTTATAGTGTATAATTAAATAATTAAAATAAAAAATAACAGAAAATTGATTTAAGTACATTTTAACAAAAGACACCATGAAAGAAAAATATATATTTAAATCCAAATAATTGAAATTAAGTACATCAACATTCATAATGTATCTTGCTTAGTTGACAAAGGAATTTACATAAAATTTATATATGAAGCCATTGAGTATATAATCAAATAGATAAAATTAACACGAGTTTAAGAATGAGTTAACATAGTTTTGTAAATTAGAAATGTAAAAACAAAGTAAACACAATATGTAAAATCACAAGTTTATATGAGTTTATGACTAGAACGAGTTTAATAGTGATTTGACTCAATTTTGCAGGGTAAAAACGGTAAAAAAATAACAGAATTAATTTAAATATATTTTAACAAAAGACACCGTGAAAGAAAAAGATTTAAATCCAAATAATTGAAATTAAGTACATCAACATTCATAATGTATTATGCACGACAAAGGAATTTATATAAAATTCATATACGAATCCATTGAGTATAATCAAATAGATAAAATAAACACGAGTTTAAGAGTGAGTTAACACGGTTTTGTAAGTTAGAAATGTTAAAATGGTAAACACAGTGTATAAATTCGCAAGTATATAGCTAACACAAGCTCATCAATGATTCGACTCAATTTTACAAGGTAAAACCGTAAAAATAGTAAACTTGGAGACTCAATTCATGAGTTTGACAACAATAGTTAAAAATGTTGATGATTGAATCTTATAATTCATCATTAAAAACACACAAAAAATAAAATAAAATAAAAATTAACCATATACTAATACCAACATAACTGATACCGGATGTATATAATATCCAAAAATATCAAATGAACATGCATGATGCATCCTTTATAGGTTCATTCATCATTCATAGATGCATGTTAATTAACCCGTTAATTAATTCCTATAATAACATTTGATCAAATACCTGATAAAATCTATCTATATATTCCATTTAATCTTTTACCATTTTAAATACATATGTGCGCCGGATGGGGAGAAAATTTAGTTAATACCAATGAATCTAGAATAAAAAGTTCACCATATCTATTATAAAACAAAAATCACCATCGCAACATATGGATAATTCGGACTCAAAAATCTTATCAGAAAGTTTCAGAATTAAAATTTTTAATATACAAATTTAAATGATCAATTCATTTTTAAAATTTAAGGGATTTTCACCTGTAATATTATTTTTACCATTATGTATCTATTAAAATAAATCAAAACATAAAATATTTAAATTAAACCCAAAAGAATTGATTAAATATTTAAATATGTTTTATTTTTGTAGTTTAAATTTAAATGATTTGATAATTATCTGATAATATACCCCATATAAATCAACCTAGGCAGCCCAAAATAATAAAGTCATATACTATGAACTTGGTTTCAATGCTAAGCACTGAGCTTAGCACTCCTAGCTCATGAGATATGATTTTAGAAGGTCTAGATTTGAATTTTTTGAAAATGATGATTTTTTAAATAAAAAATTATTTTTTAAAAGAGTAGTGATTAAGATATTATTTTTATTTTAGATTCTATTCCCATTGAAATAATTTCTATTAAAAATTGTAGGCTTTTAAAAGCTCAAATCTAACTGTTCAGATTTGATGAATTGGTAGAGCTAAATATCATTCTTACCCTAAAATCAAGTCGATTATATTATAGAGGCATGCACAGTCACAAACATTTTTGTCACACCCTTCTAATAATATGTCATATATCAAAGCATTATAGTGCAGTGCGGTGACAAAACGGTTCGGGCATAGTGTACTGATAATATATATATATATATATATATATATTACAAATATTGGTCATAAATTCTAAACATAATTACATAAATTTTTCTTCAAATATCCCTCGAACAGTCTGGAACCTAATCAAGAAGTTTTTCTCATCTCTACTCTCCTCCACATGTAATCCAATTCCTCATCTTTCCTTTCAATCATTGGATCTAAACTTAATCAAGAAGATTTTCTCTTCTCTATTCTCCTCCACATGTCTAGCTACTTCTTTGACAAGTTGATGATGTCATTTAGATGACATACTAAAGGGATTAGGGTGTCCCTTAATTTCAAGAGGATTTAGGCTTAATTACAAGGTTAAATGACAACCATTGGATCTTAATACATGTGTCAAAATCTCATGGTTGGCTAGTTGCCATTGTTTACTTTTCAAAGCTGATTAATGAAGTTTAATTAACATCTTAATCGGTGCTTATATGTCCACTAATCTCAATTTTTCTTTTGAACAAATAATCTCAATTAGCACAAGTTAATTGGCTAATCATTAATTTCTAATTTATGTTAATTTGGCTAAAGGTCTTCATAACCCTTTTTTTGATCTCCTTTGATTATAAATTAGCTAATATTTTATATGCTATTTATATTACATTTTCGGGTAAAGGTGCAAAAATGCACATGTGCTTTGTCCTCAGGAGCGCCCAACACCAAGTGCTTTTTTTAGGTGTAAATGTGACTATGTGGTTACAAAATAGGTGCAAAGTCACAGTTCCTATAAAAGTTGACCTTTAAATGAAAAATGAGAACGTTGGCCGTTAAATGAAAAAAGAGCTTCATTCTCCTCTGGTTTTCTTCGATAGTCTCAAGGACCCATAGTGTTTGATTGCTCTCCATTGCCAAGGAAAGGAGAACCCAGCAATCAAAGGCGTCCTCTGATCTCTCGTCGGTGACCTCCCATGAAGGTAATCAAGAGAACCGAGCACCCATCCCCCTCTTTGGTTTTTTCGCTCAAATCTGCTCTGGGGAAGACAATGAACAGTTGCCTCCACAGTGAAGAGTGGCCCCTACAGAGCATTGCTTGCAAAAAACGCCGCTTTTGCTCCCTTCAATCCCGTCAAACCTAGCGTCTCTGTTTCCCTTTTTCCTTTCTCTCCAGTCGTACCATTGCACCTCTGTTTTTCCCCTTTGGGGGACTGTTTCTTTGGTTTAATATTCTACATCTGCTTCTCCTTTTTCTGTAAAGGCAAAAGAAAGCGGTGTAAATGTCATATTATTAGGATTTAAACCCACCGACTTTTCAATTATATAATCAATCTTGATGCAGATATTATTTTGGCCCCTTTTATGGAAGAAAAGGTACTTGGGTTTTATTACAGCACCAATGGCAATAAATTGAAAGTTGAATTTAACATTAGAATCTCTATTATGGCAAAATGGAGGTGTATTACAAGAGCTCCGTGCTTAAATTACTATCCTCTGTTCACTTAAGACAGCTCAAGAAAACTGAATTGCTGAAATTTGACCTTGGAATTCTTGGATAGAGGAGTGGCTTTGTGATCGGACTTTCCCTTATCATTTTCATTCTCAAAACAATGTGCCTCTTCTTTCTCTTATTGATCATCAAAGCAATTGTTCTCCTCCTTTTCATCAACTCTATTATTGGGTTCTTGAGTTTTCAATTGTTCACATATGACAACTCAAGAGAATTGAATTGTAGAAATTTGACCTTTGAATTCTTGGTTTGAGGAGTAACTTTCAGTTTGGACTTTCCCTTCCTGTTCTCATTTGCTCAACAGTATGCATCTTCTTCCACTTATTGATCATCAACTCTCTGATCGGACTCTTGAGTTTTTTGAGGAAACAATGTCGACTGAACCTTCTTCTAGCAAGCATTTCGGCGCTTGGGTGTGCTCAAATTGTTCAGATTAAGCTCCATTGCAGAGCCATCCATCTTAATAGGATAGCTCGCGAAATCAGACGAATTGGGTAGAATGAATGATTAAGGTTTTGAAATTGGGAGTAACAGGAAAGAGTGGGGTGCAGGCGAGGGGAATTAGGATGAACTTTTCAAAGAGAGAAAACTAGGGGCAAAGTAATCTCTCTGTTGCGTTTAACGGTGAACGTTTTAAATTTAACTGGACTGTGACTTTTGCACTTATTTTATAACCACATAGTCACTTTTGTATCTAAAAAAAGCATTTGGTATTGGATGCTCCTGAAGGCAAAGCACATGTGCATTTTTACACCTTTACCCTACATTTTATAACCCCTAAGTATAGTCTCATATTTTACCTTCTGTTAATTTAATTTAAAGTGAAATTTGCTTAAAATTACAATCAATAGATTCTAATAATTTGAGAAAAATATTCACCTTCATTTTATACTAATTATTTGTAACACCCCACTGTTCTGAGCCCAAAACAGAGTGACATCTTTACCTATCATGTATTTTGATATATTATTTAATAAAAATTTAAACCACTGGGCTCGGTTTGATCCTGGAAATGAAAGCCCTTTTTATAAAGAATTCAAAATAATATTAAAGTTCAAATGAACTTTTCTAATACATTTAAAAACAATTGAAAACATTTTATTAGTGATTCAAACTTATCATTAACAATGCATCATACATGAAATTTTGTTAGGTTTTATTAGAGTAATTCCTTATTTCTCCAATTAATCTAGTGTTCTACTAAAATGTTTACCACATTATTGGGCTTGTTATATACATGGCTGTCCCTGCGGCAATGGTTAGTAGCATATATATATATATATATATATATATCTTGTCTACTACTACGTAATCATGTGTATATAATTAAAATGGGTAAAGGAGCAAAAATACAATGTGATTTACCCGCGGAGCGCCCAACACCATATACTTTTTTTGGAGCAAAAATACACATATGGTTACATTTTAGGAGCAAAAGTTACACCACCGTTAAAATCTAACTTAACGGTGTTAATTTAGAGGTGGGGACCACACTATTTTTATGAAAAATACCAAAATGCCCCTAATTTTTTTTAAAAAAAATAAAAAAACATAAAACGTCGTTGAGATATTAGCGTGACTGCAACGCCATTGCTAGAGAGATATCCAAGACTCGTTGAAAGATCGATTGAATAAGAGAAGAATGAAGTTGAGAATTATCCTTGGCATGCGTTCCTTGTATGCTTCAGCTTCTTGATCCTTTTTAGCTCTTTCATCTTTTCCTGTCTACCTTGCTTCCATTTGTAAGATCAGAGGTGACAGGCTAAGTGAGCTTGATCAATAACTTGACTACTTCATCTTAAGAATAAATGAAAACTTATATGAATAATGCACCAAGAAAAATTTAACGAGTACCTAAACCAAAAATGGAAATTGTCAAAACAAGACCAACACCATCGCAGAAATACATGACCATAGAACATGTCCAACCATCTAACAGTAAACCAGAAGGAATTGGGAAGAGTTATCAACAAAAACAAGCAGGAATCAATGAAAAATCCAAGAAATTAAAGGAAAAATAATCTCGAAATGATGGAGGGTGTGAAAAGGAAGATGACAGATGAAGGTTCAGTCGACATTGTTTCCTCAGAAAACTCAAGAGTCCGATCAGAGAGTTGATGATCAACAAGTGGAAGAAGAGGCATATTGTTGAGCAAATGAGAACAGGAAGGGAAAGTCCAAACTGAAAGTTACTCCTCAAACCAAGAATTCAAAGGCCAGATTTCTGCAATTCAATTCTTTTGGATGCCTAAATAAGGGATTTTTGTAGTCCTAAATTTAAATTCGGACGCCAAAAGTGAGACTTGGCACTAGAAATAATAAAATTAGGGACTTCTAGTGTCATAAAATGAGTTTAGAATGCCAAAAGAAGTATTTTTGGCATCCTAAAAACAATTTAGGACGCCAAAAACAGCATTTTTAGCGTCCTAAATTGTTTTTAGGATGCGAAAAGGGACTCCTTCACGACTTCCAACACCTTTGCCCGCCTCTCCTTTTCTGGAGTCCACATTATATGCTTTTCGCTTATATGCTTGTTACCTGCTTCTCTCTAAAAACGCACCGTTTCACATAGTGGGTCAATGAGAAGCTGACGCGTGGTTCGTTCACAGCTTCTGCCCCCTCTCTCTATTTCTCTCTCTGGGCAAATCTCACGCGGACCCTCACCTCAAGGATTTTCTCTGGCAGAATTCGCCTGAAGTTCTCCAACGAGTCAACTGCAATGTGGAGCTCACGCTCTCTCTCACCTCTCCCCACTCTGTTTCTTCTTCACTCGGTCTTAGCTCTGGTCTCTGCTCAGGGATCTAGCAGAGCCACATGAAAGACACTAAGCGGTATGTGCCTTGTTTTACTTGGATTTTGGTTATGTTTTCGTCCCGATCGTGATGTTCGGGGTGTTTTTTTGTTTTGTCTTGACTTCTTGGGTCATGCATGAAGAGTAGGTGACATTGAGCTCGCCGCGTATTTGTGCTTGCTCAGTTTCATTATGTTCTTGGTTTAGGAAGAATTATAGGTTTTTCTTAGCTGAATAAGTATTAATTTCTTCGTGGTATGGTGAATGGGCGGGCTGATTAAGCAGTGTTGAGTAGAAATTAGTCAATACTTAGCTACCGAATGGAAGATCTTCGCATTTTTTGCTTGCAAACTTTGATGATTTTTGTTGGGGAAAGGAAATTTTGTGTGACTGATCAGTTGAGATTTTGTACAGCTAACAAATTAAGTAGGCCTCTTTGCTCGTTGTACTGCTAACTAGAAGTTAATTGTTGCATAAAGAGATAATCGATGTTCCTTCAGTTGAGTGTGAAAATCATACTCGGAACCTTGAGCTGAAGAATAATGCTTCAGAGATGATTGCAATAATTAAAAAAGAAAAGTTATTCCCATAATTATACTTTTGATGTTGGTTTTACTGGGTTCAAGTTTTGTTAGAATGCATCTTTCATATATTAATAATACAAAGATTACGAGGGGGACCAAACTCATAGTTTTGGAAGTTCGTTATTTATCAAAAGCAATTAGGAATTGTTTCCTGCATAGTTAATGGACTGTTCGTATTTTGCAACTTCAATTTATGGGACTATTTAGTGAAAGTGGAGAGGCATGTGCCTATCAAAGTCTCTTGTTATATTCAATTTTTGATACCATGAGGCATTATGTTTGAAAACATCTGTACTTGTATGAACTATTCTCTTTTTCCATGATTTTATTTTGCCTTCTTTTATTTAAGAATGAATGAAGCTCAAGAGGGTCTGTGCCTTTTGGATCATTTTGTGGATTAAAAGAGTATTTGATTAGAGTTTGCTTGTGTTCACCACAAACTTGGCTTAATGTCAGATTAGTGATTCATTTAAAATATTTTCCATACTGCATAATTTTTTTAAAAATGGAGCATCTGTCCTTTAAAAATATATTATCTTAAAAACACTAGCCTGCCTTATTTTCCATAATTTTGCTAGTGTGAGGGCATGCATTACACAGGTATCGGTCCTTGTGCAAAAGTAAGCATATGTTGTTTTGCTAAAGTACGGTGCTGCATCTTTGGTGCTTTTGTTGTACCTTTTAACTATATCTTTAGTCCCTTAGTGGCTCTTATGTGATATAAATAATGGTCTTAGACATGAAAAGAATTTGTCGATTCTATCAGCTTTAGACTGATTCTTCCTTTTCAGATCTTTGATAACACAGATTTGATGCAGTCAGCTTCAACATTTGTTACAAAAGAAAGCCGCATGGATCCTAATAAGAAGGAAGAGTTAGTATGCAGACTGATCTGAAGGCTATTTTACTGCTTCCTTCTAGATGATGCAGAATTTGATCGAACTTCACGCTGAACAGCTCTAGGAACAAGTGTCAAACCACGAGTGTGCCGGCGACCAAAGCTGACCTATGATGGAGTCGAGTCCGAAGTACTCAACTTAGAGACTGCCGTTACAAGGCTCCATGGTTGCATTATCCACTTCCATTGTTCTTGTATCATTCTCCTTATCTGTAGCTTGTTTCCATTGAATCTTCTGCCTTTGTTTCTTTGATGGTCGAGTCTTCTTAAAAAACTCAAATGAAGTGGGGAACTTATGCTTGTCAATCAGATGCTGCTGCCTACTCTTGTAACTTTTAAACTTCAAACCACAGCCTTCCACTAAGCATTCATACTGTCAGACAAGGATATAAGGATCATATTAATTTCTCAGAACTCTGAATAAGGAAGAAAGCATGATCCGTCTGTTGAACTTTAAACTTTCAAAACAAGTGTAAAGTCCCAGTTTAAAAATGGGGGAAATAAGAAGAATAATTGTGAAATCCTGATTCCATCAAGAATCCAATCTCAATTCTTCAACTGAGAATCAAAATGTACAATGAAGGCAGTTTTATAAGAAACCATTACATGCCTACAAATATGAATGGAAGTTGGAAATACTTGCCACATCATAGCCACGAGCAGCCTTTGCTTGAAAGAATGAACCATGCACTTCAGAAATATGTATGCTTAGAAGGCGAGATGTTGGGTAGACTCTAGAACACACCGAACAAGAGGGAGTATGCCCAACACTGCTTAATCAGCCCGCCCATTCACCATACCAGGAAGAAATTAATACTTATTCAGCTAAGAAAAACCTATAATTCTTCCTAAACCAAGAACCATAATGAAAGTGAGCGAGCACAAACACGCGGCGAGCTCAATATCACCTACTCTTCATGCATGACCCAAGAAGTCAAGACAAAACAAAAAACACCCCGAACATCGTCATCGGGACGAAAACAGAACCAAAATCCAAGTAAAACAAGGCACATACCGCTTAGTGTCTTTCATGTGGCTCTGCTAGATCCCTGAACAGAGACCAGAGCTAAGACCGAGTGAAGAAGAAACAGAGTGGGGGAGGTGAGAAAGAGCGTGAGCTCCACATTGCAGCTGACTCGTTGGAGAACTTCTGGAGAAAATCCTTGAGGTGAAGTTCTGCATGAGATTTGCCCAGAGAGAAATAGAGAGAGGGGGCAGAACCTATGAACGAACCACACGTCGGCTTCTCATTGACCCACTATGTGAAACGGTGCGTTTTTAGAGAGAAGCAGGTAACAAGCATATAAGCGAAAAGCATATAATGTGGACTCCCTTTTCTGCATACCTATCCTCTGCACGCTTGCCTCATTTCATTTCATTTCATTTGAAAGACTTCTCTCTTCTGCACCTTCCAATGCTTCCTTCCTGCACCGTCGCCCCTTCTACGCCGTCCTCCCTTCTTCGTCGACCATCGCCTCTGTACCTTCTAACCTTTTTGCTTCAGCGTCCATGTGCTCCAACTCTCGTCCTTGTCTACGTGCTCTCGTGTCCTCATCCTCGTCAGCGTGCTCCAGCGTCCAACGAGTAAGGGACAGCAATAGCAACGGCGACGTCCGTGGCTGCTGGCCCCTTTGTTAACTAATGTGAGTGAAGAAGAATTAGAGAAACAATATGAAGAATCTTGTATTATTCATATAAGAGGAGCAATATGCTCAAATTCAAACAAACCCTAACTCTAGGGATCTAGGAGGGACTTCCCTCTCTAGAGAGAGAGACCCAAGTTAACCTCTCTCTAACTTGGTGAGGATCTGACTATCTAACTCACACTAAACTACAACAACTAAGCCCTTTATATAGAATGAGACTTAACCAACTAATCAATTATTCCCTTATATTTCTAACACGCCCCCTCAAGTAGAACACTACTTAACAATGTGTTCAACTTGAACAAAACAAAAATAAGGGGATAAGGTAAATTAAATTGACTAGTTTTCAATCAACAAAATTAATACAAAAGATTTCTTCAATTCACAACATTCTTCTCCATATCGTCACTTTTGAATTGCTTCTTTTGTAGACAACCCACTGAATATATTTCCAATTATGTCTCTATTCTAGACTTCCAGATTCACCAAAAAACAAGCTGCCAACTTCTCTCTTGTTGTACCTCTCTCATGTGCATTACCATGCATCTGATTAATTGAACCCTTCACAAAAGTCTAGAAGGCTAGAAGCTGAACTGTCAATGTCATCGTTCTTGGCATACAACAATAATCAATGAATCATTCCGAGTGATGTGATTCTTCCAACACTCATGTGCAACTTCTTCATCTGGCCTACCATTTGAGTCCTTCGTTTCAATTTAAGGCTCTTGTTTCACACCATTCAAATCTTCATGCAGCCCATCCAATGAAAAAGCAACTCCTAGGTTTTTCAGTCCAACATAACCAGTTTCTTTTCTCGAGTCATGAGACGAGCAATCATTAAAATTCTTACAGCAACATCAGCCTCAACTTCAAAGTATAATCTGATGCATCAGAGGGATCATAAATCCGGCCAAACCACCAAGGATGACTCAAAAAAAATTTTATTAAAGACCTCCCAGATAGCCAACTTATCAGAACCAAAAATAGAAATGCTTGATCTTGTTTGATGTCCAGTACAGTTGTACTGCAAATAAATGCTAAACGATATTTGTTCAAAACTGTCAGAGCAAATCTTCGGATCACATCTGATTGTAACAAGCAAATCGGCATCAACTAGAATCTCTGAAGACCTTCAGCAGCTGATGAAACTGTTCTCCCATAACAAATAGATGCTATATAAAAGTTCTTGGCCCACTTTTCGCATATCATCATATGGTAGATTCTTCACAACCACTAATTTCCAAAACCAATGAAACCCATTACATGAGGTACTCGACCTCGAAAACTTGGGTTTGTAGAGGAATTTCATCAATGAACATGACAAAGTAGACATTTTTCCCTTGATAAACCAGTAACCGTTTTATCAGCAGGTGTACCATGAAGATAAGAGAATACTGAAGTGAGAGATCTACCGTGACACTGTTTCTTGGCAAATATCTGAGGAAATTTAACGGGTCTTGTACTTCTTGCAGAATTAACTGTGGAAATACTTACTGTGAAGTTTAATCAATTTGTGATTGACCCAAGATCCACCATCTGTTTGCTCACCAAGATCTACCGTGACTTTCTTCATTATATGTCTTTTCTTCAAGATCCACCGGTGGTTTCATTTCTTTTTTTTTTTGCGCCGATCCATTACCTCCGAATACTGCTATTTTTCAATTCTCACCCTCAGACCGGAAGTCATCTAATCGTGTTTCAAGAAATATTTCACCACAAGTGAAAGAGCATTCTGTCTGCATGGATGAAAATAGTTTTCGTGCGTCTTGATCTTGGTTCTCAATCCAAATATCAGGGGCATGAGCTATGTCAGTCGCCTTTCGTGCGTTTGTCGTTGTTCAGTCGTTCTTGGTTCTCAGATCCACCGCGGATGAATTGCGTGACCTGGAGGAGGAGGCCTGTCTCTGCTCTCTACTCTACTCCATTATGGTCCGCGGAGACCGTAGGGGCAGATGGCCTTTCGTGCGTCTTCCGTTTAACTTGGGTCTCTCTCTCTCTAGAGAAGGAAGTCCCTCCTAGATCCCTAAGAGTTAGGGTTTGTTTGAGTTTGAGCATATTGTTCCTCTTATATGAATAATACAAGATTCTTCATATTGTTTCTCTAATTCTTCTTCACTCACATTAGTTAACACCCTCTTTATCCCTTACAGCGACCCACCAGCGATCTTCAGGTATGTCGATCTCCTCTATGTTTTGTGATTAGCGATGCCTCACTTGTAGAACATGACTGCGTATCTGAGTCGACTATCGGTGTTACAGGTTTGACGACAGGGTTTGATCTTGATTCAGCCCTCGATTTTGATATGGAGTTCTTCCCCAAACTCACGGCTCCTTCTAATTTTATGTTCTAATGACTTCTTGTTCCTTTGATGCCTTCTCGATTTTGGATTGTAATGAGGTGGAATGTTGTTATTAATTTTTTTTGATCGCCCTGTGATTGAACACTGATCGATTGATGTTTTTTTTTTTTTTTTAATTGTCAGGTATGCTTCAGTTGACAGGTGTGCAATATGTCTGGGTTTAAGGTACGAGAACGGGTATGGCCTCCATGACAAATATCATATGGCTTTTGTGAAATCAACGCAAGTTGTGGAGGTACTTGAGGACCTTAGCAGGGGGCATTGAAGATGATTTTCACTTTTATGGTGAGTTATGTGAATAAGCTATGTATTTACTGTTTAGTGGATTAATTTAAATATTCATTAAATTCATGTTAAAGTGCAGATATTTGTGGGTTCTTAAAGTTTTGGGATTTGGTGTGATGAATTGCTTTTCTTACATTCTTAATTGTAGCCTTCTATTGTATCCTAAGTTGTAAAATTTTGCTATTTCTGATCCATAGGAGCATTCACTTTCTCTGTGGTTCGGCCTTCTTTCTACTTCAGTATTGAAGTCAAAAGAAATGTGCTTTGCTAGAAGAATTTTACGGTATCATTTTCTCCATGCCATCCATTGATTTTAAGAAATACTATTTAAATGTCTTTTCTAGTTTTTCTTTTTCCTTCATCATATTTATCAAGAACTGCATGCATGTAAATTGAAGGATACTATTTTTCTCTTGACAGATCCTTTCGTATAGGAAATTATAAGCATTTCCTGTGTATCACTGCAGCTCAAGTGTCATATCTGCAGTACTGCATTGTGGAGCCTTATATTAATGAAGTAATTCTTACTCCCGGATTATTATAACTTCCTGAGTATCCTGTCATGACTGCGTTTGACTGTTTGCTAACCTGCATATTTTATGCTTTATGTATTTCTTGGTGAGTATTTTGTGTAATCTGAAATTTTAGTGCCCTTGCCCTTGTAATGTAGCAATTTCTATGGTGATCTTTCCCCTTCTCATCCCCTGAAGAGCAATTCATAAGCATCAGCTACAATATGCAAGCTCAATAGAACTAACAAATTAAGTTAAGAAGACATGCATAGTAATTTAATTTCAAGGCAAAGTAAAGTTTTCAGTTTATGTACAATACACTCCCCTTGGTCTTCCGATATCTCATATGAAGTGTTGTAAGCCCTGAAATTCACCTATTGCAGATGCAAACTTCTCAACTTGTCAAACTTGACATGTCTCCTTGTGATATGATAGGTAAGAATAATTCTGACACACAGAATTAGGAAGAATAGAAATGGAGAAGAAGAAAAAGGGTCGAAGAAGTTCAGTGGGATTAAGAGAGAAGAACAGAGAGGAAAAGGGATTTGTGAATAGTACGTGTTATGACCCAAACAAATACTCCTAGCCTTTACTATATGAAGATAGAAGTTACACAGAAAAGCAAGATTAAGAACTAAAACTTAACATTTACAGATAAAACACTACACTGTTACACTGATATATTGGAGTATAGGATTACAAACTCAAATGACAATGAACCAAAGCTACAAAATACACACAAAGATAAAACTCTCACAGATGGACATAAACACATAACGGGTCGATCCTGCTTCTGTTCTTGGTACATATAGGAAGGCGCTTACCATAGTCCTCTCAGATGCAAGTAACACAAGATGGCAGGAAGGGAAGACTACTAAGTTACTTTTATTGTATGCGAAGAAATTTGTTCACTGTTGGCTTATTTATGTCATCAATATGGTAATAGTGAATCTGCAGAGGTTAGCATAGTCTGGTTCTTCCTCCGTCTCCCGTCTTCGCGTTTGGGTTTTTGTTTTTGTTTTTGTTTTTTTGTTTTTTTTAAAAACAACCGGACTTACAGCGTCCCAAAAGCATTTTGGGACACCTTAAAGAAGATTTATGGATGACTCATATATTGTCAATAAAATCAACACATCCAAATCCTCTTATAATATACATTGACATCGAAGAAACCAGAGAAGACTAGGGTTGTGTTGATTCCTTCATGCAAAATACCTCATAGAGGCCTTATTATTATAAATTATGACTCATTTGTTGCCACAAAAATCAATATATCCAAATCCTCTTATAATAAACACTAACATCAAAGAAGCTAGAGAAAGGAGAGGGTTGTGTAGATTGCTTCATGTGAAAGACCTCGTAGTGGTGAATGGGGCCGCTAGGAATGAAAACATGGTACAATGTGTGTGAGGATTGTTTGTTAAACAATAAATATTGGTTGACTCAGTAGTTTTATTTTTGTGTTGTTTTGGAACGTTCATGTATTTTTTTGAACCAAATAAAACTTTTTAGTGTAAAGTGCGCATAAAGTAATACTTCATGGGTAGATTTTCACTTTAACTCATTCTTATATAATTTTTAAACGTTTCTAGGTGCTTTCCTCTTGGCACTGTTCTGGCGTCATCCTTGACGCTTTTCTGGCAACATTCTGAAGCTCCTTGGGTTGTTTTTCCATCTCTTCCTTCTCCTTCCTCGATCCCTCCTGCCTTCATCCATACCTTGCTATTTTGGTCTCATCTTCAGTTTTTTCTTTCCACCGACTTAGCTTACTTTCTCTACTTCGTGTTCCACTACCTTTCTCCTATTTCTTCACTGTCTTTCTTGTCTCTTCGACTTCATTTCTGTTCTTCACATTTTGTCTCCTCCTTCAGTTTTGTTTACTCCTCCAACTCTATTTTTTCCTCTTTTCTTTTTTGACTCCCGTACTCCTTTTCATTTGTCTCCTCCACCAGTTCTCTATTTCCTTTCTCTCCACATACTTCTTTTATTTCTATCTCTCCACTGCCTTTTTCACCGCCTTAGATGTTTTGCTCAATGGGGGTTGAAACTTTGGTATTTTGCACGCTGAAAGTTTTGTTTTAGCCTCCTCTTGCTCCTACTTGTTGGTTGGGCATTCATGTTTGGGGAGTTGGCTTCAGTGTAGGAAGCCAAGTCTGGGTTTTCTAGCTTTTCTAAACCCTTTGTTGCTACTATTTGATAGTTTTTTCTTACATTTCTTTTCTTGTTGTAGTGATATATGTTATGGGTTTGTTTGCTTGCTTGTTTTGGTGTGTGTTTTATTTTGTCTCAAGGAGATTGCATTTTCTAGTCTGCTTATACCTCCCCAGGTTCACTCTATCAAGGTTGTCAGTACTCTCTCTGTGAGGCTTGTAAGCCTACTTCATCTTCTCAGAAGGGTCGTGTAGAGACCCCTTTCAATAGCACCAAAGCAATCAACGTCATGGGGCCGATGTAAGTTGGTGGTCCAGGGTGGCGTATTCCCGCATGTTTTATTGATGTCGCCGAGTAGTTTCTACTCTCGCGTTATGGGACTTCGAGCAATGTGCAGTTTGGTGGTGTTGTAGTTGATTCAACACCACAAACACGAGAATGCTAGCGGTCCATCAGGCTTTGGTTGCTACTCCTTGTTTTGTTCGTTTCAGAAGCTATTATGTTTGTGGTTATGTTAGTATGTTGTAATGCTTTTATGTTTTTAGACTATGAAGCCTCAATTTGATCCTATCTCATGATCAGTTGACGGTTTTCTATGTAACTTTTTATTGTTTTGTTAATTTTTTTTTTTTTTTTACTTTTTAAATGATATTTGATAATAAAAAATTATTTAAAATCACCCTTTAAATTTAAATTTATAAATTTTCAAATCTAATGCTATATTTAACATATAAATTTAGAAATATACTAAATTAATCTTGACTAATCCACTTCTAACTATTAACCCTTAAATCAATGATGACTCGTTGGTTTTAATGGCGGATTCAATTTTAAAATCATTGCTTTATGTTGAATCCAAGGGACTCTGAGAGAATATCCAAATTAAAATAGAAATTATGAACGAGATTTCAATAGATCGTATTTTTTATTGTTTAATTACTCAATACAACACGTACATCAATTATACACAATTAATTATCTGAAACGATATAAAGGCCCTTCTCTTTACAGTAGTATGTCCAAAATATAAATGGTTAAGACTTCAGAACAATATTTTTAGTTTTCTATCAGACTCTCCGGAAACAATATTGTAACATCCCATTTTTTATGTGCATCAATGTGACATTATTTGCATACATTAATTTTTATGAAGTCGTGAGTTAATGATATATGATACTGCATGAAATAATCAGAATAAGATTAAGATGCAAAATTATTTGTTCATGTGTAATTAAATGATTTTACAACTTTAAAGAAAAGATGACAATGGAAATCAAAACATATTCCATTTTTCCTTTGTACCCTTGGGCAAAATGTATAAGGGAAGAAATAGAGAAAAGTGCATAAAATTTCAAAATTGCCTAAGAAAGTGTTATGGACTTAACTAAGAATTAGGGGCTATTGGGCTAAGTGGGAAAAATAATTTTTGAAGCTCAAAAGGGAGGCCCAATTCAAAATTAGAAGGATGGAGGGAACCAAAATTTTGCCCTTGAAAAAAATGTATGGTAACAAGTCATCTACTTAGTACCTATAGGAGAATGATGGCTACTTTTGGGGCAAGTACCAAAGGACATTGGGTTAGATATGGAAATGACCTATAATCTCCTTTCTCTCCTTAAATTTCAAAATATGGCAAAAAAGAAGAAAAGAAAAAAAGATGGAGGCAAGTACCTATATTAACCTAGAAAGCCTAAAGGAATTATGCTTAAGGACATAACATTTAAGTAAATAAGAGCAAAACACCCTCCCCCCATCAGCCTCATATCACGTCCAAAAGAGGGAAAGAAGGAAAGAAAAAGTAGTTCATTCATGAAGCAAGTACAAAGAATGACTAAGAGCATTTAAGCTAAAATTTGCTTTTTGTGTGAGCTACAGGTACTTGGAGAGTAAGTAAACCTTGAGAATATTTTAAATACTCACTTCCCCTCTCATTGGGCTGTTGGCACGGTTGGAGAAAGGAGAAGAGAGAGCTCAAAAAGTTTCCATGCATTGGAGCAAAAGAAAGATCAAGTAAAAAGAAAAGGTTAAAGAAAAGGTAAGCTCTATGACTTTGGAACTTTTATCTAATCTCTTCTACCTTTTCTAGAGTAGTGAAGTCACAAGAGAAACCTTTTTCTTGGTGTTTTGTGGTGAAGGTCAAGAGGTTGTAGTGGTCAAGAAAGCAAATATTCAAGGAGACTTTAATTCAAAGACAAGTAAGCCACCTTTAAATATTCTTATGTTTCTTTTGGATGTTTGAGGTTACAAATGGCTATGGACTTAAGTATATATGTATTTTGGGTTTGAATGTCTAGTGAAAAGAATGATTAAAGGGCTTAAATTTAAGGTTCATGGCCTAAAATGGTAGATCAAACTTAGTATATGAACGATATGAAGCTAAAATGAAATTTGATATATTGTGGTCAAATGAAGATGATTTTCATGCAGCTGGTTTTTCATGTGGATATGAATTGATTTTGGCATTTTTGAGGGTTTTAAATTGTTTAAAATGAGATTTTGTATAAGGGTGAACTTGGATAAAAATTTTGGAACCCTAGATGAAAGCTTGAAAAACGTTGGTTAAGTCTTTTGTGAAAATTTTGTGAAGTTGGCTGGGGTCAACTCAATTTTTTATCTAGTAAATGGACTTGAAAAATTATAAAATTTTACAGGGAGAAAGCAGACATCTCAAGAATTATTTTAGTATATTATTTTTAATTTTTGGAGTTCCGGATTGGGAGAAATTAATTTTTGAAAATCGCCCCTGAATCCTAGAATTTATTTCAGACTAGAGATGATTTTCAGCCTATAGTTGAATTTTAAACTTGGTCTAGCCCAAACGAATATTTTTGTTGAAAATAGATATAATAAGGGTCAATTAGACTTTTGAACCATCTCAAAAATATTTTTCTAGAATTAGTTATGAATTTCGAAATTGGACCTTTATTTCTGAAATTTCAGAATTTGGACGAAAATAAAAGAAATTTAAGCCCATATTAAATTCCTTAATAAGAAAAGGGATTTAGTGAATATGGACACATGGATTGCTTATTTTAAATTATCAAAGGAAATATTTATTGAGGTAGATTTAATTATATTTATATTTTATTATTTTAGGTCTAATTGTGATATTTTACACCAGGAAAATTATTTTTTAAGCTGTAGTCGACTGCCAGGTAGTAACCTTAATACTCATATACTCTGTGTGACTTGTGTATGTATGTTTTACCATGTTATGTTTCATACATTTAGTTATCATTTATTTCCAAGCGCTATGGATTTAGAACATGTTGTGTGCATTAAGGGCTTTCTTTGTGTCTTTGCCTTAGGTGGTTTGTCTTGTGTGCTATTAGGACCTTTGCGTTAGCCTGTCAGGTGTGCTATTAGGACTGCTAGTTCCGGATTTTCCTGTGTGCCTTGATACGAGTGTTATGTGGTATTTGTTTATTTATGGTTTTTCTACATGATGTGTGCATTAAGGGCTTTGTTGTGTGTTGTGCCCGATGGTTTGTGCTATGTGCTATTAGGACCATTGAATTTGTTCTGTGTGCTATTAGGACTGCTAATTTCGGATTTAGCTATGTGCCTTGATATTTGGTGTTATGTGGTATTTATTTATTTATGGTTTTTCTACATGCATTGTTCATACATTTTCTATGAGTTTTGACGGTTACTCTAGGATTCAATTTTGAATCTCAACCCTTTTTAAGCCCTCTAACAATTCATCTAGATCGGAGCAAGGTGACAAAGGTAAGGCTCCGGATCAGGGCTAGTGTGGTGGTGGATGTTGGTGATTATCTTTTGAATATTTATTTTGATTTCCGGATGACTGTAGTCCATTATTTTGGCCTGTCAAGCACCATGATCCAAATGATTGTATATTAATCCCTTTAGGGAAAATTTATCTTTGTGCATTTTATTAGTTTATTATTCTCCAAACTGGTGTATGCTCTGCTGCTTATCCTCTAATATGTGACATAAATTAACTAATTTTTAAAATGAAATATAAATAAAGGGCTAGACTACCCGCCACTTGAAAGGATAAGGCCGGTAGGTGTGTAACAAATATAATACATGAACATCTCACCATTTTTTCTATTTCTCTTTTATTGAATCGTGTAGCCATTGCAAAGCATCGATCTATGTTGAAAAGATTAGATTCTTCACCTGGGTGTGATGATTGACATCGTTACTTCATTAACAGAAGGATCTTTGGAATTTTTTGATGTAGACGATGAGTCTCCTAGGAACATTTTTCCAACTGAAAATGCAGGACGATTTGGATTGGGAAAGTTCATCGTGTCACTTGCAAGCATGACAACAACAGTGGACATGGCTGGTCTATCTGATGCATCTTCTTGAACACAAAGCAATCCAATGTGTATGCATTTCAAAACTTCACCTTTATCAACGTTTGAATCTTCCAGCATTGGGTCCATCAATTCCAAACATTTGCCTTCACGCCACAGATTCCATGTCTACCAAGAAATTTAGATTCTTTGAGATTATAAAACTATATTCATTCAAATTTAAATTCTTTGAGATTAAATAACTAATTGTACAACTTTTTTTTTTTTTTAAGTCTAACTTTAAACATACAAGATTCTTGTGAGGGGCCATGCTTGAACTTATAAAACTTAAAACTACTTTTAGACTTCTACATATTTAATTGAAATGATGATTGAGGTAAAATTTGGTCATAATTTGTAAAATTACAATTACTAATGGTATGAGAATTTGCGAAGAAAGAATACTCACATAAATAAGAAGACTGTCGCCATGATCAGAGAGATAGAAACCACTAATTTTCTTCCCACAGATGATTTCTAAAAGAAGCACTCCAAAGCTAAAAACATCTGATTTTACTGAAAACAAGCCTCCCATTGCATATTCCGGAGCCATATAACCACTGTTATAAATCAAGTCAATTTAACACTTACATTATCTACACAAGATAACAATTTTCAAGCACATTAAATCCTATATAATGAGTTGTAGACAACACTTACTAAGTTCCCATTATTCGGCTTGTTTCTTCTTGATTTTGGGCTCCATCAAAGGTTCTTGCCAATCCAAAATCTGATATTTTTGGGTTCATTTCAGAGTCTAAAAGGACATTACTAGCTTTCAAATCTCTATGAATTACTTTGAGTCGAGAGTCTTCATGAAGATACAAAAGTCCTTTTGCAATCCCATTAATAATATGCAACCTTTGTTTCCAATGTAGTTTCCTTCTATTTTCTTCGTCTAACAAGAATTGCGCAAGCTAAAAGATTTACTGACAAGAGCATATGAAGTAAAAAAAACAAGTCATAGGTCAGGAAACTTACTGAAAAGGTGGCAGTCAAGACTTGAGTTTTGCATATACTCATATACGAGAAGCTTTTCATTTTCCTCGATGCAGCAACCCAAAAGTCTAACAAGGTTTCTGTGTTGCAGTTTCGCTATGAATATAACTTCATTCTTGAACTGCTCCAAACCTTGGCCTGAAGTTTGCGAGAGTCTTTTCACAGCAATCTCCTTCCCATCGGGCATTGTCCCCTAACGGAAAAGGTTGAAGAGAAATTTTTAAAAAGGTACCATAATTTACAAAGCAAAACCAAAAGTAGACTAGATGATCATTATATATACTCGTGAAAGGGCAACACGTACTGATCGAGTTAATTAGGCAGAATATTATTCTAGCCTCAAACCACCCCCCCCCCCCCCCCAAAAAAAAAAAAAAACCCCAACCAAACACACACACACGCAAAATTAAATTATAATGAGAGGAATTTTATTATTCTACTGAAACATTAAATTAGATTTATTGAAATCTTATCTAATCTTTTTATAGCCTCAAAGCCATATTTAAGATATAATGTAGGCTTTTATATATGGCTTGAAGGGTTATGTATGACTTTTGAGGCATAGAATTTTAAACGTATTTAAAAGCTTACATTTTAATACATGTTAAGCCTCTTGAAAGCTCAAGTTTTGAGCCTAAAAATCCCTTTGTATAGATTCATGTCCAAGCTTTAAATCCTATTTTCACCCTTACATTCAAACAAACAAAAAGCTTTCACCAAATTGAGATGAATGTTAAGTTCACCAATTAATTCTTATATTATTATTTTAGTCTTAAATTTTTTTATTTGGTCGGTAATTACTTGACCAATTATATATGCCATAGTAGATATACATTACTAGTGTAAGAAAAATAAACATATATAATAGGATGATACCGATTTGTGGAGTATATACCTTGATTAATTCGTATTAAATTAACACGAATACATCATGTTGCCATAAGATGTTAAAACAATACTTAACCGACCATTTTAATAGTACAACATACAAATATAAGTTTAATAAGAAGGGCCAAACTATTTATTTAAAAATAAGGGTTAAGGTGTAAAAATACATATGTGGTTTTCTCAAGAGTGCCTCCAACGTACCAAGTGTTTTTTTTTTTTTTTTTTTTTTTTTTTTTTTTTTTTTTTTTTTTTGCTACAAAAGTGACAATGTGGTTATAAAAGTAGAGTAAAAATACCAATTGACTGTTATTTTGACTTTTTTGTATTTTTAAGGCTGACATGGATGATGACTCAACTAAATTTTATCATAGCTTGCAGTGGAGAACTGGAGAAAATTATAGAAAAGGGCCTAGATAGTTTTTAAAATTACAAAAAGGCGGCAACGGCAGCAAGGAGGTGGAGATGGGCGGCCCGATGGGTAAGATTGGGATTGAAAGAGAGAAGGGCTGAACTGTAATTTTCAAAATATCTATGTCATTTTCTCTAGTTCTTTACTGCTAGCTAGGATGAAATTTAGATGAGTGTCATCGTCCATGTCAGCTTTAAAAATACAAAAAAGTCAAACTAATAGTCAATGAGTATTTTTGCTCCATTTTTGTAACCATATTGTCACTTTTGCACCCAAAAAAAAAAAAAAAACACTTGGTGTTGAATGCACTTTTAGGAAAACCAAGTGTGTATTTTTGTACCTTAATCCTAAAAATAATTATTATTAGTCAATTATCAATCAAAACAAAAAACAAAAGTCAGAATAAGAATTAAATTAAACATTAAGCAAAGAAAAAAATCAAATCATTTGATAATCACAACTTCAAAATCCGGTATATTGTTACCTTGTAAACGGGACCAAATCCTCCCGCTCCCAATTTAGCTTTTTCTGAGAAATTATGTGTACTTTGTTGAATCACAAAGAGAGGAATTGTGGGAAGGTCTGTGTTCAATGAACTCTCTTTTTGAGAGATATCGTCAAACACAGGAGTCCTCTCCATTGGCATTTCATCTACAAGACATACGCGTATGTTAAATAGCGAACTAAAAGAAATTTGATAAATAAGAGTAGGGCAATATGGATATAGTGTCACTTTTTTTTTAACACTTTTTATAAGATACAAATAACGAAATTATGTTGATTAAAAAGTTGGTTAACATTAGTTAAAGATAATAAATATGTAAAAAATGCAAATTATTTTTCAAAAACTCCCTTATTTATGGATAGAGAGTAGTGAGAGAGAAATGAGAAATTAGTTAATTAATATAATGAGACTAACCAATAATTAATTGCGTCAATGAAAAATGTAATAGCTTCAGACAAACTATTAGGGTATTCGATCGATAAATAGGCACAAGCGATCCTGGAAAAATTTTCTTATATCTAAAATAGGAGAGATTAGGGGAGAGCAGTAGATTTTTTGTTTAAATCTTATCTAAAAGATCTCAACTATGTTATATCTTTTGATTATCGTCCGTCATCATGACAGTATGTTCACTATACAAATTATGAAATGGCACTATTTTTAAACTTGGTCAAATATAAAGTGAAAAATCAGATTAAGAAAATATATATATATATATATATATATATATATATGGGAAAAACACTTCTCATATTGTAGGAGAAGTATTTTCTCATATCACATACACATAAAATGGTGGGAGCCACATATATATATATATATATATATATATAATTAGCATTATATATATATATGGGTCCCATCATTTTATATATGTGTAGGAATCTTCTTCTTCTCATACAACATGAGAAGTTTAAACCCTATATATATATATAGGTTAAGTATCAATTTTGCCCCTCAAGTACACGCTCAGGAGCAATGTTGCCCCGGAAGTATAAAAACGTAGCAATGTTGCCCCTCCGTTAACAACCCTAACGGTCAAACGTTAGTTGACCACATTATGCTGACGTGGATTGTATACATGGCATCTTTCTCATTAATTTTTTTTTTTTTTTTTTTTTTTTTTTTTTGGTTAAGTAGCAATTTTGCTCCGAAAATACACGCCCAGTAGCAATTTTGCCCTAGAAGTTTTGTCTCAATGTTGCCTCGAAAGTCTAAAAATGTAGCAATGTTGCCTCTCCATTAACAGCCCTAATTAATTGTATTTAACACTTTTTGTAAGCTTTATCCTCTCAGTCATCTCTTCTTACAATACATGAGAGGTTCGTTAATCGTTCGCGTAGATAATTCCGCAAGCGAGTGATTATTGCTTGAAAAAATTTGTTTGAACTGCCTGCGACGTACTCGTTTGATATTGTGTTCGGACAAATTCGTTCTTATTTTTTTGTTTGATTTGTTTGAAACATTTTTTCTGGACAAATTCCCCAGGCGAGTGATTATTGTTTGATTGGGGAATGCCTGCGATGGAGGATGCTATGGGGGAAGAAGGAGTAGGCTATGTTTACTTCTCTTTTAAAAAAAAAAATAATTGCCACCTCTACTCCCTCCTGTCATGATTATAATTATAAGACCAGGTTGACTTTTTTTTGAAGAAATTAAGAAAACTAAATAAGTTACTTAATCATACTACCTCTAGTCCTAATTATAAGACCGGATTAACTTTTTTGGAGAGATTAAGGAAGCTAAATAAGTTATTTAATCATATCATACATTTTTAGACTTCCTAGGCAACATTGAGACAAAAAAAAAAAAAAAATCCAGGGCAAAATTGCTACTTAAAAAAGTGACGAAGATTCCACGTAGACAATCCACTTCAGCATAATGTGGTCAACTAACATTTAACCGTTATGGCTGTTAATAGAAAGGCAATATTGCTACGTTTTTATATTTCTGGGGCAACATTGCTCCTAATAAAACTTTCAAGACAACATTGCTCCTAAGTGTGTACTTCAAAGACAAAATTGATACTTAACTCTCTCTATATATATATATATATATATATATATCTAACATTGGATAGAAAATTATTTTTTGTCTTTTGCCCTGCAATATTGGATTGAAAATTCACCACATAGATTATGATAAATACCTTTTCTATTCTTCTTTCGCCAAAAGTAGACAGAGAAACTGATGATAAGCACAGCCACTAGTACACTTATGCTTATGATCAAGGCTTTTGACTTGCTAACTCCTTTTTTGGCTGCATGATTGACAAACTAATTAGCATAAGCATTTGCTTTTTTTGATAAAATAATCAATTATACAAAATGAGATATTATACCGATAAAGTTGGTATAACAAGGACTAGGGCATGGGGAATTAGCAGTAGATCAGTTAAATAAAGTGAGTGACTGGGAAAAAAATTGAAATGGAGAAATTTTATATCTTCTTCTAAGGTTCATTGGAAATCAAAATAAACAGGTATTACAAGTCCAATTTAACCCAATCTCACATGCTAAAAAATAAAAGTTAAACATTTAATATTTTAATTGATTGACTTTACTAAATTTAAAAACAATCACTAATGCTTATCGGAGTGAACTTATATTCAGTAGAAGAAAATTTTGACAAGTTAGACTTATAACATGGATCACAACGGTTCTGGCTAACACATTGAAGATGCATGTTAATTGGCCCCACCTACCCACTTACACACTCCATAAAGCATAAAATTCTGAAATAATCCAGCAAAAGTTACTTTAAAAGGAAAAATATATAGAAATGAATGAAATTTTACCCTTAATGTATGTAAAAAGTTAACAAATGATAAATTATTATAAATGATAAATTATTATAAATGTTTTTACGATATATCTTGAAAAATTTAAAGAACCCAATATGATATTTAAATACTACCTCTGGTCCTAACTATGTGACAAATTTTGTAGTGCAATTTGCACTACAAACTTTGTCTTATATTTAAGACCGAATGGAGTATAATATATATGCATGTGTGTGTGTGATTCAAGAAAGTTAATGCAATATACTCATCTTAGGCCCTGTTTGTTACACAGAAGATTTAAAGAAGAAAAGGAATGGAATGGAAGTGAAAGGAAAGGAAAAGAAGATTAGAAGGGAACTTTAAAAATGTGAGCCGTTTGGTATACTAGGAAATGGAAGTTAGTTGAGGGAAAATGAAATGTTTGGTATGAAGAATTAGGTGTTGGTTAAGTGGGAAGATTAGGTGAAATTCCCACGATGCCCCTAAACCGTTCAAACGTTGGTGTTAGGTTCGAACGTAAAGCACTAAAGAGATGATTCATTCGAACGAAAAATTGGACAGTAACCAAACTTGTGCATCTGTTTATATCAGAACATTCCAGAATGCAATATGACAAAAAAAAGTAGGCATTTTTGACAGAAACAATAGTAATATAAATGCAAGACAGTAAAAACCACAACACAACACAGACCCACACATCGTCTTCTTGGTTTACCCCTTCTTTGTCATTCAATTCACAAGTCAAAGCCAAACCTTCTTTATCTCTGCGCTCCATTTCTCTAAGACCCTACAATATCATATAAGCCTCGGACGCGGCTCTAGCTTCAGCCATCAAGAATCTCGGGGAGATGGATCCGATAGTCCTGCCACCGGGAAATAAGGATGCTGCAGCGGAAGTGTCGTCGGGTACCAGTGTATATGCCATTTACGACAAAAACGAGGAACTTCAGTTTATTGGCTTATCACATAACATTGCTACAAGCGTTTCTGCTCACAGAA
Source organism: Acacia acuminata (assembly GCA_019022655.1). Classification (NCBI taxonomy): domain Eukaryota; kingdom Viridiplantae; phylum Streptophyta; class Magnoliopsida; order Fabales; family Fabaceae; genus Acacia; species Acacia acuminata. Next base: position 1,364,303 of record JAFJYI010000125.1, read on the forward strand.
AATCAGTTCCAAAGCTCGTTGGCTCCGTGAAGTTAAGGGTGACATAGTTTTTTAGGGCCAATTTTGTCACAAGATTTCACTCTCCCGAGAAGATTTCAGTTTTCCCTCCATTTTCGGATAGAATGAAGGTTCCCACGTTTGAGGGAACATTGGCAGAGGCGGGAAGTCATCTTCCTGGAAGAGCAGCGTGCCAAACGTGTTTTTTGATTGGGAACGTTGTCATCTTCCGTTTCCCTCGCCCAGCTTCCGTGTAACAAACATGGCATTAGTTTAAGAGAATTTCAAGTGAGATCAATTTAAAGAAATAATAGTTTTTATATAGTACTTTGTTAGTCAATAATCTTTTAACACCAAATTTTTAAAAGTTCTACTCTCTTCGATCCTAATTATAGGAGCAAATTACTAGAATTTGGAAGGATTAAGGAGGGAAGTTAAATTAGTTAATTATATGTATTTTCCTAAAATACCCTTACCCTTACCTAATTATATGTATTTTCACATTCTTCTCAGCTTCATCGGAGAGAGAAAGAGTCATCTCGCAGTGAAGGAGAGTTGGGAAAGTGAGAATGTGGTGGGACCATGAGGTGTGATTCGTCACTTTTCTAGAGTACGGAGCTATTGCAAGAACTTCTCACAAATAAGGATCTTATTTGCGATCACATTTAAAATTTTTAAAAAGTATTTATTTATATTAATTGAGATAAAACTTTTCTCATATATTTATTGAGAAAGTATAGATAGGGGTATTATAGGAAAAAATTAACAAAAGTTAAAACTTGCTCTTATAATTAGAACCAAAACTAACTTCAAAATTTGCTCCTATAATTGGTACCGGAGAGAGTATATTATATTGAACTCACACCACACAATCTCAACCACTCCTTTGACTTATCTCCACCAGATGCTCTCAGCTAAGGCTTGATGACCAAGTCAAAAACATCAAGAACGATCAAGTTTCTGTTTACTCTTTCCTCTCCCACACAATCAAGGGAGTAGTTGAATGTACTTGTCGTCTATTTTTATTTTAATATTTTCTTCATTAAGAAGTATATATATGTAGGAAAGGATGTAGCATTTTAGGTGAGATCAGTTCTTAAAAAATAATTTATATATAATACTTTGTTAGTCAATAATATTTTAGCACCGAATTTACGTTAAAATTTTTATATTTGATCTCACACCGTATCACACAATATCAACACAATTAAGGAAGTGGTTGAATGTTCTTGTCTTCTGTTTCTTTTACTTTTTTAACAAGCACTAGCTCCCCCCGCGCGATGCGCGAATGCAATAATTTGTTAACATGGAAGCACATACTTACCATCTAGTCATTCAAATCATTAAGAAATTAAGAAATTGAATAAAACACAAACAAACCTAAAAGAAAAGAATTGGTTTTCAAATCTACCAACACAAACTCATGATAGAATATAAAATATAAAATTGTGTGATACGGTGTGAGATCAAATATAAAATAAAATTGTGTGATACGGTGTGAGATCAAATATAAAATTTTTATATTTGATCTCACACCGTATCACACACTATCAACACAATTAAGGAAGTGGTTGAATGTTCTTGTCTTCTGTTTCTTTTACTTTCTTTAATACTCGTATATAGTTTCTTTCCAAAGAAGTATATATGAGCAAGGGTGTAGAATTTATTTTATAGTTTCTTCCCAAAGAAGTATATATGAGCGAGGGTGTAGAATTTATTTTTAGTATAAGCTTAATAGAGAGTACAAAAAGGGTTTAAAATAGAAGATATTATTTAAAAAGAGTTAAAATAGAAGAAATTACTTATATGCGGGTAAATGTCTAGTTTTTGAGTAATCTTGTTTCCTAATGTGAAAGGATGCCCTATACATAGAGTTATACGAAAAATGAGATGTATTATTTATTTTTATAAATAGTTATGCTTTTATAGGTTTATATGATATCACATGATGTTCTAGATCGAGCTCACATACAGAGTAATACAAAGAGGAAAAATATATTATTTCTGGCATTGTCTTTTTGATAATGAAATATGCTGTATTTTTCTCTTTTTAAAAAAGTTATAATTAATTTCGCACCTAATAATGAATAATGTACATACCTTGTGCAAAGTTCAAAGTGCAAAAAAAAACCCTAATTTAAAACTATAATTAGAAAAAGAAAGGGATAGGTTTGTTGATATTATACCTGTAGTTGTATGATTAGGAGCATTATTCAGTGAAGAGGTTGATTGATAAAACATGTAATTATCATATTTGATGATACAGCTTGGCGCCAAAACCTGCCATCCTTGCTTCTGCTCACAGCACTGAGAAATCCTATCCACCATAGTTTCCAAACATTGTTTGCATCCTTCACTATTAAGGTCTCTACTGCATTGTACCAATGCGTACCTTTTTCTTCCACCACCCAAATCAAACTCTCCCCTAGCGCCCAGCTCCGCTGTGTTCACAATCGCTTTTCCGATTAGGCTCCTCATGAAACTCTCCGCCTTCTTCCCTTCCGCTGGATCAGATGCCTGCGCTCTGCCGGCAGACCACCATGGGCTTGTCGTCACTTTCCCAAAGAAGTTCTTATTAGAGTATCGGAAGATGCAGAAGTCATACCTATGTTACCATCATATGTAGACATTTGCATTAATTAGAAAAATTGATGTATGCATTTAATGCAGTTTATATTTAATTTTCTATAGGTTACCTTCCTATGTAAAGTGAGGGGCATGTAAAGCTTGAGTTTTCAAAAAGTTGAGGCTTTTAATGAACTAAGTACAAAAAAATGTTTATTAGTTCATAGGAAGTTTAGCTTTCACTAGTGAAACCGAATATTTTGCCACTGACAACGAAAGATTTATTTTTGACAGACAAACGGGTTTAATTATAGTCTACTCTCTTCCCATTAGAATTCATCTTATTTAAACTGAACAGCATAAAAATATATATAATAGAGAAGATAAGAACAGGAAAACAATGTTCTATATCTGCCAGTAATGAAATTTTCTCTAAATAACTCGATGCTTAAAATATATTGGCCCCGATAATGTAACCACAACCTAAAAGTTAACTATTAAAGTTGAGGAATAAAAGGCTTTAAAGGCCCCTCTTTCAAGGTAAGACGCCCGGACTCAGACTCATTACAGAAAACTTCCTAACTAACATGAAAAGAAAAAAGTTTCATCTTGACATAATATTTCAATTTGTCTCTTAAAACACTAAAACTATCCAAAAATGCATATGAACTTTTGTACATTATTTCTTTTAGTATTGTTGAATTAATTATAAAAAAATTTCAAATCGCTAAAGTTAAAAGGATATATAAAAGCATATACTTTTCAATCAACAAAGGCGGGCATTAAAGATAGACCGACTGGTACCATATCACAGCAGAAAGTTGATTGGGACAACGTTGGAGAACCTCTCTAGCGGCATTGGAGACACAGAACTGGCAGAAGTATCCGGCATCGTCGCCACGGCAGTCATAGAGGCCATAGACAGCGTTGGTGGCGGTGCCAAAGGATGTATGGTTGTAGCCTTTGCTTGTGGCTGCGTCGGTCGAGAGCCGTGAGAGGAGCTGGTTAAGGTTAGCTTTGTAGGAATCTGTAAGTGCTTGTGGGGTTTTGTTATGGCAGTCATCTCCAACGTAGTTTGGTGCTTGAGCAGTACATGCTCTTATGAAACTGATCAGAATAACGACGCAGAAGATGATCAGAAATCCAGGGCTCGTAACAATGGGTTTTGATGATCCCATTACTGGGTCAAAGAGGGCATTTCAATTTTGAACTGATTAGGGATGGGAATAAAAGGTGAAATTGGTAATGAATTTTGCAAAATATATAGAGAAAACTTTAAAAGCAAGGTTTGAAAGTTCTAATCCATTGTATCTGGAACATATATAGAAGCTTAGGGTAGCTTGGTACACAATCAAATAGGCGATCGGTAGGAAATTAAAACTAAAAAATAATTGTTTAAAAATTTAAAAATAAAAACAATGAATATTTTTATTGAATAAAATCTGAATCCTTCTGATCGAATCAAGACATTGCACCATATATTTAAGAAGCCTGGTATGAAGTTAAATACTAAGAAAATTAGTTAACTCATTAATTATGAGCTAAATTAACCTTAGTAATTATTGGTTTCAAGAGTCAACATGAATAAGTTCTTTTTATTTATTGCAATTAATAGGAACATAATTGTTAAAAATGTATTTATTACTCTAATGCTGGATTTATAGTAAGAATAAAAAATTTAGTCAAAATAGATTTATAACAAAGACAAGTGGTATGCAATTAAACACGTAAACTACTCAGATAATTTTTGTTGACACCTTGCCATAAAATGCATTAATTACGGCAACCTCACAGATGCAGACAAGTTGGAATCGGCACCACAACCACAACCACAACCAAATAAGATTGTTGCAACTTGCATGTGATCAACAAAGGCGTGCATTAAAGATAGACCGACTGGTACCATATCACAGCAGAAAGTTGATTGGGACAACGTTGGAGAACCTCTCTGGTGGCAGTGGAGACACAGAACTGGCAGAAGTATCGGAATCGTCGCCACGGCAGTCATAGAGGCCATCACTACTAGAAAATGTACAGATAGCGACGGAATTTGTTACGGAATTTATTCCATAGCAAATTCATGAAACTTTTCGACGGAATTGTTTTTCCGTCGCAAAGTAAAAAAATTTGCGACGGATAACGAAATCCGTCGCAAAGTTTGCGACGGATTTGTGATCCGTCGCAAACTTTGCGACGGATTTGATTCGAAAATGGGCGGCCAAAGTGGCCGCCCATACTCTAAGTTATTGCGACGATTCTATATCGAATTCCATATCCGTCGCAAAAAGGGCGGCCAAAATGACCGCCCTTTTTGGCTTTTTGCGACGGACTTGTTGTCCGTCAAAAAGGAATTTGCGACGGACAAGAAGTCCATCGAAAACACCCTATTTCGTCGCAAAAGGGCGGCATAAAAGGCCGCCCTTTTGTTGCTTTTTGCAACGGACTCATGGTCCGGAGCATTTTTTTGCGACGGACCAGAGTCCGTCGCAAAAGACGAGGTCATTAATGACCTCGTCTTCCCCCTCCCCGACGCTGTTTCCCTCTCCCCACCCCCGCCGCCCCCTCGGCTCCCCACCCCCGCCTCGGCGCCCTCGCTCCTCCTCCTCCCCCCGGCTCGCGCCCTCGGCTCGCGACCCGGCCGCGCCCCCGGCTCCTCCCCCCCGGCCTCGACCTTCGGCTCCTCGCCCCTCGGCTCCCCCTCCGGCGCCCTCGGCTCCTCCCCCCCTCGGCTCGCGCCCTCGGCTCGCGCCCCCGGCTCCTCCCCCCTTTAGCAACCTTCGGCTCCTCCTTTTTTTTTTTTTTTTTTTTTAACACTTCTAAATAATTTTATTATCGAGATAAAAAATTATTGTAGGTACCGCGACTTAGTATTAAGATCTTCACAAGGGAATTATCAAACAAATCCTAACACTTATAATTTTACGGGTTAGCTTGAAGTATATTTTTTGCTTATAGTTATATGATATCTATGTTAGATTTTCTTTGTTACATAGTGGAAATATGTATGTTGGCAGAAGATTATCAATTATATGAGTTTAGATTTTTTTTTTTTTTTTTTAGTATCTTCTTTGGCTGAATCTATTAATTACATAAAGATCTCTATACTCAATGTGTTTATTAATTTGGATTATAGTTATAGTGTGTAGAAAATTTCATGATTTTTTTAATTATTGAGTTTTAATAATTTTGATTTTTTTAATCTTGCATTGTTTTTTGGGACGAAAATAAATTACAAAAGTAATCAAAGCCTTAACCGCTAAACCAACCCTATGTTGGTAATAATATTTTATTTTAATTAGTTTACTTTGTGTACATTTTTTTTTTGGTTCCCTTTAAAATAAAATATTCCCAAATGTATAGGATATTAATTTATCTAGCACTTTTTATGTTAGGTGAAAGTATACTTTTTTTTTTATATATATTTTTATAGAAAGTTTGTACTTTCAAGGCATTTTTAGTATTTTCAATATTAAAAATTTATTAATTTATTAATTTTTGTTTGGAATTTTAAGTTTGCAACATAAACTCATGCTTAAATGAAAAAAGGAGCAAAAAATTGCAATAAACATTAGAAGTCGTAAAAACGAAAATTGGAAAAAAATTTATTCGGTTAAATATTCTTTTTAAAAATATCTTATAAATATTTCTAAAAAAGTATACATGGAAAAAAAAATACAATTGCACTTTAAAATTTCAAATCAATGGTTTATTTATTAAAATAATTTGTAAATTGATAAATTTTATACTAAATACTTATTCCGTTGAATTGACCACTTTTATATATTTGTTGCATGTTGAGATGTTAATTAATTTAGTAACTGAACTAGCTAGGAAATATGGAAGGCAACCATGATAGAAGTTGGATGTACAATCGTCTAACTGAGAGAAGACAACTAACTCTAGCATTCTTGGCGGGTTTGAAAGAGTTCATCGAATTTGCTTTGGCACATTCACCTAATTCAAGTAGGGAGATCAGGTGTCCGTGTGTCAAATGTAGGTGTTTAAGATTTCAAGATTTTGAGGAGGTTAAAATCCATTTGTGTAAAAAGGGCTTCATGAAAGATTATGAGTGTTGGGAATGTCATGGTGAAGTCCGACGACACCGACACCGAGTGGTTATTACGGGGACGTAGTCATCAAGACAACCTTAATCAATATGAGCAGTTGGTTATGGACGCGGGGACCGTCGATCGGCCGATATTTCGATCCCGTTACTCATGCTGAACCGTCATACATGGGAGAGGAGACCAATACACATAGTCAACCATCATACATGGGAGAGGATCCTCATCCGGAAGCCGATAGGTTCTATAAAATGCTCCAAGAAGCGCAACGTCCGTTATGGGAAGGTTGCGAACACTTTGAAAATAGTGAATATTCATCGCTATCGGCTACCCTAGCAACACTAAGCTTGAAGACCGATCACCATATGAGTGATAGGAACTACAACGAAATGATGAAGATCATAAGCAAAGTTGTTCCCAAAGACAATAATTTGACGAAGGATTTTTACCAAGCAAAAAAAAGGTGAAAGAGCTTGGGCTTGGATGTGAAAAAATCCATTGCCGCCCTAGAGGATGTATGTTGTATTACAAGGATGATCTTGAGTGACCAGTTGTAAATTCTGTGGACATGATAGATATAAAGTTGTGGGGAAAGGAAGGAAAATGACCCGTCAAGCATTAAGCAAGATGTGGTACTTTCCTCTGGTTACCAGACTTTAGAGATTGTATGCATCAGAACAAACAGCTACTCACATGAGATGGCATCGGGAGCATCACAGGGATGAAAACTTTGTGACGCATCCATCCGAGGCCGAAGCATGGCGTAAATTTGACGAGGTGAATCCTTCCTTTGCTATGGATCCCCGTAATGTCCGTCTTGGTCTATGTTCGGATGGGTTCGCTCCTTTTGACAATACGGGCGGGAATTATTCTGTTGGCCCGTCATTGTGACACCGTACAACCTCCCACCTTCTATGTGCATGAGAAGAGAGTTTTTGTTCCTTAACGCATTAATCCCTGGGCCATCCAACCCAAAAAAGAAGATAGATGTGTACCTCAGGCCTTTGATAAACGAGTTGAAGATGTTGTGGAGTGAAGGGGTTCTGACGTATGATATATCATTGAGCCAGAATTTCACAATGCATGCTGCCTTAATGTGGACGATAAATGACTTCCCTGCATATGGTATGTTGAGTGGCTAGCAAACGTCCGGAAAGTCTGGCATGCCCGGTATGTCTTGAAAGAACATGGGTTTTAGCTTGCAACACGATCACAAAGTCTCGTTGGTTTGACAGCACCGACGATTCCTACCCCGATCATCCGTTCGGGAGAAATAGAAAAGACTTTACGCGAAATGTTGTCAAACAAGCAGATCAACCTCGTCGTTTAAGTGGCCAAGAAATATGGGACAAGGTCAAGTACATTCAAAGTGTCGAAGAGGGGGCGCTTCCAAAGCGAACCCGAGGGATATGGCGTTGATCATCATTGGAACAAACGCAAAGCATCTTCTCGGGAACTACCATATTGGAAAGATCAATTGTTAAGACACAACCTCGATGTCATGCATATCGAGAGGAATGTGTTTTGCAATATTCGTACACCTGTGATGGACACCAAGGGCAAGACGAAGGACACAGTCAACGCAAGACTAGACATAGAAGCGATTTGCAAAAGGCTTGCTTTGCATTTGCTGCAGAATGGCATGGGACGGATTTCCAAACCTAGAGCGCCTTACACATTCAACAAAGAGCAGAATTTAGAATTATTGCAATGGGTTAAAGATCTGAAACTCCCGGACGGTTATGCGTCAAACTTGAAAAGATGTGTCAACATGCACGAGGGGAAGTTATTTGGGATGAAGAGTCATGATTGTCATGTTTTTTTCCAGAGATTGTTGCCGTGGGCCTTCAAAGCACTACCGAATCATATATGGTCTATTCTCGACTGAATTTTCCATGTTCTTTAGAGAAATATGTGCTTCGAGCTTAATGTTGAAAAGTTACGACACCGGAGACGAGCATGCCCATAATGCTATGCAAGTTAGAGATGGTGTTTCCTCCTAGCATGTTTGACTCAATGGAACACTTGCCTGTTCACTTGGCCTACGAAGCAAGGGTAGGAGGGCCACAACAATATAGGTGGATGTATCCGTTTGAGAGGTAATACATATATTTCTTTCGCGCTGTTATTAATTGACCGACATGGTGCTTTAATTTATAAATACCCTCGATATTCCATTGTAGGTTTTTACGCACACTTAAACACAAGATCAAAAATCCAAGGTACGTTGAAGGATCTATCGTTGAAGCATATCTAGTCGAAGAGGCCGCAAAATTTGCGTCATAATATTATCCCCCTAAAATGATGACAAGATGGAGAGGGTTACCTCGCAACGATGCTCCGGTGATACGAGTGATCAAATATCAATATTTAATTATCCAGGGCGAGTCGTGGGAAAACATTGGAGGTCAACTCTTGACGGAAGAGATAAGCAAGTAGCGAGTGATACATTCTAAACAACCGTGTGAAGAGGCCGCCCAAGTACTTAAAGTTTTTTTTTTTTTTTTTTTTTTTTACTATTACGGTAAGTATTAAAGTATTAACTTCAGTTCTTTGTTACGGTTTCTACTCTAATTGGGTCCGATCGGACAATCCTTCAATGTCGGTGTCACAAGTTGATCAATACACGAACTCTGAGTTTCCAAAATGGTTTCGTCAATATTTCGTGAAAAATCGACCAGATCCCAATAAAGTTGCGTGGATTTTATCTTATGGAGCTGCAATTAGTGTTACCTGATGCAACAAATATATAATCAATGGGTATCGATTTTCAACTGTTGATGCGGACACAGGTACACTATGTTGCAATTACGGTGTATGTTGTCGAGGTGACCAAGTTGGTGGGGTGGAGACTAACTACTACGGGAAGTTAGTTGACATAATTCAGTGAGTTACCCGTGGGACAAGGTGGTGACCCTTTTTAAATGTGAGTGGTTTGATAACAGTCCGCGTGGGACAAAAGTGGACAAACATGGAAATATTGAGATCCACTGGACAAGGAGATATACGGTTAGTTATGACCCACTCATCCTTGCTCAACAGGCAGAACAAGTTTACTATACATCATACCCCACATCCCGCTAAGGGTGGGTGGGAGTTATCAAAACCAAAGCACGGAATATTATACCTAAGTCGAAAGAGTCGAAAGCAAATGACGGCATGAAGGAACCGTTCCAAGCTGATGTGGAACATGTATTGCCCATAAACATCTTCGACGACAATGTACCAAGGAATCTCTTTGATTCTATCGGATTTAGAATTGATTCCTATACAAATTGACGATCGGGAATCGACGATGAGGCGAAGTGATGTACTCGATAGGGAATCGAGTTCGATGACTATGAGACTTCGAGAGGAAGCCGTGCAAGCAGATGTCGATGAACGGGAATCGTCCGGTTGATTTGTGTTAGTTCTTTGTTTCGACGATCTGTTATACTACATACATTGTTACTTCGCTATTATAATATTAACCAAATATCTTTTTTTTTTATTTATATTTTTTGACATTATGTCTATACGTGTTCAAAAATGGAGCATCCAGGAGGACGTTCAAGTATGGACGTGGTCGTGGTCGAGCCCGACCCCTTCCTATAAGAGGGGGTAGGGCGACGCCATCTGCTCCCTCTGGAGGTAGAGGGGTCAGCACTTCCCCAGAGGTGCCATTTGATATGTCATCTTCACCGTCGGGTTATATTGCATCTTCACCGTCGACGCTTCATATGTCGTCGTCACCATCTACCCACACCGATCCACAAAGAAGGGAGACAACAGTTTACTTTACCATTTCGATTGATTTACGTATTTTTAGTTTCTTGAAATCATCTATGTACAAATATCTTCAATATTTCACATTCCTTCCTTAGCACACGGGTCGCCTCATAGCCACGTCGAGGAAGAATGTAGTTCCTCCGATACACCAATATGGGGCACAACAGATCCTTCGACGGGGAAGCATTGGATCTGTCCTGACGGCGATGAGTAAGTCATGCCAAGTTACCAATAATGTTACAAATTTCTTCTCTAATTGATTTGTATGCTAATATTTGCATGATGTCCTCTGTCTTGACATTGTGCCTCATAATCGGTGGGGGATTTCATCTCGGCCCAATTATTCCGTAATTACAATCATCCTTGGACCAAGTGGAAAGAGATTCCTAAGGACAATCGAAATGCTTGGTTCAATGAGTTCTTGGTAAGTTATTTGTTTTATGGTTATTAATTAAGTACTTTTAAAATTTGGAGCACTAATTGTTCGTTATTGATTTTCAAGATAAGCATATGTCGTTGCCTGAACATCGTGAAGATCTGAAAAAAGCTTATAACCACAAGGCAAGTCGCTGGTTGTCTCAAAAGCTTTATTCATTGAGACAGGCAAGAAGGCAAGAAAGATTGGATTCCACAAACAGACTATGAAAACGAATTATTTGAGAGTTGGGCCACCGATGCGAAGTTTCATAACACAAGTGCGAAAAATAAGGAAAATAGGGCTAAAATGGAAGGACCGTCATATGTTGGGGCTCCATTCCAATTAGTGAGCATCGACGAAAAGTTGTAAGTACACGTTATTTTCTATTTAGGTATCCAATATTTTGTACTCTGAAGTGATTAATTAATGTCATCATTTGCGTTTGCGGTTAGAGTCCGGGAAGTTCTGTAGGATCGATTGAGTGGGTTACCTTTGAACGCACCCATTCCAGCGGTCGAAGGGAGTAAGAGGCGGTGGATTAACCCAAAGGCGCAGCAAGTAGCGGTTAGACATTTATTGCCTTTATTACTTATTTTATGCACCACCATATTTATTTCATTTTACATGTCTTATTTGTTATGTATTTTTGTACTTGTAGGAAACCTTTATGAAGTTGTCACAGGAGAGAGACCCCACATCATCTCAGTCCGATAATGAGAGTCGTTCTTTGAGGCTACGGCGGATTTAACAAGAAAGGGAGAGTCTTTGGATACGGTGCCTGCCCGGTACCGATCAAGCAAACAAAGCGCTCCTTATGCGACATTGAAGGTGTTTCTTTAGATAAATGTAATACATTTAATATTGATAATTTCCATTCTCTTTGTCTATTCAAATGAAGTTCAACTAATAAATGTACTTCATAATGTTTTTCAAATTAGCTGAAGAAGATGAAGGCTTTGGTGCAAGAGCAAGCAACACAGATGACTCAGGAACAGGAGATGATGAGGCGGTGACTCAGAACGAGGAGATAATGAGGCAACAAAGATGATTCGAGAACGAGAGATGATGCAAAGCAAAGCAAATGACCCAACAAGCGGAGATGATGCAAGACGGCGGGCTGATTCGAGAATGAGAGATGATGCTGCCGAGATGACTCGGCAAGCGGAGATGATGATACGAGATGCAGCTTCAACTCAAGTCTCTAATGAAAGACAAGGGTTCGGGGGTCGGCTCCTGGTGATGATGACCATCTTGATGATGATGATGATCACAATCTTCTTGTTTAGGATACTTTTTACTATTTGCTATTTGCAACATTATTATATATTTTTTTTCTCTATGTAAACTCTTTGTAATTGTTATTATATCCATGGTACACTACTTTTTGTACTCACTTTTCTGAAAAAAAAATAAAAATAAAAATAAAAAAAATATTTTTTTTTTAAATTTATTAGTTTTGCTACGGAATTTTTTTCCGTAGCAAATTTTCGCAAATTTGGGAATTTGCTACGGAAAAAATTCCATAGCAAAATTTGAATTTGCTACGGAAAACATTCCGTAGCAAAAATTTCGAATTTACTATGGAATTTTTTTTCCGTAGCAAATTGCGACAGAATTTTTCATTTCGCAAATTCGCAATTGCTATTTGGTTTTTGCTACGGAAAAATTCCGTAGCAAATTCGTTTTGCTACGGAAAAAAGCCTGTTTTGCTACCGAATTTTTCCGTAGCAAACTTGGTTTTAAGAAGCCTGGTATGAAGTTAAATACTAAGAAAATTAGTTGACTCATTAATTATGAGCTAAATTAACCTTAGTAATTATTGGTTTCAAGAGTCAACATCAATAAGTTCTTTTTATTTATTGCAATTAATAGGAACATAATTGTTAAAAATGTATTTATTACTCTAATGCTGGATTTATAGTAAGAATAAAAAAATTTAGTCAAAATAGATTTATAACAAAGACAAGTGGTATGCAATTAAACACGTAAACTACTCAGATAATTTTTGTTGACACCTTGCCATAAAATGCATTAATTACGGCAACCTCACAGATGCAGACAAGTTGGAATCGGCCCCACACCACAACCACAACCACAACCAAATAAGATTGTTGCAACTTGCATGTGATCAACAAAGGCGTGCATTAAAGATAGACCGACTGGTACCATATCACAGCAGAGAAAGTTGATTGGGACAACGTTGGAGAACCTCTGCGGGCGGTGGAGACACAGAATCGGCGCGAAGTATCGGAATCGTCGCCACGCGATCATAGAGGCCATAGACAGCGTTGGTGGCGGTGCCAAAGGATGTATGGTTGTAGCCTTTGCTTGTGGCTGCGTCGATCGAGAGCCATGAGAGGAGCTGGTTAAGGTTAGCATTGTAGGAGTCTGTAAGTGCTTGTGGGCGGTGGCGGAACCAAAAAATATTTTTAGCCCGAGCAAAAAAATAAACATATTGAATTATCTACTAAATAATATCGCATAACATTGAAAATACAAATAAATAATAACCGACAATTATAAATCAAAATAAGATATAAGATGATCCTAACATTTTCAGTACGTATCCCATACAAAAATTTTACTTTTCTCTTACAACTTAAAGAGTAATGAACCAAACATTATCTTTCTAAAGATATCACAAATACAATCATAATAATTATATGTATAATGAAATTAACACTTAAATGTGTATTCCACCTGACTTAAAACAAAATAATTAGAGAAAATAAAACAAATTTAGTATGAACCCCAGAAAAAATCCAGACAAGTGATATGCAATTAAACACGTAAACTATTCAGACAATTTGTGTTGACACCTCCCGTAAAATGCATTAATTACGGCAACCTCACAGATGCAGACAAGTTGGAATCGGCCCCACAACCACAACCAGATAAGATTATATTGTTGCCGCTTGTATATGATCGATACTAGGATTTAAGAAGTCTGGAATGAAACTAATTGTGGGTTTGGATTCTTTTATTTTAAATTTCTCTTCTTCTTATAGGTAGAAGCTTCAAATATGTTTTTATAAAAACTCATAATAAAAAGACTCTTTTTTCAATAAAGAAAAAAAAAGACAAAAGCTAAAAGCTCCTAAAAGAAGCTTCTTTTTTTTTAAGCTCTTACTCCCTCCAGGTTTTTAATTATGAGATTTAGTTGATTTTTTTAGAGAAATTAAAAAAGCTAATTAAATTAATTTAGAATATTTTTATTTTTTTTTTTTCTTCAAACTAATTAGTTTAACTAATAAACTAATATATAATTTAAGGATACACAACATATAAAATGATTAAGAACTTATTTAGCTTTCTTAATTTCTCTAAAGATAATCAACTAGGTTTTATAATTAGGACTAAAGGTAGTATTTTTTTCTTAACAATGAGATATTTTGTCGCATACCTCGTTCGAACCTTCTCTCTTTGATTTTTGATTTCCTTCTAATTAGTGCTTCTAATCCTTGAATCGGGCCCTCAATTTCATTCGATGCTCATTACCCTCTTTTGTTTGATGTCAAATTTGGCTCCTTTTGTGATCTGCAATATTATATTCTAGGTTTAGGGTTTCGATTACATTCTCTAAGACTCTTTAATCGTCTAATCTCTGGTACAATTGGTACATAATTGTTTATTTTGATTTGAATTCATCACATATCTCATTAAGATTTTACGTAACATTCCCTTATCGCTTCTAAATTTAGGATTTAATTTTGAAATGTTCGACATTTAAGGTTTTTCTTTCTATAAATTTGTTTAGGGGTTCTTTAAATTGGATGCGATAAATTTATCAAGCCTTTTTAGCTAAAAAATTTATCTAATCATCCAACGAGTTCTAGGTTTTTTCTTAAAAGTCTTTTTTTTTTTTTTTTTTTTTAAGTTTTAACTTAAGTAGCTTTTAATTTAAAAAGGAGAGCCATCCAACCTCACAGACGCAGACGACCGGTTGGAAAAGGACCCACAACCAAGACCCAGCATTAATAGCGTCAACCTCACAGACGCAGACAAGTTGGAATCGGCCCCACAACCACAACCCAGATGAAGTTATTACAGATTGCATCGGATCAATACTAAGATTTTTTTGGGTGTTCAAAAAGTCATGCTGTCTTTGGAATTACCAACAATGTACCCGTTCTAATTTAAAATAGAATTGACTTTCTCATAAAAACATATGAGTTACTCACTTGAAGTTTAAAATTTTTTGAATAATAATAAGATTAATAAGAATAATAAAGTAATTGACAACTCATTTTATTGAGAAATCACATATTTAAAATTTTAAGTTTAAGTGGTATTTTTTTTATAGGATTTTCTCTAATTTTAACCACCTTGTCGAATCAAGAGAGATGAAATAACTTATTAAATCTATCTTAAATTAAGAAAACAAATTTACTTTTATTAAAACTGATAAATAAGAGGAGCACATTTAAGCATAAATTATAAGCATGTTTGAGGTGACAAGTATATTCATCTAAGTCGAAACAAAACTCTTTTCAAAACTTACCTCGTATATGATGCTACCAAAATTTAACTAAGCACCGTAAGTATACAAATCATAAAATAATAAGTGGCAAATCAAAGTCGTTCATAGATACTTAGTCCAACTAATGATTATGTGTTAAATTTCCTTGTTCATTTAAGTTGAGTAAATCATTTTTAATACAAATTCTAACGTTAAGAAGTACATCCTATAGAGCCACTAATCTGTTATTTGTTTCTTAAATTTTATCACTACTAAATTAATTTTAACTTAACTTCATCAGCTAATCTAGAATATTAATGTTTATAAATGTTTGTCGGTCTATTATATATCTACTTCAATTAACTATGTAATGCCTCACACAGCTAAATAAAATATACTTTAGATCAGGCTCACTCTAATTTAATTATGTGGAACTTTTAAACACAAATTAGATTAAAATCTAATTCCATATTATTTAATGTCATAGTCCATTTAAGATTCCCTAAATCCCCAAAGATGACCTGAGTAATAACAATAAAAATTAAATTAAATAAACTGAAATAAAATTAAAAAAACTAATTAGTTAAGATAATCTCTACGTCTAAAACAATGTGTTGAAAGAAAATCTAGCCAAACATTACTGTAATCAACGCAGCACAATGGATTCAAAGTACAAGACCATCCTGAAAATCAAAGTGACGGGGGAATAGAAGTGAAGCAGTGAAGGATGAAACCTATGGTTCAGTCGCCGGTGAAACTGAAGCTCCACCACGGTGAAGTCCGTCTCCCTTCCAGCTGGCTCCGTCGATTTCGGTTCCCAAAGACAGAACACTAGCGTTGGCTACCTCTGTCCGATCTGGTCCTCACTCCTCTTCAACCTCCAAACGCTCTCATCGTCGGAGTTTACTCTCTCTTCTCCCCGGTCTGCACAGCGCAATTAGCGATAAGATGATCGCAGATGTTGAACAGTCCGTCTCAGCCGCGCCTCTGCTTCCCTTTTTCCCGTCGTTCTGCACCTTTTCCAGAAGCTCCGTCCTACTCCCGTCGCTAGAGAAGAAGACTGGAACAGTGAACGGAGCCCTCCTTCAAATCGTCCAACTCTCTTTTCCGCAACGAAGAAGACGATGAACAGTGTTTGGTCAGAAAACGCCGCGCCTCTGTTTTCCCTCCTTTGAGTCGTCCACCTGCACCTGTGTTTTAGGTCTTTCTTGATTTTCAATTGGTGGGCCCATTTCCGATTCAGTCTAAACTCCAAACAATACCAATATCCGTCCCTTTGATGCCTTCAATTCCAAATCTGATGTGTCTTTTTCACTTTTCAATCCCAACGCCCATGGTATATGGGAAACAGGGAAAAGAAAATGAAACATATAAAAAATAAAATAAAAGGTCAAACAAAATAAAACCAAACAGAATAATCTAACCTTTTTTTTCCTTTTCAAAACTGCAAACTATTATTGGTATTATTCCTAAGGATAGGATATTGCATTTTTTTCATACCAAAATTTTTTGTCACTACCAATGTCATTACCTCTTTTTTCACCGTTAGATTAAAATCTCAATAGGAGAGTAGATAAGATTCGATCTAACGGCCGGCCGGCGGGGCCCACCGAGGGTTATTTAAATGGAAATAATCTAACTTTTTTTTTTTCCTTTTCAAAAACGTAAACTATTATCGGTATTATTCATAGGGTAGAATATTGTCACTACCAATGTTACTACCAATTTTTCGCTTAGTTAGATCGAATCTCAATAGGAGAGTAGACGAGATTTACGATCTAACGGTGAAAAAGTAGTGACAATATCTTATCCCTTATTCCTAAGTCAAACTATTTCTATTTTATTTTAAATCCAAAATATTTATAATCAAAATCCCACAAGTAATGCACCACTTTTATTTGATTTTATAATAATATAATCTAAAAAATCTCTCAAAATTTTCAAAGGATAACTGTCCAAATATCTTCAAAATATAATTTAAAACATAATAAAATTGGAGAGTTATCAGTATACCATAAATCACGTTTAGAAAAAGTAGTTTTTACCATTAATCTAAATAAGCACTATAAGGGTAAAATACACATATAAGTACTAAATATTTTCTCTTATTTTTATTATAAGACATCAACTATCATTTCTTTTAAACCAATGAATGTAAGTTAAATCATTAAATTGGTGTCCAGTTGATAAATATTTGCATATTTACCCTTATTTTAACGATGTAGATTTAAAAATATTGAAATATTATTTTTCACATTTACCATGTGTTAGTCTATTTTCTCACTGCTCCTTTCTCCCTTCCCCCCATATATACAAAGTTATCCCCTCTTTTTTAATGTGTTTGACGCAACATTTAGTGGAACTCAAAATTTACCCAAGCTCACAAAAGTTACTCACTACAAAAATGTTAATATAATTAGTACGTATAATTTTTTTTTGAAGCCATGACCCACCTCTTTCTTTCAAATGATATAGACAATGACCCCATTTTTTTTGTGTAAAAACTCCGCCAAAAAAAAGTGGGGGTGAGGTAATTTTTTTTTCCCCCAAAAAACACTCATATGCTCCATCATGTTGACAATTTCAAATAACGGAATCAGCATTTTATCAATTAATGGGCTTCATTTTATCAGATTAATGGGCTTCAAACACTTGATAAAGATGAGGGAAAATAAAAACGAAGACGAGAACGATTATTTGCAAATGATTTATTGGAAGACAAATAGATAGGATAAACGCATTAGACTGAGTATTGGTCATCGATTTCTTGCATCACAATGGGTCATCAATTTTTTCCTCTGTCATGCTTCAATCTCCCTTCTACAATACATCTGATGTCACATTTACATTCCTCTTATGTTCTTCAACATGCTCTTCTCTTTCGCTGCATAGAAAGATAATTCAAGGGTTTTAGGATCAAGGTTGAGTTGAAGAAAAAAACTTCACACTTCAATTTTTCTTTTTTTAAAACTCCACGGTAGAGGAGTAACTTGATCGAATTTGTAAATATCACTTTGCTCTAAATTAGAATTTGAGTATTCTACATGGCTTTTTAAAGGATTCTTAACAGTTTATGGTATTTATTAGGAGTAAAGATTAAATTAAAACCGAAATTATTTTTAGCCAACTTTAATCATTTCATTAGTTTTTCTTATTCAGTTCTAATTCCCTTATGAATGGGAGGGAGTAAGTCCACACATTGAACCATCAATTTTTAGCCAACTATTATGGACTTATATATGAGGCCCATTTATTGTATGGCCCAATAAAGACAATCTATACCAGAATCCCTCCATAATTAGGTGAGATACTAATTGACCAAATTAAGGCTATAATTATAGAATGTGCAGGCAGTGCAATAGCAAAAGCAATTGATAGCAAGAATTTAATGTATTTTTTCAGCCTCAATTTGGAAAGGCAATTTCAACACTAGTAAGAATAAGTTGCACATTAATGCCATTAGTCAAAAAAAGCTCAATCCCATTAAAATTTTCCATTAATGGTGAAGTCAAACCCCAAAAAATATAACTAGAAAAAGAGCACTTAGTCCACAAGTCTCCTATTAGGTGGAGTCAGAGGAGAGTCAAATGCATGCAACCTTATCCTTACAAATAGAAAACCTGTTTCCTAAACTTTGAACCCATAACCTCTAAATCACATAGTAGTAACCTTTACCATGCTCTAAGGATCACACTCCCCAAAAATACAACTAAAAAAAAATAGTGAGTCCAGTTAGAATGCATTGGTTGGTTAAAACTCAACAAATAGAGAGCTTAGTATGAGATTTAGAGCTGTGAAGGAGTGTCAAATCCTCACCCAAATGAAGAGAGTTAACATACTCCCTACTTCATAAGCTACCAAGAAGTCTGGGTTTTTACTGATCATTACTTTCAAGAAGGAAGAATTCATTGTATACATTGATAATGTTTAGCAACTAAATAGTAAAAAGGGGAATTTGAGGTGTCAAATCTATGGAAATATCAATCTGTTATTCTTAGAAGATAAGGGCCAAAAACTGACCAGAAGCTTGGACCGAAAATTGAGGCCCATCTTTAGGAAGAAAAAATGCTCTTCTGACGTCAATATCTCGGGATCATGGTTGTTTCTGATGAATCTCCAGGCTCAATCTTCTTCGGAGCTTCATTTTTCCGAGCCTAGAACAATGAAGGAATAAATGAAAACTTATAAATTGATGCAACTGAGAGAAATAAATTACATATTGGAAAACCAAAAGTATAACTTAAAACACATGTTAGCAGAAACAATGTTATCCAATTCGTTTGTGATCCCGGCCCTCCATTCCCAAACACGATACTCCACATTAGTGCACTTTAGTTTCTTCCTCTTTATTTCGCCATGACAAGCACCAGGGACAGTTTAGGACTTTTCAGAATCTTAAAGTTGCCCACAACTTTATCATAGATTTCATGCAAAGACCTGAATGAATGCATAGGTATCCCAAGAAAGGGGATGTTTTTATGTCATAGTGGTAGTCACTACCCAAAACAAGCCTCCGATCCAGATCACAAGCCTTGCTTATTACCCTCCGATCTTATTATAAAGCACCAACTAACAATTCTACAAACCAATAAAAGCAGTTAAAGTCAATAAAGTTGCCCTACAATTTAAGTAACTTTCAATATTATCCCTACTAATTGCACTAAACTCTAATATTATATTAATTATTATTCTCACCCACTATCCTTATTAATTAGAGGCATATATGGTTCTTACCAACAACAAAAAAAAATAGAGGCATATATGGAAAGATATAATTAATGCTCTTTAGGAATAAGCAAGTGCCTTATAAAAATGACCAAATATACTTGTTAGTTAGTGCCTTATAATAAAGACTAGAGGGAGTATAGGGTTCAAGTCAATATTCAGGCAAACTCATTCTATAAATTTTGACTTGACTTTTGAAAATTAACCCAACTAAAGCATGAATGACCTTCAGTGTGCAATATTAAACATCCTTTTTTTAGTATGAATAAAGTCAATATTGAGGCAAACTCATTCTATAAATTTTGACTTGACTTTTGCAAATTAACCCAACTAAAGTATGAATAACCTTCAGTGTGATTGTTGAAGATTTCAACATTACAATATTAAGCATCCTTTTTCTAGTATGAACCTAGAATATCCCAAGTCATTTTGGACTTGGACCTAATCTCTATTGAGTTAGGAGTGCTAAAGTTAAAGCCCTCTTAACAAGTGTGCTTTCCATGATTCAAACTTGTATTCTCCTCTTTACATAGTGCACTACATATATTCATTGTTGCAAGTAATCAATTTTAAAAGTTCTATAATAACTTAACAAATGTAAAAATTTTCGATTTACATTATAACAACTAACATTTGTAAATATATAAACTATTTTTCTAAAAAAGTACCAAAATACTACCATAAAACTCATAAACTTTTTGGGTGTAAAAGTATCCATAAACATTCAAAATCAAAGCAAAAATGACACATCTACTAAATTGGCTAATGTGCATTACTTTTAGGAGTGGGGCCCACTCTATTTTTCTAAAGTACCAAAATGCCCCTAGCTCAAAAATGGTAAATGTGAAAAAATACTAATAAGGTTTTACCAAAAGTGCGTTAAATACCATATGTTTTCTAGAGGTGTGAAAATACCTATAAACATTCAAAATAGACATGGAAGTACCAAAATACCCCAAGTAATAAAAAAAAAACACACACACACACGGTGAAATATTTTATAAAAATTATTTATATGTATTTGTTGGGTAGTCTAGTCAAATATAATTTGAAGCTTGCATCTAGTTCTTTATTTCTCTTTTGTTTGGTGTACGTATTTTGAATTAGCTTGGTTTAATGATTTAATTCATTTTTATAATTCAATTTTATGTCCTGGAAATTTTAATTTTTTTTTTTTTTTTTTTTTTTTTTTTTTTTACATACACAATAATATGTTCCTCCATAATTATTGATTGAACCATTTTTTATATACTTTTTCATGATTAATTTGGGACTTTGAATCCATTTTTAGGACATTATTATATGATTAAGCACTAAGTTGAGTTAGGAATATTTGTATTGAATTAAATATAATTAGGGGTTAAATGGTCATAACTTGTTAAATATTCATGAAAATGATTTCTTAGATTTTTGATGTTACTTTGTGCTTAATCTTGTACTATAGGTGTTTAATAAGAAAATTGAAGGAGTTGGAAAATATCAATTGGATCAAAATTAATATTTTTAAGCACTGGGTAAAATTGCAGAAAATGGCTTAAGAATTTCTAGAAATTGCAAATCGATGAACCAAATGGACCAGAGCAAAGTACAGAAAATGGCCCAATATATTTGGGAATTACATTTTGACCCCATAAGGATTTTATATTTTCAATCTACTCCCTCCAAGATCTTTTAAATCTTTTCAATTTAGTTCCTAGTCAAAACTTACAGGCTATGGGCTGTACAACGGGCTAAATGGACCATCGGGGTGCCCATTGCAGAGCCTTAGAGCTTAGACCTTTCATTAGGCCCTCCTTATAGAAAGTAGGTTTAGAGAATCTTTACAACGGAAGAAGAACCTTCTCTTTTACCCACCACTTTCATATGTAAGTACATTGATTCCAATAATGAATCCTTGCTTAAGAAATGGTGTAATTCATCCTGGTTATGGAATAATATTGAATCATGGGACGGCCTCATTGATCAGTGATGATATTGGAAAGTTGACCGGAGGCATTAACAATTTGAGGGAGACTTGGTAGCATTTAAATTAGAATAAGAATGAGAAGTGGATTAAAATAAGAATGGAAAATTAAGCATTTAAACTTTTAAAATAAAATATGAGATTATAAAAGAGTAATGGAAAATTATTAGTCTTATCTAAAAATTTCATATTTTGAGTTTAATATTTTAATTTAATTATGCATGACACTGCAGGCTAGTTTCCGATAATATGTTAAATTCATTGACAAATAATTATCAAATAGTTAGGTACTTACATAAGATGGGGTCTAACCTTAAATTGATGAAATCTTGAAACTATTTTTTTTTTTTAATACAAAAATGGTGGCAAGTGTGCAACCAATCCGAGTTTTGCGAGTGGCAAGAACGACCCTCCCAACCAAGGTTCTTAAAAACGAGTTTTTACCTAAAAATGGGAGGAGAATGAAAAATCGTAAAACGTAAAATCGTAACGTAAGAAAATCGTAAAAAAATCGTAAAAACTTAAAAGCGTTTGGAAAATTAGTAAAATCGTTTTAATGAAAAAAATCGTAAAAACGTAAAATCGCAGTGATAAAACGAGTTTTTAAGAACCATACTCCCAACAGTGGTAGTTCCATACAAGGCGGATTACGAGTGGTTTTACCGCTGCTCAAACCCTAAACCTTTTAAGGGAATCGGTCTGCCACATTTATTTGGACCAATCACATATTGGTTCTTGAAACTATATTGAAATCATGAAATAAGTCATGGCCTTTTGGCCCAATGAAAAATAAAAGAAATATTGCCATCGATTGAATATCAGATCATTTGAAATAGCCACAGCCCACAAACAGTATGTCTTTTTGGTATTCTGACCCCTCAGAACTTAAATTGTTAAATTTCGCCCGAGTATGTAATTTATTTGAATAGAAGTTTCCTTTTATATGTTAAATTGTTTGTTTGTGTGTTTATCCCTCTTTTTTTTTAATTAAAAAAAAAAACAAATCGTATGTGACTTATTTAATTTCCTTTATATTATCCGAATGGTTTTCTTTAAATGATATAATCTTTTGGTAGCCAAAAAAAAAAAAACCAGAAAGAGATATCGCATGAATGGGAATACACGCTTTGCATTTTTTCATGGGGACGACTAAATAAGGATCATAAATTAGCAATAGCTACCTGGATTGAAGTTTAATACCTTTATTACTTGAGAGAATAAACCTTAATAGAACTGTCATGTTTTTACCTCTCTTTCAATTCTATCACTTACCTAAAACTATGAATAGAAATAGAAGATGATTTAGTAAAAGTAACATATAATAAGATATACAAATTATACCAAGTTTTTAAAAATACTGTAACGTATCATTTGGTTGTTCATGAGCGGATTACCCAAATTACTTATCAAATTCATAATCAAGTCATATAACTCAAATTCTCCTGCACTCCTTTCAGAACTAACAGAAAATATTAAAATTTAAAACGTTTCTAATATACTTGAATCAAGAGAAATAAAGAATATTAATCTGAATTTAATACATATACACGATAAATTTGAACAATTTAAAGAAGGTGCAGCCAGATATCCTCATCCGTCTTCAAGCCATCATTATTGGTGTTATTCATCATCCGATCATGGTGTTGTTCATCATATTGTTGTTTCATGTTATTGTATAATTGCACTGCATCCTCCATGAACTCGCCGGGATTCATAGATTCATAAGACTCATTGAACACAAGATCCGGAGTATAAACCTCTGCATTGTCATTATTGGTGTTATTCATCATCCGATCGTGGTGTTGTTGTTCATATTGTTGTTTCATGTTATTGTATAATTGCATTGCATCATCCGTGAGATCGCCGGCATTCACAGATTCATAAAACTCACTGAACACAGGTGTAGTAGGCGGATAGTAGCAAACAGTCTCAGTACCAATGGTATTCTCTGACTCGACAAGTCCAGTCTTGGGCTTGTTCTTTGAACCCTTGGGTCTTCCAACCGGCCTTTTCACTCGCCCAACAACAAGGTCGATGTCAACGGGTTCGCCGGTGGCCCACGAGTTTAAAAATCTGGCGTCAAATGAAGTCTTGGGCTTGTTCTTTAAACCCTTACGTCTTCCGCAGGACCCTTTTTGGGGCCGGAGAATAGAATCGTTCGCCATGGGTACGCCGGCGGCCATGGAGTTTAGAAATCGGGTATCCAGCGCTGGTGGTATTGTCTCGCGTCTACGTAATCTGGTCTCAAGCAGTGGTGGTGGCGGTGTCCTGTGTCTGTTCTTTGAACCCTTTGGTCTTCCCCGGGGCCTTTTTTGTGGCGGGAGAATAGAATCGTTGGCCGTGGTGGTTTCGCCGGCACCTGAGAAGGAAGGATTGTCCATGGTGGTGGTGGTTTCGCCGGCACCGGCACCTGATAAGGAATCAAAGGCGGTATATGAAGGATTGTGGATGGGGATGACAGAATCCATGAGGCTTCTAAAGGTAGGGAATCGGGTGTTACCGTGTTACAGTTATCGTAGCTTTCAATCGTAAAACGTTTCTGGCAGTGCATGCCTCTCGTATATATATATAATGTTTATTTGCTGGGATACACGAGATATTTGATCAAATCAAATCATCATTTAGATTTAGATTTAAGTTAAACTAAGTAAAGATAACATATTTAATTATTTATTCTGTTTTTTTTTTAAATTTTTAATTCTTTTTATGTTTTTAACAACTTGTTATTTTAATAAATACATAATTTCAAATAAAAATAATATTATAGCTGATATGTCTTTAAATTTAAAATTTAATTTATCATGTTAAAATTTATATTAAAAATTTTAAATCTTAAACATTCAGAAAATATTTTGGATGTCCAAATCATCCCTACGTTGAGAAAGCTAAGCACTATAAACTCATGCTAGTTATTGTTGTCAAATTTACGAGTTGACTCTCTAAATTTACCGATTTTTACATTTTTAGCGTACTAAATCCAGTCAGTTTGTACTTAAACTCATTAAACTCACGAATTCACACACTAAGTTTATAGTTTTTATGCTTTTACATTACAAAATTATGTCAACTTGCTCTTAAACTCGTGTTATTTTATTCGTTTTGATCATGTTTTTTTTTTTTTTTTTTGTCGAAGTTTTGATCATGTTCAATAGCTTTATTATATATAAACTTCATAGTAATTTATTTATTGGATATATTTACTTATAAATGTCGATAGATTGAATTTCAATTTTCATATCTAAAATAAATTTAAATTAAGTTATTGTCATTTTTATATTTTATTATTTTATTTTATACTTTTAACCCTTATTTATTAATAAACCTAAATGTTTACAAGTTTAAGGTTCGAGTTCACGGTCTGAATTTACATTCTTGTCGTGAGTTTGACAATTTTAATTTGCTAATATCATTTGGTGAAGTACCTAATAAAATCTATCTTTTTATCCCATTTAATCTTTTACCATTTTAATACATGTGCGCCGGATGGGGAGAAAATTTAATTAATACCGTTGAATCTAGAATTAAAAATCCCCATATCTTTTTTTTTAAAAAAAAAAGGCTAAATTATACATTTAGTCATTTATGTTTGCCTTTGGTATCATTTCAGTCCCTTAAGTTTGTAAAATACATATTTGGTTCCTTAATGCAAACACGTTAATCCGACTTAACGGAAAATATTAACTCAACAATTTTAAGCGATAATCTGTACAATTAAATGCTTGATCAAGTATGCTTATATGTTAGCATTTTAATAAATTAATATTTTAAATCTGTTAATTTAAAAATATTTAATCTCCTTCAACAAAAAAAATATATTTAATTTCACAAACTGTGAAAAACCGTAAAATTTTATGTGAAAATTAAATATTTTTAATTAATAGGATTTAAAATATTAATTTATTAAAATACTAACATATAAGTATGCTTGGTCGACATTTAATTGCGGATCATCGCTTAAAATTGTTGAGCCAGTATTTTCCGCTAAGTCAGACTAGTGGTGTTAACATTAGGAGACCAAACGTGCACTTTACAAATTTAAGGGACTAAAATGATACCAGAGGCAAACCAGAGGCAAACATGAATTACTAAACGTATACTTTAGCCTATAAACTTATTATGTTGTCCACTGGATGATATTTGATTATGAAATGAATATTGATGATTATAGAAGGAATGTTGAGGGAATGTCCTTAACGTTCTAGATTTTTTTTTTTAAAAAAAATGACCATATTTGATAAGCTTACTTAGGACTTAACTTCCCCAGAAGATGTTGACGGGTGAGAGAAAACGAAAGAGAAGGTTGGGAGGAAGAAATGAATGAATGTATGAAATGAGGTGTGGTGGTGGTATTTATAAGGATATCTGCATAAAACTTGTACTGGTTGAGATGACAGTGTTTGTAGTGATTTTTGTTTGTAATGGTTTATGTGACGGTGTTTGCAGTGGTTTTTATTTCAGTAGCGGTTTTAAAACCGCTACAAATGATACGTTGGTTTTTAAAAATATATATATAGAAAGAGGATTACAGTAAAATAAGCATAATTTTTTAAATCAATCTTCATCCCCATCCCAACAAAAAATGTGGGGTTGTGAGTTTAGTATGTTTTTGAACTAACAAATTAAACCTAACTATAGGTAAATTCCCAACAAAAAATGATTGAGTCTTTTAATTCATCATTAAAAAAAAAAACACACACACACACACACAAAATCAACCACATAACTAATACAAGATGTATAATATCCAAAAATATCAAATGAACATGCATGATGCATCCTCTATAGATTCATTCATCATTCATAGATGCATGTTAATTAACCCGTTAATTAATTCCTATAATAACATTAGATCAAATACCTAATAAAATCGTGCGCCGGGATGGGGGAAAATTTAGTTAATTAATACCAATGAATATATCTAGAATAAAAAATCACCATATCTATTATAAAACAAAAATCACCATCTCAACATATAGATAATTCGGACAACCGAAATCTTATCTGAAAGTTTCAGAATTAAAATTTTTAATTATAAATTCATTTTTTAAATTTAAGGAATTTTCAACTATAATATTATTTTTAAATTTATGTATCTATTAAAATAGATTAAAACAATAAATATTTAAACTAAACCAAAAAAAAAAAAAAAAAATATTTAAATATGTTATATATTTGTAGTTTAAATTTAAATGGTTTGATAATTATAGGATAATATACCCCATATAAATTTAATTCCTATAATAAAATTTGATCAAATACGACCTAGTAAAATGTATCTTTATATTCCACCTTATTATAGATAATATGTATGGCAAGTATTCATATTATTTGGGTTATGTTATGCATTATTATTTGTGTTTCATTATCTAGAAACTTAAAATCTGCCACCTCTCCCACCTCATAAACCGAGACTGATTATTAAACCAACGGAAATAAGCGATTTTGAAATATATAGCAATATATAAACTAATTATATGGAAAAAAAAGGGAAAAAAAATTGATAAGATAAGATCGTGTTGGTTATATGTTATTGCCATTATGGCGACCAAGTATTAAAGATAAAAGGATTCAATCACAAATAAATCAATTGAAAAAAAAAAAAAAAAAGTACGTAAAAAGCAGTACTCTCAAACTCCCTCAAAAGGGGAGAGATCAACAATGGGACTCAGAGAATTCCAGAATTCATCATCCAACTCATCATTTTTGGATTTCGTCTTCATCAGATTGTCTTCTACATTCATAATACGAGGAGATGAATTGCTGGTAGAAGGTGTGTTTTCTAAGTCTTGAAGCAGTGTCATCAACGCCACCACCTTCACCTTGGTGGATGCCGTCCCTCCCACCGCCATTCCTTTGTATGATCGACCGTCCGGCAGTACTAGCGTCATCTGAAACGGAAAAAACGGAGAATTGCAGGTGACATGGCCAGAGAGTGACTCCATCCTGAAGGGTCCAACAATGGGTCTCTGTTGACCACGAACGATGACGTTGGAAAGTTGCCCGTATCCCTCTAACACGGTGAAGGAGACTTTGTGACGGCAACAGAATCGGAAGAGCCACTGCACTACATCTTCACCGGCACGGATCTTAAAGGACACAGTTCTCGACCTTACGGTTTCAGATTTGTTACCCTTTGTACTTGCATGGTGCTGACCATCGGAGAATATCTTTGGAAGATCCATGACACTAGTAAAGAAGTGGGTGTGTGATGGAGGTAATAGTAACTTTGATTTTATATATTTATAGGAAAATTTATCAACTACATTATCTGATTATATCTAAATTCAATTTAAACTTTAATTTGATTGGAATCCAATAAATTTTTTTGGATCAATATTATATTAACGGATAATTAAATTTAGATTAAACTTGAACTAATTCAATATATAATATTTAAATATATTTTTTTATTAAAAATATATAACATTAGATAATAAAACAATCCTAAATTTTCATAATAGATATAACTGACTAATAACCATTCTAAGTATCTTATAACATAACCCATCTGTATAGGATAATTTAAACTTTAAAAATCTTTCAAGAGATGCTCGCGCATGGACATTATAGAATTTTTGTAGATGGTATAATGCTCCATGTTGATTATTATATTTTATATTAACATTCTTCTTAATAATTTCAATTATAAAATAAATTAAGATAGGGATATATACCATCGTCCTATCAGAAATTTTAAACTTTTGGAAAATAAATCTGTCTACCTTATTTCCTGTTTAAACTCAATTCTCTCAAACATATTTACCTCAGACCTTAAGCTCTTCTCCTTCTCACCTTCCCGCAATCGAATAGCCACATTTGCGTCAAACTTTTAGAATGCAAATAGTCCTATAACACTCCTAGCATGTCAACTGGTTCCTGTTCATTATTCTTCTTTCTACTATACATATCTCAGACCTTAAAGCATATTTCTCCTTAGCATGCGACTTATGTCAATAGAGGCTTCCTTTAATTTTTTTGTATTACTTTCCCTTTTTAGTCATTAAATAAATAACCTTTTTAATATGTGATACTTAATTACAACATTTTAAGGGTATGACCGTTACTTTATTTGCAACCTTGATAATACTTAGTTATCGCATGAAGGGGTAGCAGAGGCTTTAGCACAAGCTTAGCATTTTTCATATTACATATCATACATTTTCAATGGAATAGCAATATAAAGTATCATAAATTAACCGTTAACATAGATTGAAATATTGGAAAGATTTCAAATATAATCTATGACACCATGCTCTAAGCCCATAACAGAATGACACCTTACTTAAATCATCTAAAGCCTCAGGCTCTAATCCAAACAAGTATCAAGCCTTACCTTAAGCTCTGATGCTCTACTAGTGTAACATCTTGCCTTTACACAAGTCAAATGAGTCTGTGTGTCTATATGTATATACACACACATACATACACATATATATTACATTAGCCACACTGTACTAGGCTAATTCAAAAAAATCTAATCAAAAGGGAAAGATTATATAGAAGATTAAAAAATAAGCTATCCAGATTCTCCATTTTCTCAGTTATCGGCGATGATCACGCCTTTGCCTTTTGAGCTGCTTACCTTTTTTGTACATCATTTTAAGGAAATGGGTAAGATTCTTAAGAAGCCCAGTAATAACTATAGACAATCTAAAAATATGCAAGTTCATGAAGCCTGCAAAAGAAGCCATCAGCATATTCACAATGCATCAATCATCATATATCATGGTAACACAGCCCAATAATTACACAGATTGCATATCAGGCCTTACTGCCTCAAGACACACAGTCCAATAATCATGTTGAATTCACATCAAGACTTACAGCCTCGTCGAGACTTACAGCCACATGACACACAATCCAATAATCATGTTGAATGCACATCAGGACTTACAACCTTGTCGAGACTTACAGCCTTAGGACACACAGGCTAATAATTAAATCACTCACATATTCAAGAAACAAATATAATGGACGGTACAAACAAACATGCAGAACAATTTCATAATATATGAGAGAAAGAGTTATTACCTATTGACCTTTCCATAACTATACCTTCACTTAAATCCATTTTGGTTTGCTTTTCTTTTGAGCTCAGGCAAATATCAAATCCTTTAATTTTGAAATTCAAATAGAGATGGGTCATTTCTCATTCTAATCTTAATAACATAATTAAAAATATTTTCTTCTAGACCCACTCATAAAGGTTATACATTTTGTTTGAAATAGTTTATGGTCATCATTGATACGATCTTTTACCCTTATATTATTACATACTCACTAAGACATGTTTAAATGCCTACTACGCTTTGTAACCAAACCATTAATTCAACAAACTAACCCTTCAAATCTTACCCAAAACTCTCAACCCATTGCTAGTTACAATTATCCCAAAAATGTTGTCATTTTCAGACCTAAATAGGAATCTGCCTATAATTTTTCAAGGAACCTTAAAAAATAATAACTTAATCTAAAAGACTCCAAATGAGATTATTCCAATTCCTATTAAATCTCTGTATGCATAATTTAAAGAAAAAAATAATTACTATCTCAAATTAGTATTATAACCTCACATAATTTGCCGAAATGGTTACTGCTCAAATTTGGAAAACATGATTTTCCATTTTTCCTATCTAACTTGAAAAATTCATAACTTTTGTTCTAGACCTCCAATTAACATTTTCTAAAACTCATTTTAAATATTAATATGTTTACTATCTCCGTACCAAATTTAGAGACAGAAGAAATTGTTTGATCTGTCAAAACCTCACACGAATCCAACGGCCTCACAGATTGTCAAGAATTGACACTCTGCCTTATAACCTCATTTTAACCACATGCTCCTTATTATTATGTGCTCATTTTTATATTCATCTTTCAAAACACATTGAAATCTCTGAACCTCAAAGAAATTGACCCATACTCACCAAAAAAAACTCAAGCTTTTGCTCCTGAAACTACATGCAAGACACACTATTTTTCGGACAAGAATATAATTGGAGAAAGATGACATGCAACCTCAAATTCATGCCTAAACTTGTAGAATTTGGATCCCATTCAACCCTACACTACATGCTCAGTTTTTAGTGCTTCAATAACAGAACAAAAACCTCAAAACTGACGTGCAATGGCACAACTATACCTTTCAAGCGTGACAGAAACTTCTCACCAAAAACACTAAACTCCCAGCAACCATTTGACCTCAAGAACA
This sequence comes from Acacia acuminata, assembly GCA_019022655.1. Taxonomy (NCBI): domain Eukaryota; kingdom Viridiplantae; phylum Streptophyta; class Magnoliopsida; order Fabales; family Fabaceae; genus Acacia; species Acacia acuminata. The sequence continues at coordinate 1,395,473 of JAFJYI010000125.1, forward strand.
ACACCCAAATACCGAAATGAAGATGGAAAATGGATTAGGAGACTCACCTAAGTCCATAAATCAGTTTGTATGTGAGTTTCGGCCAACTCTTCCTCTTCTCCGGTGCCCTCCTCCCTCTCGACTCTCTCTAATTTTCTATGTGCTTTCGGTTCTTCAAGCTGAAACGAAGATAGAAAAGGAATTAGGGGGTTTAACTTACTCTATAGATCGGTTTGCATGTGGATTTCCAGCCTATTCTTCTCCCTCTTCTCCAACGATTTCTCTCGGCCTCTCTCCTTCTCACTCTCACTCTTTCTCTGCATTTTCGGTGCTGGCCGAAATGAAAGTGAGAAATTGGAGGAGTGTGTGTGTGTGTGTGCATGGTGTGAGAGAGGGATGAGTATTATGGGGCCGCCTCACTGAAATAACCCATTTAAACCTCTTTATCACCCTATAAAACTTTTATTTGTAACTTGGTCCTTTATCCATTTAAATTCAAACATAATTAAATAAGTGCTAGAAATTAATTCTTAATACCATATAAGGATCTTGTTCCTCAATTAGCTTCTCTAGGCTATAAAATATCAACTCTAAACTCACGAATTTAAGTAAACTTGTTTCACTATTAAATAGGTATTAATAGTGTATAATAAATAATTAAAATATAAAAATGACAACAATTTGATTTAAATATATTTTAAATCCAAATAATTGAAATAAAATCCATCAATATTAAAAATTTACCATATTTAACAAAGAAATTTTTATAAAACTCACATATAAATTGAGCATGATCAAATGAAAAGTTAAAAAAAGTTAACACACGATAAACTTGATATATAAACTCATAAGTTTATCTAAGTTTACAATGGTCATGAGTTTACTAATGACTCAACTCAATTTGGTAAATTAAAAACGTGAAAAAAACTCGAGAGTCAACTCGTGAGTCAACTCTTCAGAACTAAAAGTCTAAAAACAATGATTGACCCTTCTCAGAACTAAAATTGTTAAATTTTACGCAAGTATGTGATTTATTTGAATAGAAGTTCCCTTTAATTTGTTAAATTGTTTGTATGTTTCTCCCTCTATTGAAAAAAAAAAAAAACTTATTTGACTTATTTAATTTCCTTTATATTATCCGAATGGTTTTCTTTTAATGATATAATCTTTTGGTGGCAAAAAAAAAAAAAAACAGAGAGATATCGCATGAATGGCAATACACGCTTTGCATTTTCTCATGGTGACATAAATTAGCAATAGCTACATGGATTGAAGTTGTAAGACCTTTATGTATTCAATAGCTGTTTCTTTTTTAATTAGTGTGAAATGACAAAGTTTAATGAAAATGAGATAAATATTACTTGAGAGAATAAACCTCAACAGAACTGTATGGAGCAGTAAGAGTAATATATAATAAGATATACAAATTATATCAAGTTTTTTAAAATACTGTATTTTAACTTTTCAATGTAATATATCATTTGGTTGTTCATGGACTTAAAAGAATATATTTGGATTACCAAATTCCAATTTGGGTTGCTTATCAAATTCAAAATCAAGTCATATAACTCAAATTGGGATATTGAAATTTTATTCGTTTACCTTAATACCTCTCTTTTGAGAAGGCGTAGTTATTACAGAAGATCACTTTTAAATTGCTCATTGAGAAGTATCTATTGGGAAGCATGTCATCAATCATTATTCAAATCTTCAAAAAGGAAAGGGAGAATTTGAGGCACTCCTTTCAAGAACTAACAGAAAATATTAAAGTCTAAACCGTTTTTAATATACTTGGATAAAGAGAAATAAAGAATATTAATGTGAATTTAATACATATACACAATAAATTTGAACAATTTAAAGAAGGTGTAGCCAAATATCCTCATCCGTCTTCAAGTCATCATTATTGGTGTTATTCATCATCCGATCATGGTATTGTTGTTCATATTGTTGTTTCATGTTATTGTAAAATTGCACTGCATCCTCCATGAAATCGCCAGGATTCACAGATTCATAAGACTCATTGAACACAAGGTCCGGAGTATAAGGCGCTGCATTGTAGACCGGTGTAGTAGGCGGATTGTAGCAAACAGTCTCAGTAGCAATGGCATTCTCTGACTCGACGACGAGTCCAGTCTTGGGCTTGTTCTTTGAACCCTTGGGTCTTCCAACCGGCCTTTTCACTCGCCCAACAACAAGGTCGATGTCAATGGGTTCGCCGGCGGCCGACGAGATTAGAAATCTGGTGTCAAGCGGAGTCTTGGGCTTGTTCTTTGAACCCTTAGGTCTTCCCCGGGGCCTTTTTTGGGGCCAGAGAATAGAATCGTTCGCCATGGGTTCGACGGCAGCCATGGAGTTTAGAAATCTGGTATCCAGCGCCGGTGGTATTGTCTCGAGTCTACGTAATCTGGTCTCAAGCAGCGGTGGTGGCGGTGTCCTGGGCCTGTTCTTTGAACCCTTTGGTCTTCCCCGGGGCCTTTTTTGTGGCCGGAGAATAGAATCGTTGGCCGTGGTGGTTTCGCCGGCACCTGAGAAGGAAGGATTGTCCATGGTGGTGGTGGTTTCGCCGGCACCGGCACCTGAGAAGGAATCAAAGGCGGTATGTGAAGGATTGTGGATGGAGGTGACGGAATCCATGAGGCTTCTAAAGGTACGGAATCGGGTGTCACCGTGTTACAGTGATCGTAGCTTTCAATCGTAAAACGTTTCTGGGAGTGCATGCCTCTCGTAGATATATAATGTTTATTTGTGGGGCGATACACGAGATATCTGATCAAATCAAATCATCATTCAGATTTTTTAAAATTAAGTTAAACTAAGTAAAGATAACATATTTAATTATTTATTCTGCTTTTTTTATTTTGATTTTTTTATGTTTTTAACAACTTCTTATTGTAACAAGTATATAATTTAAAATAAAAATAATATTATAGCTGATATGTCTTTAAATTTAAAATTGAATTTATCATGTTAAAATTTACGTTAAAAATTTTATATCTGAAACATTCAGAAAATGTTTTGGATGTCCAAATTATCCCTACGTTGAGAAAGCTAAGCACCATAAACTCATGCTAGTCATTGTGGTCAAATTTATTAGTTGACTCCCTAAATTTATGTTTTTATGTTTTTAGTTTATTAAATCCAGTCAATTTGTGCTTAAACTTGTGAGTTTACATACGAGTTTGTTATTTTTACGCTTTTATCTTATAAAATTATGTCAACTTGCTCTTAAACTCGTGTTATTTTATTCATTTTGATCATGTTCAATGGCTTTATTATATATAAACTTCATAGAAATTTATTTATTGATATGTTTAATAAATGTTAATAGATTTAATTTCACTTATTCATATTTAAAATACATTTAAATTAAATTATTCTCATTTTTATATTTTATTATTTTATTTTATACGTTTAACCCCCATTTATTAATAAATGTAAATTTTTACGAGTTTATGTTTGGAGTTTACATCTGAGTTTACATTCTTGTTATTAGTAAATTTGTGAGTTTAATAACTTTAATTTACTAATGTCATTAAATACCTAATAAAATCTATCTCTTTTTTTTTTTGAAATAAAATCTATCTTTTTATTCCATTTAATCTTTTACCATTTTAAATACATGTGCGGCGGATGGGGAGAAAATTTAATTGATACCGATGAATCTAGAATTAAAAATCACCATATCTTTGATAAGCAAAAAAATCACCATATCTATTATAAAAAAATCACCATCTCAACATATGGATAATTTGGACATCCAAAATCTTATCTGAAAGTTTCAGAATTAAAATTTTTATTATTCAATTTTTAATTTAAAGAATTTTTCAGCTATAATATTACTTTTATTTTAAATTAAGTATCTATTAAAATAAATTAAAACATAAAAAATTGAATAAATATTAAAATATGTTATATTTTTGTAGTTTAAATTTAAATGATTTGATAATTATCTGAAAAGATATCCCATTTAAATCAACCCACCCCAAATAAGTCGTATATTGACTTTAGTTTTAATGTTAAGCACTGAGCTTAACTCTTCCAATTCATCAGATCTGGCTGTCCAAATCTAATTTTGGAAGTTCCAAATTGGAGATTTTTTTAAATAATGATTTTTTTAAATAAAAAATCAATTTTTAAAAGAATATTAGTGAAGAGATTATTTTTATTTTAAATTATATACTCATTAAAATAATTTTTATTAAAAAATATAGACTTTAAAAAACTCAGTCTAATAGTATAAATCTAATGAGTTGGGAAAGCTATCGCGGTTAGCACTGAAACCAAATCCATTATATCATATAGGCACGCACAGCCACAAACGTTTGACTCTAGAGAGTTACGATAACTATAACATCCGATTCCATTCCTTAAGTAGTCATGGATTCTATCACCCCCATCCACAATCATTCACATGCTGCCTTTGATTCTTGCTCAAGTGCCTGCGCCGGCGAAACCACCACCGCCCAGAATTCTATTGCCCAGCCACAAAAAAGGCCCAGAGGAAGACCTAAGGGTTCAAAGAACAAGCCTGAGACAGTACCACCGCCACCACTCATTGACCATCAATGAAATCTCGGAGGGCGCCGACTTCGTGCAAAGGCTCCTCGATTTTGGTCGTCGCTACCAAGTCTCCCTCTAACTGTTAAATGCCTCCAGTCAACTTTATCCAAGGATTCATTATTGGAATCAATGTATTTCCATCTTAAAGGGTGGCTAAAAGGGGAAGTTCTTCCATATTTTTTATATATATATATATATATATATATATATAAGATGGCTAAACGCCTACATTATAATAAACAAATTACATATAAGAGGAATTTAATCCTAAACACTCTTGGTCCAATCAAGCTATCAAATGAGTGGGACACCCAGCTAAGATTGCAGAATTGGAGATACTCCATTTGGCTAAGACATCCGTAATTCTATTACAATCTCGAGGGAGAAAGTTCTTCCTTTAATTTGTAATGATTCTCCAAATTTCTGCTTTGTAAGGAGGGCCTAATGATAGGTCTAAGATCTAGGGCCTTACAATGGGCTAAATGGGTAGCCCGATGGTCCATCAGCCCGTAGCTTGCAAGTTTTGACTAGGGATTAAATTGAAAAGATTCAAAAGTTTGTGAGAGAGTACATTGAAAATGTAAACCTTTATGGGGTATACATGTAATTTAAAAAAAAAAAAAAAATTGGGCCCTTTTCTGTACTTTTCTCTGGTCCATTTTCTACATCAATTTGCAATTTCCAGAAATTCTTACGCCCTTTTCTATAATTTAGCCAATCTTAAAAATATTTATTCGGACTCAATTAACATTTTCTATAATTATCTGTTTCTCGTGATTTCACTTCACTGTCACAAATAAAAGAGAAATTAATCGGTGCTTGAATAATTTGATTGACCACTTGGCATTTTCGATACCCCTTTCTTATCTCAAGGTTTTTTTTTTTTTTTTTTTCTTGGATTTGATACCTCAAATTCCACTTCCTACACTGTAAAGTTGCTAAACAACCATGAGGATAATTAATCTTATTTACAAAGTTTATCAATATATACAAGAAATTCTTCCTTCTTGAAAGTAATTCTTCCTTCTTGAAAATAATGACTAAAACCCCAAGACTTCTTGGTGGCTTATGAGGTAGGGACCTATGTTAACCCTCCTCTTTTGGGTGAGGATTTAGCACTCTCACACCTCTAAAACTCATACTCAGCTCTCTATTTATAGAGGTTTAACCAACCAATGCATTCTAACTTTCCAATACTTATCAAGCTCACTATTTTTTTAGTTCTATTTTTTGGGAGGGTGAGCCTTAGAACAATAGTAAAAGTTACTATCATGTGATCTATAGAGGTTATGGGTTCAAATCTTTGAAAAAAGTTCTCTACTTGTAAGAATCAGACTACATGTATCTAACCCTCCTTAAACCCCATTTGATGGGAGCCTTGTGTAATAAACCGCTCCTTTTTTAGTTATTTGGGGGTCTAACTTCACCATTAGTGGAAAATTTTTAGGCGTTAGAGCTTTTCTTGACTAAATGACTAGTACTCTACTTAGCTAATGGCACTAATGTTGCAACTTATTCTTATCATTGTTGAAATTGCCATTCAAAATTGAGGCTGAAAATATACAATGAATTCTTGCTATCAATTGCTTTTGCTACTGCATTTCGTCTGAAAAATGACCATTTTGTTTTATTGGATCTTAATTACTGAGATATTGTCATAGTAGCTGCTGTATTGTTTAGGAGAAGTATTAATATTTACTTCATTCTTAATTTCTTATGCAGGCATTCGATAAATGCAAGTATGGGGATGGCCTTTGAGCTGTGAGGAAATATATTCAGAGATTTGAGCAAAGCCGATCGCGAGATAGATGCTGCTGTGGAAAATCAGAAAATTGATTACAATGGGAGTATTGAATCCAGTGGCGTTACAAAATTCATGAAGTAATAAACAAGAACAGCCAGTTACTGGAGGATGACATGAACACAGAATTGGATCCAGATCCTGAAGATTTCTCAGACATGTTTGAGATTGACTTGGGGACAGAGAAGGAAATAAAAGAGGTCGTACGACCTCTTTATTTGGACAAATTTGACAAATCTGCAGATCAGAATGACAAAGAAATTGATGACTTTGGGGAGCATTTACGACTACAAATGTCTCTCAAGTCTAGAAACTCTTAACTCCATGGAAGACGTGGACTTACCTGAGTTTGATGATTCATGTCTATTTAGATTAGCAGTAAAAGCAGTTTTTCCAACGTAATTTATGTTATATGATATAAGTATATGAGAAAAGTTTTTTCTCACTCTGTGTGAAAATGCTTTTCGAATAGTAGCTCAATATGTGTTTGGGATAGCTTATTGGGCCCTCAAAGCAAGATTATGGGAGCTTTAGCGTTTTTATGTTTGGCATTGCTTATCCATTGGGCTTATGAGACAAAAACAGCTTATTTTGATAAGCTAGAATTTTCAGCTTATGGGGTAAGAAAGCATGATTGTTTGGAAGAAAAGCACCAACTCTATTCTCTCTTTCTTCTCCCTCTTAAATAATTATTCCAATTTATTCTCAGCTCATGTTTTTTCTAGAATTATTCCTGTTTATTAAATAATTTCTTGCGAGATACAGAGTGGCTTTATATGAATATAATATATTCGTTATATAATCTAACAAAATCTAATTTTATTTGTCATATATCATTCATTGTAAAAGACTCTACTGTTTTTTATCTTATACTCCCTTCAAATGTCCTAATTATATGACAAAGTTTGTAGTGTAAATTGTACTATAAATTTTGTCTTATAATTAGGACCGAATATAGTACTTATCACAATATATATACTTGTAATATATATGTATTATTTAATTTAATAAGATTCACGTTCTTCTTAGTATTTTCCATTTAAAATTGCTTTTCAAAATAATCATCCAAACAAGTTTAGTTTCAAAAAAGTCATCTATGCTACTGTAAATCCAAAGATAAATCACATTACACAATCTAACTTTTACCCAATCTTAAGTTTGCATAAATCATACTACCTCTGATCCTGATTATAAGACCTAGTTGACTTTCTTTAGAGAGATTAAAGAAGCTAAATAAATTACTTAATCATTTCATATGTTGTGTATCCTTAGATTATATATTAGTTTATTAGTTAAATTAATTAGTTTGAAGAAAAATAATAAAAATAAAAATACTCTAAAGTAATTTAATTAACTTCCTTAATCTCTCAAAAAGTCAACTAAGTCTTATAATTAAGACCGAAAGGAGTATTATTAAAAAAAAAAATCATTTTTCTTACCACTATCCCATGCCCAGAAGCTGATAAGATTGTGCTGTAATCTTTGTAACAAAAAGGGGATCAACGGAAATTGCCCAAATTTTTATCAATAATGGTAGTGTTATTAGAATAAGAATGAGAAATGGATTAAAATAAGAATGGAAAGTTAAACATTTAAATTTTTTTAAAAAAAAAATGAGATTGCAAAAGAGTCATGGAAAATTATTTGTCTTATCTAAAAATTTCATATTATGAGTTTAATATTTTAATTTAATTATGCATAACACTGGAGGCTGGGTCCTTATAATATGTTAAATTCATTATCAAATAATTATTAGAAAATCATTTTAAAATCTCAAGGAACCAAGAAAACGTCAAAAAAGTCGCATAGAAAACTATGATGTCAAAAAGATCTTAAATAGTTGTTAAAATTTATAGATGGGGTTGTTAATCACATACTGAAAAAGTTGTTAGTGAGACTTTTTTATATCGAAATTTTCTGTGGAACTTTTTTGATATTTTTTGATTCCTTAGGACCTTAAAGGAATTTTCCCAATGATCAAATAGTCAAGTACTTACATAAGATGGGGTCTAACCTTAAATTGATGAAATCTTGAAACTATATTGAAATCATGAAAAATGTCATGGGCTTTTGGCCCAATGAAAAATAAAAGAAATAATGCCATGGATTGATTATGAGATCATACGAAATAGCCCCAGCCCACAAACAGTATGTCATTTTGATTTTCTGTTTATTTCGCCTGAGTATGTGACTTATTTCAATAGAAGTTTCCTTTAATTTGTTAAATTGTTTGTTGGTTTGTTTCTCCCTCCCTCTAAATTGTTTTCTTTAAATGTTAATCTTTTGGTGGGACAAAAAGTAGAAAGAGATATCGCATGAAGAATAACACAAGCTTTACATTTTTCATATTGCATATCATGCATTTTCTCATGGTGATGACTATATAAGGCTTGAAGTTGTAAGACCTTTATGTATTCAATAGCTGTTTGTGTTTTTATTCGTGTGAAATGGAAAACTTTAATGATAATGAGATAGATATTACTTGAGAGAATAAACCTTTAAAACGGAACTGTTATGTTTTTACGTCAATTCCTAAAACTATGAATATAAATAGAAGATGGAGCAGTAAAAGTAATATATAATAAGATACACAAATTATACTAAGTTTTTAAAAATACTGTATTTTGACTTTTCAATGTAATGCATCATTTGGTTGTTCATGGCTTAAAAGAATATATTTGGATTACCCAAATTCCAATTTGGATTGCCATCAAATTCATAATCAAGTTATATAACTCAAATTGGGATATTGAAATTTTATCGGTTTACCTTAGTACTTCTCTTCTAATGACTTAATTTAGAATTCAGGAAATTTAATGTTCTTTTATAATAATTTTCCTTAAAAATAATCTAAGCCTCTAACTAATTATTCCCTCCGGTCTTAAATATAATATATAGATTGCAATACAATTTATACTATAAACGATGTCATATATTGATCAAATGTAGTATTACAATAAGAAATAACAACCTTTAGACTTTTTCTCTCATCTCATAGTTGACACAAGGATTTCCCCCTCTACCTCTTTTGCAGCATAAAATCACTCTATAAAGGAGGATACGATTCTTGGGTTTTTTGTGTGTGTGTGTGTATATTACACATTCTGCAGCATTAAGCAGATGATATTAACTTTTTTTTTTTTTAATTTAATCTATTGGGCTAGGTCAATTTATAGTAGGCATCATCTTTTTTTATAAGAAGACCTAAATGTAATACTACATTTGATTTAAATATAAGACACAAATAATTTTTTGGAGGAGATTAAAAAAATTAGGATTAAAAAAAAACTAATTAAATTACTTATTATAGTATTTTTATTTATATATTTTTTCTCTTTAAACTATTTTCTCCAAACTTATAAATCCTCTTGAACTATATAATTTAATTGCCACAAGCGCTTTCGGATGGGTCCCATCTCTATTGGTGTTTGCCTTATCCAACAAGGCGCTTAACCGCTCTTTTTCTAACGTCTCCACCAATATATAATATAATGATAGTTGTTTTTTTTAATAGTTATTTGGTATTTTTTTCACTTTTTAATTATTCGTTGGCTAATTTGGTTCTTTCAATTGTTTTTTTGTGCCATACGCTCCTCGGGTAATAGTTCGTTGATAAATCTGCACCTTAACCCAAAAAACTAATTTAATTACTTTATAATATTTATATTTATCGTTTTTCCTCTAAACTATTTTCTCTAACTTAAAACTAATATATAATTTACTTACGCACAATATATAATATAATTGAGTAACTTATTTAGTTTCTTTGATTTCTTAAAAAAACAGTGTCTTATATTTAAAATTGAAGACAATGTTAAATACTATTGTCTCGCAAAACAATATTAAATGTTATCGTAAATATAAAATTATTTAATTAGTTCGGATATGTTAAGAAAAGTTTGCAACTAAGAAGTTGAAGCTCCAAATAGCGTGTGATAAAAGCAAATCCTCCTTTGCATTTCAAACGTAAAAGATATCTATCTATAACTTATCTTTTTATAAGTTATCCATTTAAAATTCGAGTGACATAGCAAACTTGGGTGATAGTGAGACGCATCTTGCTTGAAAAAGTCGCCCTTTAAAATCGTAACGAAAACTTACCACCTCCATCCCTCTTTATAAGTAAAAGATAAAATACTTAGAAGAAAATAATAGAAGTTATTTGCCCTTGGAGAGGGAAATCTGTGATGTGGTCATTTCCTAAAATTGTTGTATCCTCTCTTTCACTTACCTCTTCTATAAATAAAGACATATTCACTAGTATGACCTAATATTGAAAATATAAATAAATAATAACCGATAATTATAAATCAAAATAAGATATAAGATGATACTAACTTTTTTCAAGAGGTATCTCAAACAGTTAATTTTATTTTCCTTTCACAAGTTCAATGAGTAATGAACTAAATATTGTCCTAAAGATATCACAAATACAAACATGATAATTATATGTATAATAAAATAATAAAATTATTTAAATATAACAAAAAAAAAAAGCATATCTAAAATTATAGACGACACTGCTTTTTAATTGACAAATGTGACTGCAAACAGGGTCATTAAGAGAAAACACAAGGAGAAAAGAGAGAAACATAGAATAAAGAGACAAGGAGGTGATTCCAAATCTGAAATTTAATCAAAAAGGACATGACGTAACTGGAAACCTTAGGGGAAGAAGTGAAAAGACAGAAAATTCAATGATAACTCCTTTTTATTTGATGGATATTTAGTGAAATTAAACGTCTTTAACAAGTGGGTAATAGCTATTAAAGAAAATTAATTTCATTATAATTTTATATAATGAACACATATATTTTAAAAAATTTAGAAGGCCAGTTGAGACTTTGATAAGAGATTAGCTAGGGCTAAATTAATGCCAAAATAAAATATTATATAATAAGTATATATATTTTAACTAATTTTAGAAGAAGATTTTAGAAAGTCAGCTGGCCATAAGCTAGTGCCGCCACTGTATGTATATATTTATATGTATATATATATATATTCTTACCATATTTTGTATCAATTGATTTTAACTGATTTATTAATTTACATAACTTGATTATTCGTCACATATAAAAAGTACTAGATGATGTATGTTAATCTATGTTGAGAGAGAGGGAGAGAAGAGAGAAAATGTAGGTCCTTTGGTAAGTAATTGAAGGCACAGGCACATGGAAGAGGGACAAATACTCACATGCTCTCCAATCAATGCAATTCCCACTTTTTCTTTTCATGCAATCTTCCATCTTCTCTTTTCTCCTTATCCTCTTCAATTCTCTCCATCCCCCCATACCTAATTATTTGGCCCCTTCTCTTACACTTTCATCCAATTTCAAACTACTTATTTAAGGCCTGATACATGTTTTATATCATTGAACGCTCGATAAAATTTTTAGATGAGGTCTTTTCATTAAGAATCTATCTAAAAATTTGGTTGTTAATAGAATATAATGACACCGTGCGATCCATATAGTTGACTTCACTTAATGGGGTAAAACCTATTGTTGTTTAAAACTTTGAGACTGATTATGTCTATTTTAAAACAAGCTACCATTTTCTTCTACTTCTACTTCAACTATTTCCCTTCTCTGTCTAGTTCAATTCTTAACCTAAAGTGTAACTAAGTTTTGCTCCACCAGACATATTCAACAACATATTCATATATATATTACACAGAGACACATGTTAATGCCTGCAAAAGTGGACTTTGGATTGTTGAAAGTAACATGGGGAAGACATGGAATACTGGTGAAGAGGCTATGAGTGTATGACAAAGTCCCAGCAAGTGACCCACTCTTTAAGGCTCTATTTGGCATGAGGGAAATGGAGGGAAAGGGAAGGAAAGCTCTAATGAGTTCAATTTATTAAACAAAAAAAAAAAACAAAAACTGGAAGAGTAGGGTTATAAAATGTTAATAAAAAGGAGGGGGAGATGTAAGATAAAAGAGTAAGAAAACTTAATTAAAATTTTTAATCTCATCTCTCCAATTTTTTACATCAAACTCATTAAAAATTTTCCTCCTCTCCCTATTTGCCTTCTACCAAACAAGCCATAAGTTTATCCTCTTATCCAATAAAACTCCCTCTAGTCCTTAAGTTTAAATATGTATTATATTAAGTATAGGTAGTACTAACTTTTCAGACTATCAACCTCCTCTCTTGTTATTATGTGAGAAAATCCCAATCATGATTGCTATCTCCCAAACCAAAGAGTGCAAGTTTAAATTCCATGGAAAAAAAAAATTTAATTTTAAAAAATCTATAGTCAATATCAAGTCATTGAAATATATGATATATATAGTAAATAATGAAGCAATTTTTATAAAAAAATTTAAAAATAAATTTTATTTATAATACACACACAAGAAAAATAATTTATTTTTACAGGATTTTTTTTTTTATATATATAAAAATTTTAGGAAAGAGGCCGGGCCACCCACAATCCTAAAGGCAGGCGCTTGGAGAAAAAGCCCAAAGATTCGCGGGGATACTTGGGAACGAATACCAGCGTTACCACAGCTACCTAGACCCCTAGGATGCCTCCCCCAACGCCTTGAATAACGCAGGGATCGAACCCCCTCCCTAATAATGAGGAAGACCGACCCCCACACCAGTTAAACCCAAAAACGAGGGGTAATTTATCTTTACAGTATTTTAATTGTGCTTTGGAAAAGATTTGATACTGTTCCGAAACAGTCTTAAATGCTGAGGGGCCTGAGTACTGTGATCTCATGGCCCATGTAGGCCTAATTGGGTACAAATCCATTTAGTGAGTTTGGGATAAGAAATTAAATGACAGTTTAATGTAACCATTTTTTTGTCAGTTTGTCAGCGGCTTTATATGCATATAACACTATCATAGTACTATATTCATTTACAATAGTGTCGTTTTTCCTTTTTTCCCTAGAAAAATAAATGTGTCATTAATTGGATTCAGATATGTATGACTCAGTCCAAAGTAAAACAAGTTCAATTATTTAGTATTTAATCCTGTTTACCATTTTTATGGAATCACAAATTAAGAAGATACAGATCTCTGAGCATACATGTGTGTGTGTATACACAAAATACTAATACAGTATGAGTATTTCTCATTTTTAATATACGTAACGATCAAATAATCTTCATTCCCATGTCACATGCTTTATTTTTTCTGAATTTTAGACCAAATTTAATATCTGCGTCCATATCAATCCTCTCTGAAAACTTCAGAGCTCTGTGTTTCCATTTATATTATTCCAACTTGTTCTCCATGCATGTGATGACGCCATTATTTTGTTATTATTGGACAAAATTTATGTACATTTTCTATATATTATGTCGAATTTTTTAATCAAATCTTAATTAGTATGTGGACTTTCCTAATAATAAAATTCACATTGATAAGATTTCAAATTTTGTTAGACCATGATTAATAATAAAAATCATACATATTAAGATTTGATTTTAGAATTAGATTTCAAGGAATAAGCAAATGTACCTAATTTTGTCCTTTATTATTCATTTGCTCCCACAGAAAAAAAAACTTAAATAACTAATTTAAGAAAATTAGTTAAGTTATTTATTTACAAAAAAAAAAATTTATCTGTTAGTTTTACTAAACTATATCATATGTAATAATTTACATTAAAACTATTTTTTGATCGAAACCTCTTAATATCGTATAATCTATAGGAATAATTTGTAAAATAAAAAAATTATAAATTTAGAAAACGATAAATTGAAGTTTTACATTTATGATCAAATTAAACCTTCTATTCAGATTCTACATTGGACCAGAGGGAGATTTTTTTTTTTTTTTTTTTTCTCCCCTGAGTGCGTTGCCCATAATATTATAAATTATATTTATTCAAGACTGAAAATTATTATCGGATTTGGAATTCTCATTACAAGATATTGAAAGTATGCTTCTAAAATAATTTTGTAATAAATCTATCTCTTAAATTTGATAATGACTTTTGCTACTTGAGAGTAATTATAATTTTGAAAATTCTTTAGTGTGAATATTTTTTTGTAGTAATATATTTTGTGTTCATCATTAGCACACATTAATTCATGGATGGTGGACATACATACATTATTTTCTTCAGGTGTACTCAAAGTCAAATTCCCAATGTTTTTTCCTATCTTGGGGATTAAGTAATTTAATTAATTAATTACATTTCTTCACACTCAAAATTATGTCACAAGCCACCGAGTAAACATTAAAGAAATTATATAATAATCATGAGTCAAGATGGATAACGGATAGAGCTTCACTTATTTTACATGATAAATCAGCGTTGTGTGGTGGAATTTCTAAATCAATAAAAATATATAGAAATTGTTTAATAATTTAAATAACAAATAATCTCATTTTAAATATAGCATGTATCGCTCATATTTGAACGTTTTAAATTAATTATAATAATTTCAAGTAATTGTTTGGATTCAACAACTATTGGAAAATTCTTCAATCGTCGGCTTCCAACTCTACGTACCTCCCCTAAGCAAATGCGTCACAAAATTATTTACTCACCCATACCTAAATCCCTATCCCCTTTAAATCTTTATCCCCCTCTTTTGCAAAATTTTAAATACAAAAAAAAAAAAATAAAGAGAAAAAAAGGTTAGATCGCCCGATAACCCACTGTCATTCTTCGCCTAATTTTTTGGCACGACTAAGAATCATTTAACCATTCATCGTTTATCCTAAAAAGTACTTGATATATTACAAATCACCCATCAATTTCAATCGCTAGGTCAAAACATTAGAAGAAGAGGCACGCATAGGGAATTTTTTTAAAAAAAAAATAAACAAAAAAATTTTAAAAAAAAAAAAAAAATAATAATAAAAAAAGGAATTTCGTGGGGGCACGTGCCCCCCTTAAAGATCGCCCGTCACCCATGAAGCCTTTATATAAAACAAAAAATAGATTAGGTATCGATAAACCTCCATTTTCAAAATGTTTTTTAGGGTAAAGGCTAACGCCTTAATTAGCCAACTGTGTCACTCCTCGTTAGCATCTCTCTATCCCCATTAGTATTACAATTATTTCACTATATACATAGAGACCTTTGATTTCTTTAATTAATAATCCTCTTGCTTACATGCATGTTCATAGTGTGTAATAATGTCTATTAATTATTGCCGTCTTATATCACTAAACCTCATTATATTGCCTTCCAATATTATTATTATAATTGTTGTTCCTACTGCTACTTCCATGATAATTGAGTAAAGATTAATTTGTGTGGGGTTTTCAACCGATTTATGTGTCAATATTGGCAAGTCACATTTTGCCAAAACCTAAAGGTTTATACTAGAAAGGAAAGAACTAAAGTTGTGTTTGTAATTTATGAGCCCTATATATAAAATATATATAGGGATCAAAAGTACAATCCAAGGGATGAAAAAATGTCAAACAAATCTTAGAAAAAAATTCTAATATCAAAAAGGTCTCGAGAGAGAGTTATTAAAACTCACAGATGTTGTTAATACCTTATTGAAAGAATTATGAATGAATTATCAATCTAAGACCTTCTTTTTATTTTGGTTTTTGATCTTAGAGAAATTTTTAAAAAAACAGAGTCAAATTACTTCCTTGTCATGTCACACGCCTCCCTGGTACAATTTATCCTAACATTACAATTATGCATATTTAATTTAAAGCATATTCCTAAAGTCAGGTCCCATATTTATAAACCCTAATGGTCTCCACCAACCTGTTTATAAGAAGAATATTGCGTGTTGTAATTCGCTGAGAGTTCAAAATAACTATATGTGTGTGTGTGTCTATATATAAGTACACTAATTATTATACCATTTCCCCTTCTTTTTCATAATGTGTGTGTGTAATGCTTTGCCATGCTTTCTAGAATTAGAATCCAAATGCATAAAGTCAAGTAAGATAATACTTAGACAACGAATCAAAGTAGTACAACCACTTAGGCCTAATTAATGTATCTTCTGGGGTTGTCAAGGTTTAGTGGTTACGAACTGATTACAATGCCACCTAACTGATATATATAATCACCTAATTAATTGGCTAAATTATATAGAAGTCCTCCAAACTTTATGTTATTTACATATAACTTCCCTCGTCTTTGAAACTTTACAATAAACTCCAAACTTTATGTTAATTACATATAACTTCCCTCGTCTTAGAAAATTTACAATAAACTTCTCTAAAACTCTCCTGTTATTAGTTCTTTTTATTACTTATATATACATACCTTAAAGTTCAAGGGGATTATATGCATATAATTCAAAGCTTGTGGGGTTTAATTATATGAATAATTTATAGTTGGGGTTGAATACAAATTTAAAAGTTTATGGTGGTTTATTATTAAGTTCTAAAATGTTAAGGGAATTATTTGTGCATGATTGAAAGTTTGGGGAAAGTTAAATGTAATTTAGCCTAATTAATATATCTGAAGCCTAAATGTTCATCATTTTCTTGGGGGTCTATATCAAACGTTAAATCCGTTTTGTTAAGACGTGACAATCAGTTATTGATTTTTTCTAAATCAATTTTGGACCAAAGTTGTTCGATATGGTATATATGTATATTCGTGGTTGTTAATTTTTACATCATTTAATTTAACCCGATATATATCATATGGCTTGTTTGATTAATTAATTAATTTGGTCATACTATCTAAAATATAATAAAATAGGTCAATAATTTGAATGTGTCAAAAGAAGGTGTACCAACCAAATGGAAAAAAGAAAACTACGGGGAAAAAAACAAATGAAAATTTTAGAATAAGACCAATTAAGAGAGAAATAATTATGATTTATAAGAAATGAGGCAAAGAGATGAAACCTAATCTAAATGATGTTATGTACCAACTAATCTTAATTATATCCTAAAAATGTTAAATTAATGTTGGTTAGTTATGTAAAATGATTCTTGTCATGATATAGACAAATACATAAGCTTGGTGATGGCCTTTATTATAATTTTTTTTTGTTAAGATAAGCATTTTTAGTAAATTGGAAACTTTTCAATTCCTAGCACTTGGGCATTCAAATAAATTAATGAATGCAGTGTTTGTGTGTATTATTGAAGTATGTAAAACGTAAAATAAAGATGATCATTCAAATTTAAATTTTTAAAAATACCCTTAAATGTTAAAAAAAATTTAAAAAAAATAAATCAGAATTGTATATTTAATTTAAATAGATTTAAATATAAATACATAATCAAAAAGAAATATACAACAACAACAACAACAATAATAATACATTTTGAACCAGATGATGCGTGAAACGTGAGGTCTATTATATAACTTGATTTATTGATTAATTAATTAATTAATGGCATGATATGAACAGGTCAACTGCCATGCGTTTTAATCAACTAATTCATATTCAATTCTTTTGTCTACATCGATGCTTACACATTTATTTATTTATTAAGCAGTAGAATATTTCTTTTAATAATTGGTAACAAAAAAAATAAAGTGTGAGAGACATCATCACGGGTTCAGGATGCATGCTTGCATTTGCATCACCCAAATAAAACTAGTTATAAAAATGCTTACGTACTATAGACCGAAAAAGTCAATAAAATTGCATATGAAGTTAAAATTATTGTTAGAGTGTTTGCTTGTTAGGCAAACTCACTTCGCATTTTAATGATTATTTTCTGTTATCATATGAGTAAAGTTTTTTTTTTTCTTCTAAAGATCAAATGTCAGCATTTCTTCTGTAAATAGAAAAAATTCATGTGAGTTAGGTTTTAGTGACTTATCAGGGTTAGGATAATCAATTTTGTGTTATGTGAAAACTTTTTTATATGATGAGTTGGCTTTTGAGAATTTATTGGAGTTAAGGTAGATTTTAATCCAATTCCCCCTGTCCATACTTCCCGATGTTATCAGATGGTCAGGTATAGAGTTGTCCAAAAAAACCCGAGGTCTGGTTGGTCCGGTTTGACTCGGTCCGAGGTGAAAAAAATTGGTCCAAGACAATTTGATCGGACCGGAACAGACCAAACTGTTCGGGTTGGACTGAACTTCGGTCCAGGGGCTTAGGCCCCATGGACTGGTTCGGTTTGACCCGAGGTCTTTTTTCTTTTTTCTTAAATCACCACTACATTAAGCCGTTCACTGGAGTCTGAATATCCTAATGTGCTTTTTAATTTATAGGAATCACTTTTCACTAAATCACTTTTTATTACTTTCGAAAATCAGGTGAAACCAAAGCTAAAATATTGCCTCCCAAGAAGGCAAAAAAAAAAAAAAAAAAAAAACTTGACCACCTGGACTGGTCCAGGCAGTTCGCAGGTCCAGTCCGGTCCAACCCGAGCTCGGACTGGTACCAGACCTCGGGTTGACTTTTTCAGCCCAAGGTCATATCGAGCCAGACCTCGAGTTAACCTCCAACTTGATCTAACCCGGTTCATAGACATCCCTTGTTAGGCAATATATCTGCGATATATAATGTTCGAGATGGATACTGGATGCTTCAGTCTATATCAAGGCAATCCCAACATACGAAGAATGAGGTATGTGAATTGATTTGAAAATCTTTATTACCTCATCGAATTAAATTACTGTTATGGAAGATATTGTTAGGTGCATCTTACCCAAATGTCTTTTTATATCACGTTGCCATCACATTAGGGATATATGAATCTTTCACTCATTTTCAGACGGGTTGAAAAATGGGTTTCTGTCATGAGATCTCATTTTCATTTAAATGTGGAAAAAAGGGCGTTGGTAGGAAAATTTTCTCTAGAAAAAATTGAAATCTAAACAGATGTTGCTACATGGAAAATTCATCTTTCCCTTTCCCGTCTCTGATTTTGTTTGATTGAAACGGGCACTTAATAAAATTGATGTGGTATGTTCATGCAAGTATTTGTCAAAACAAAACAAAAAAAAAAAAAAAAAAATCTACGAAGCGCACAGAAAGGAGGGAGTCGCGGAGGAACTGTCTTGTTTAAGTGTAATAATAATACCACCCTGATCTTATTTTTAAGTCTATTTTGACTAAATTTCATATATCAAGGAGAAGTAGTTAATTAAATGATTGTGAGATAAATTTTCAACTTTGTCTCATTTATGATTGGATATTTTTTAATTGTTTCTTCTTTCTCTATATTCATGAGTACAATTAATATGGATAAAATTGTCATAATCTTATTTATTATATGAAACTCGACTTATAAATACGATCAAATTTTTTGTCTAAATAGATTTATAAATAAGATCAGAGTTATAAATACGTGCTAGTAATCATGAATTTTCAAAGTATATCAATTACTTCCAAAATATTTTTTTTATATCAAAAAAAAGTTTAGGTGGGTTAAGACCGGTCCCCCACAAAAGTGGCAACGGCCCTTGGCTCTTTGAAAGCACTTACAAGGGTATTTTACGAGATCACTTACCAAACGAGCCCTCATAACTAAGAAGAGGAATCGAACACTCATCCTTTTAGACTTGGGCCCGTTTTTTACCATCTATGCCAACTGTCATTGACAACTTCCGAAATATTGTTAAAGGCGATAATGGTACTAGTAATAAATAGTGACAGGAGCAACCATGGAATTTGTCTACTTCCTCGGGTAGTTATTACTCCCTCCAATTAAAAACAACGGGTCACACATGTCCTTTTTCCTTTTTTTCATAAGAAATATTTAGATGATGTATTATTTCTTATTTCTTATTTTTTTTTCATTTTACTCTTATTTAATTACCCCTATTTAATGTCAATATAATAAATTTTCATAACCCTTAAAACCCCATTACTTTTACCATATTTATTTTATTATTCTCTCTTTTTTATAATCCTCCTTATTGTAATAATTTTTTTAGTGCAAATCACACTATAAAATACGACTAGAGTGGCAGTTTTTAGTGCAAATCATATTATAAAATACTCCCTCCGGTCTTAATTATAAGACAACATTTGAAAGTTGATTTTGGTCCTAATTATAGGACAACATTCTAATTTTGGTCAATTTCTTCCTAAAATATCCCTATTTTATTTTCTTAAGTGTGTTTGATTTTTGGTGATTACATGTGTGTGTGTCTATATACAAATATACATACATATATACACAAACACATATATATAGACACACACACACACACACACACACACATATATATATATATATATCTATGAGTATGTGTGTAAGTATATCTGTGTATATATGTGTGTGTATACATATATGTATATATGTGTGTGTGCACGCGTCAGTCAATTATATGTGTGTAGATATATGTGTGTGTGTGTGTATATATATATATATATATATTTGCGTGTGTGTATTCATATATGTGTGTAGATATATGTATGTATATGTATGTGTGTGTATCTATATCTATATGTATACACACATACACACATTTTTGTATATAGCAAGATCATTATTTCAATTAAAAAGCATGAGGAAAGAAAAATTTTAAGTTGAAGAAATAGTGGTAGGAGTTGTTAATTCACTTTTACTTATATCATTTTAAATTTATAAAAGGACATTTTAGGAAAATAAGTAAAATTAACTAATTTAACTTCTCTCCTTAATCTCTCCAAAATCAGTTAAATATGTCCTATAATTAGGACCGGAGGGAGTATCTTTTATATTTAGAATAGGAGATACTCCCTCTGGTCTTAATTATAAAATAGCATTTCGGAGTTAGTTTTAGTCCTAATTATAAGACAACATTCTAATTTTTATCAATTTCTTTCTAAATTACCCCTTCAATAATACACCTCAATTAATACAGCACCACATGAAAAAACATGTGTTGGGTTTTTCTGCCCAGGTCATTGTTGAAAGTTGAAAGTTGAAAGTGCCAGACAGGGGCGGAGCTTGGGACAAAAATTTGGGAGGCCAAATCTATACTTATTAACTAATTAAAAAAATTTATGATTATATAACATTTTTAAAATATTCAGATTTATAATAAAAGTTTGGAAGAGAAAAAAATAGGGGAAGATAAAATCAAAGAAATAATATTACAGTATTACTCCCTGTATTTGGATGGACCAGAGAAAACGCAAACAAAAAAAAAACTTTATAAATTAAAAGCCATATGTAGAGAAACTTTCTACCTTCTATGTTATAACTATGATGAGGCACCAAAGATAAAGCGGCTCCATTGTAAAGAAACCTGGAAAACTCTATAATGGTATTGTTGTATTCACTCTAATTCAAAGAACATTATTTTTTGGCAATGTCTTTTTCCCAGATCAATTAAATTTACAACATAAACTTCCACTTCGAGGTTGAGATTGAGGTTTAGAATGAAAAATCAATTAACTTCATCTACAAGTATAGTGTAGAATGGGTAAAAGTATGGTAAAGAATACATCACAAAAGTAAATTTCATTGATAAGGCAATTAGATTGGAATATAGAAAAAAAATGACAAGATTAACATACCACATGGAACAAAGATTGAATTATAAGCCCAAAAGATATAAAAGGCTCAATTTGCAAATTAAAAAAAAAAAAAAAAAAAAAAAAAGAGGGAAAAATGTTTTTTTAAAAAAATTGGGGGGGGGGGGAATTAAAATTTACATTATATTACTTTTTTGTAAAAAAATTATTAAAAAAATCTTTTTTTTTTTTTGGGGGGGGGGGCATGGCCCTCACTAGTCCTCATGAAGCTCCGTCTCGGGTGCTAGGGATCAAGTATGCATCGGCTTTTACTAGAATAAAACTTGTTAGATCCGACATACAACCTTGAACAACTCAACTAGTAAATTAACTAAATTTATATAAAAATATTTTAGAAAAATGAGTAAAATTAACTAATTTAACTTGTATCCTTAATCTCTCCAAAATCTGTTAAATATGTCATATAATTAGTATCGGAGGTAGTAGTATTAATTATCATTCTCTCCATCACTTTATTAAATATGAGTATACATAAAAAAAAATATTTAATGTTTATTGAAAACTATCAAGTGCCTTATAAAAAAATAAAAAAATTTATTAGTTGATTTCTTACTATAAAAAATAAGGACTAGAGGGAATTTTTGTTGTTGTTTTTGGCCGTGGAATATGTCATGCCATTTGACTCTGGATATGGAAGCATCTATGAAGTTGAAGAAAGCAATTTTGAAATTTGGAGCCATGGTTGTCATGTATGGATGGGTTTGGTTTTGGTCAGAAACCAAACTTCTTTAAAGTAGGTAGGTCCCAGTTGCGGTGAATCCGACGGTTCACATTAACCCACACCAATCTTCACAGCTGGAGCACAATAGGTAGCTAAAATGAAATACTTCCATTTTCCAACAACTTGATAAAAGTTATCTCAATATTTAATGAGTTTTTTTCCTATTTACACCCCTTATTAATCATACATATATATATATATATTACATTAATTAAAGAGTTGATTGTACTTATTTTTACTATGTTTTTCCTTCTTACTTACCCCTCATAAATATTAGCATATTTGAAAAAAAAAAATTATTTTAAGACATACTCATTATTTTTAACTGATTTTAACCATTTTTTAAAATCTTATCATTCAATTATTAGGCTCTTAGGGAGCGGCTTTAGTCATCTTCCCCCTCCCGTTCTCTTCCGTCCTCTTATCTAAAGCTGTGTCGTTTTTTACGCAAACAGTGTAGCATGCCTCTTTTTTTTTTTTTAAGGGTACTAGTGGGTATTAAAAAGTTACTTCAGGATACTAACTGGTGTTGAAAAAAACTCTTTATGATCTTGAAAAATTAATTCAAAGTATTGACTGTTAGTAAAAATATAATTTAGGATACTGACTGGTTATTTGTTCAACATCCTAAAATAATTTTTTAAGATCATAAAGTATTTTGTCAATGTCATTCAATATTCCTAAGTATATTTTTAGTAGTCAAATAAGACTGAATTATTTTTTAAGATCCTCAAATAATTTTTCAAGACCATGAAGTATTTTCTAAGAGTATCAATCAAGTATCCTCGGGTATATTTTTAGAACCAGCCAGTACCTTGAATTATTTTTTTTCAAAATTGTCAAATAATTTTTCAAGATCATGAAGTGTTTTTTTAGCACCGATTAGTATCTTGAAGTAGCTTTTTAATGCCAACCAGTACTCTTAAAAAAAACAGAGAGAGAGAGAGAGGCATGTTGCACTGTTTGCATCAAAAACGACGCAGTTTAGAGAAGAGTACGGAAGAGAACGGGAGGGGGAAGAGGACTAAAGCCAGACTCTTATAAATAGAATGGAAGGAGTATAATCATAATCTCACCATACAAGTCCAGCTCCTCTAGTACTACTAGGAAACATTCCTAAGGGACATACTATTATTATTTATAATTTATAATTTTGCAAATAGTATAGCTTTTTAGAATAATATATTCCTTCCGTTTTTTATAAAATTTAATTAACTAATTATTCAAGTCATAAAAATATAGTTCAATATATTAGTTAATTTTTTTTATATAAATACAGAGTACGTTAAAAATATAATTTTTTCCTGAAATTATCCTCACTTAATAATTAATTGACAGTTTTTAATAATCCATTTTCTTTGAACCTATAATATCTCAGAGTCACTTTGAACTTGAACCTATCCAATCCATGTTGGGTATGGAGGTTAAGGTTAAAGTTAGCATAACAAGTACGTTTTCCAATATTGAAACATGTGTTCCATTTTTTTTATAGGATGAGAATCTCAATTAATAACTTGTTGGTTTTTAATAATCTAGTTTATTAATAAATATAATTTTTAATGACAGTATAAAATAAAATTTTTAATAAATACTCGAGACAAAGAGACTGTTACTTCTTATAAAGATAACAAAAAAGAACACTAAAAGTTTTCTCTTATAAAAAAGACCATAAAATATAACTTAACTAGGATGTTGTATTATTAAGTTGAGTTTTTTCCCAACATATGATATTATTTTTGAGAAAATAGGGAAAAAAATAGTTCCCAAAATGATAAATCTAATTACTAATTAGGCTAAAGTATACGTTTAGTCCTTCATGTTTGCCTCTGATATCGTTTTAGTCCCTTAAGTTTGTAAAATGCATGTTTGATCCCTTAATGTTAACACCGCTTAGTTGACTAATGAAAAATACTGACTCAACAATGTTAAGCGATGATGTGCAATTAAATACTGAACAAGCATGTTTATATGTTAGTATTTTAATAACTTAATATTTTAAATCCTATTAATTGAAAAATATTTAATCTTCACAGACTATTTTATGGTTTTTCACAGGTTGTGAAAATTAAATATTTTTTTAGTCGCAGAAGATTAAATATTTTTCAATTAATAATATTTAAAATATTAATTTATTAAAATACTAACATATAAGCATGCTTGATCAAGATTTCACAACGCACAGTTATCGCATAAAATTATTGAGTCAGTATTTTCTATTAATTCAGACTAACGGTGTTAACATTAAGGGACCAAACGTGTACTTTACAAACTTAAGGAACTAAAATAATACCAAAAACAAATATAAAGGACCAAACATATACTTTAACCTACTAATTAAGTCATATTTAGTCATCATCCTACAAATAAATTGTGAAGGCTATGAATCACATTTGGAGAGGGACCTCTCTTTATGTTGGCAAGCAAACATACAAAGATTCTGTCCTGCTGTCCAAAGTGGATAAAAATAGTCATTAAATTTTAATAACTCAATAATTGCACGGCCTATTATTATTGAATTTAATTATGATCTTCGAATTTGATATTAATGACAAAAAAAATAGCAAACGTAGAATAGATAAATATTGGAGACTAGAGACTATGGGTCGCGAGTTAATTAAACAAGGTGAAAATATGAATGAAACTTAATATTTTTAATTTATTTTCCCTTTTTAACAAAGAAATGTGGACTCTAATTAAACAAGGTTACATGAGAATTATTGATGGAAAAAATTCCGTCTAAATTTTGTGGGTAATAATTACTGACAGAAATTACTCACGAAATTCCGTCGGTAATATCTTTTACCATGATTTTTTTTACGACGGATGTTTTCTGTCGGAGATCTAATTATTAACGGAATTCCATGGATAATTCCATCAGTAATTTCAATTACCGACAGAATTCTGTGGGTAATCCAACCTTTTTTTTTCATAGTGTTTGGCCACTTGTTCAATACATATCAATAACAAATGTGATTCATATTTTATAATTAAACTCTTCCAAATCCAAATTCATCGACATATATTTAATAAAATAATTTAGATTCGAAGAATAAATTTTAATTTTGAGCTTTTGTATTAAAATTGAACAGAATATTGTATGAGACCAAAACTCAGTGCACTCAATACACAAATCTGAGAGTCCATATGTCATAAAGCAGATTCGTGTTTCTTTAGTTGGAACTTTAAATGAGGATTTTTTTTTTTTTTTGCTCTCTCTTTTTTTGGATTATAATTAATGATTACTTAAAGACTAAGTGTGCTTTCTTTTGTTTCTTTGTTAATTTTTTCTGAAATTATGATATTTTGAACTTAAGGGAATGTTTGGATTGATCACTAATAAGTGGGAATGTTGAAATGTCATTGTTTGATTGGTTTTTGTTTGACTTTCTTTGGTGTTTATACAAATCATCCACTCATCATTGCGCATTTTGTTCCCTCACTCAAACTCATCTCCTCATTCATTCCCTCATCCCAGAAGGAAAAAAATTTGGATTTCCTTTACTTTTTTTTTTCTGTCCCATATTTATTTTACATATTCAATCAGAACGGGAAAAAATATTACATTTTGTCGATTTTATCTTAAAATTTAATAATTTTTCAATGTCACTGTTAATATAGACTTTATCACCAAGAGGCAAGAGTATAAAGTCTAGGTAATTTATAAATGACAGGTGAAGTTGGAAATTCATGTGAAATTTTTAATTTTATGATTTATATATATGAAAAATTTAATTATATGACATATAAAAAAATTCCATCTTAACTCAAATCTATAAAATTTGAGATTCTAGGTTTTTTTTTTTTAAAAAAAAAAATGTGTACAGATGATCTCTAATCCATATTTATATTTATCTAATGTGAGACATATTTCCTTGCTGCTTACACTTGAAATATAGGTTAAGAAATTTACGTAAAAAAAAAATAAAATAAAAGGGTATCATATTATTTAGATAGTTTATTTACATAGAAGAAGAGATAGTCATAAAATCCTAATTTTTATTATTCTTAATATAAAAAAATATGGAGTTAAGAAAAAATGTACTCTATCCTCTCTCTAGTATAAGAGGTAGATGAGATTAAATTTGCTCTAAAATATAAGATTTTAATATGTTTTGTCTCATATATTTATTAAGTTTTGCAAACTAATTTATCTAATGTTAAATAGGAATATTTTAGAAATATCATGTTAGATTTTTTTTTTTAAGTTAAAAAATATATTTGATTCCTTGAATTTATTTAAATCAGTTAGGTACTTAGGTAGTGGTCACTTTTATATTAAAGAGCCCACTCAATTTTTAAAATTAAAAAGATGAAAGAGGAGTTCAAGTAAAATGACATTCGAGTTTTGTCCCTTGATGACTCAAGACTCAGGAGTGGTCCTATTGTCTACCTGCGAGAAACTAAAAGTATGTGGGACCCCCACAAGCGCTTCAACCTCAAGCTAATGGAACACTGGATAAGACTCGGGTGACATTGACACGTGAGTTTAACATCTTTAAATAATAAAAAAGAAAAAATACAAAAAAAAAAAAGAACTTTGAAATTATGTTTATTTCTAAAAATTAATGAGGAATAATGAAATTTGATAATCAATTCATAACTAATTTTTTTTTTGAAAAATACCTGATTTAAAAATTTTATAAAATCAAAGTTATTTCTATCTAAAAAAAATCCCAGTAAAATAGAATAAAATATGAAATCAACACATAGCTGGTTTTGTGATGAAAGCCATCGTTAGATTTTTTTCTGAATCTAGAGTTTAAAAACTCCACTAAAATAGAATGAAATATAAAATCAACACATAGCTTAAGTCTCAAGGATATACTTGTAGCCACCAACCCCAGAAATAGACTTGGTGGTATGACCCAAAAAAAGTGTCTAATACTTTTTTAATTTATTTAATTAAGAGTTTATTTTAGGAGACTTAGATGACAAAATATTCTCAATTCTCATAAGAAATGTGCTTCTTAGAGTTGAACTTGTGTTTTTCTCTTTAATCTTAACAGAAATAAGACTTCTTACTATATCAACCTAACAGCTTGTTGGGAAATAAGTGTTGATACTGTTTGATAGTTAAAAAATAAAATATAAAAAATCCCTGGAAAATAATTATTTTAAAATTTTATTTGACCCGGTAACATGAGTTTAACTACCAGTATTTTTTTTTTATTGAAATTTAGCATACTACTAATATTTTGTGTGTGTGAAACATATCAAATCATTCTTATTAATAAAATTTTAAAAAACTATACTTTTCATAAATTATAAACATCAGATTTTATTTAAAATCTTTATAATTTATTGGAAAAATTAACAAGTCATTATAATTTATCTCAATTTTAAATATGGTCCCGTTTGGTATATTGTTTATCTGATTCTTTGATTTTAATTTTTTTTTTTTTTCTGGGGTAACCAGGCATATCATACATTTGACGGTTGATCCTGTAAATAGTAAGGATAAAATGGGGAAAATGGATGTGAGAGAAAGGATGACGTGGGAAGTGGGGGGAGCCAGCAAGGTATGAAGAGGCTCCAACTGGCAATGTGGGCCCCTTATGAGAGAAAACATAAACAAAAACAAAACAAAAAAAAAAAATACTCACCCAGATGGCGGCGCAATGCCACTTTCCTCCTTCTAACCTAAGCCTCCTTTTAATCATTTCATCCACCTTATTTTATTTAAATAAAAATTTCATAATAAGTTAATCATTTAATTAAATTGATTATTTGATTTTAACTGAGTAGATACTAGATCCTGAGGAGAATTACTATTAGATACTAACAAAGATGGAAATTAATCGTTAAAAAATCCCAATAACAAATGAGCATAAAAAATTATTATTATTTTCTATATTGAAAATTGTTGTTACATCCTCCTAAATGTTATAGGAGTAATTTCCCCTAGATATTTGAATAGGGTTAAATGGTCAATCACAAGTCAACATTCTGAATAAAGAATGATATAAAAGCAGCTGGCTTTTACCACAAAACGACAAGTCGTATACTTCACGAAATACAAGATTACAGTGACGTCTTCTTCATAGTCCCCACTAGTAGTAGCGTGCCACTGGGGCTCCGCGTTCCACCGATATGCCTCACTTTGAATTTAAGACTCACTACGCTGCGCATCACCAAAAACTGCAAGTTTTGATTCAAGCTGTACATACATACCCCGTGCTAAAACACAGATAATTCAAATTTCAAAATTGGGTTTTGAGGGTATGTATGTCCAAAAGTTTTTTAGAAGAAGTTCTACCCCGTAAATGTAAAAGGATAGTAATTTTGTCCTAACCATTTTAATTTTAACAGTTTGTTTATCAAATATATTGAGTTGACAGTTCACATGTCATTCACTTTATTTTTGTTAAGGTATAAATCTACCCTAAAAATCTTAAATCTAACTTCAAAAAATGGGGCAAGTGTTAGGCCCCGATGAGTAGGAGGGCGCAGTGGTCGCTCCAAAACTTGGGGCATGAGCCTAGGCGGAGCGGCCGTCGTGCAGATCTTGGTGACACATGAACCTCCGGACAAATTTACATCTTAAAATGATGTGGAATATCAGTTCAGCTTATTTGGTCAACTAACAATTAAAATTAACTTCAATAACAATGCGGCAAAATCACTAACTTTTTGATACTTTTTTACCTTATAAGTGTAAAAAAGAGAACAATTTTATCCAACCGTTTTAATTTTAATCATTAGTTGACTAAATATATTAAGTTGGTAGTCTATATGTTATTAACGTTATTTTTGTAAAGGTGCACATTTGTTCTCAAAATCTTAAATCTAACTTTTTTTAAAAATGAAATAGATGATACATGGATTTTTTCTATTTATTTAAAACTAAGGACAAATTTACTCCTTAAAATAATAACCTCTCAATCTTTTTACAAATTCTAAGACTCGAGGGTTTTGCGAAATTCAAAAGATATTTTAATTGAATTTTCCCTATATGGATTTCAGGGTAAATTTACACCTTAAAATAACGATCAAAATTAACTTAAATAACATGATCAAAAATTAACGACGACCGAAAAAATTACTCATTTTTTTAACACTTTTAAAATAAAATTGTTCCCGAAATATTTATATAGAGTACAAATATTCCTCACTAAATTCCCGAGACAAAATTCGTCCTTTATCCTTCAGAATATACACGATCATCTCAAAATATACGTAACAATTGGTAAAACCAAGCGAATTAAAAAATTCAAAATTATTTTAGTTTTTACCGTACGTCTTTGTTACAGTATGTTCATGTACAAACAAACACCCGCACAGAATGGCTTTTTAAATCCACCAATTTATCATTATTTTTATTAAAAAGAATACATAAAATATTAAGATAATTTAGTCATATAAGAAATATAAAATACTTCGAAATTACTCCTAACTTTGTTGGTAATCCAAAACTGGTGGATTCTTCCAAAACCTTTTCCTAAACCCGTGCTACGATGCTCTCATAATTGAAAAGTTCAAACTCCTTCTTCAGGGTCCCAAAAAAAAAAAAAAATGAATAAAAGAAAAATTGTTGAAACTAAAAACTTTTCTTTACAAAACTTATTGTCCAAAACTATAAAAACACAAAAGTTTTAGCAAGTGCGACTCTTTATTAGCAGTTGCCATGTAACCATTCTCTTCGACTACTAGATGTAACATATCTTTTTTAGTGGATTATGTTTCATTTTATACATAATTAAATTTAGGGGTTAAGTAGGAAACCCGTCCTAGAAGTATAGGCTCAGGAGAAATGTTGCTATGAAAGTTTTTTTTTTTAATTTTATTTTAATATTGCCTCAGAAGTTTCAAAACTTAGCAATGTTGCCTTATTCCATTAAAAAATTGGCCTAATGCTAACTTTTAAAAAAAATGATGTTGCTATGTTTTAAAACTTTTTAACTAAATTGGCAACATTACTAATAAAAACTTACGGCGTAACATTGTTTCTCAAGCGAAAACTTTCGGAACAAATTTGCTACTTAACCCTTAAATATACTCTCTCTAGTCCTTATTATAAAGTATCAACTAGGAAGTGTATTTGGTCCTTTTTATAAGGCACTTGCTTGTTTCCAATGAGCCGTAATTATGTTTTACATATATGCTCCTAATTAATGGGGGTAATATGTGAGAGTAATAACTAATATGATATTATAGTTTAATGCAATTAATGAGGATAAACTTGAAAATTACTTAAATTTTAGAACAACTTTATTGATTTTAACCATTTTTATTGTTTTATGAGAATTGTTAGTTAGTGTCTTATAATAAGGATCAGAGGAAGTTGCTTGGAAAAGGTTTAAGAAGAAATGCTCCTAAATTGAGGACAAGTTACACCTGGGTCCAAAGATAAATTTTATGCCCTTTGGACGGTAAAACAATAAATTTTAACCATTTTTACATAAATAAATAAATAAAAATACATGAACTACTGCAACTAAATGATCATTTACGGAGGGGAAAAAGGAAGGGAAAGTTATGCTTATCATTTTATATTGGCCTTTTTGCCTTTACAATGAAGATAATGTGATACGCAATTTAAGTTTTCTTTTAAAAAGCAAAAGATTTCTTTCTTAAGAATGAATTTATAAAAAGCAAAAGATTTCTTTCTTGAGAATGAATTTATAATAATCATACTATAATTTCTATCCCTGTTTAAATAAATCGTCAACCCCACTTCATTTATTTTTTTAAATTCACAATTTTAAAATTTAAAATATACTCAAATATAAAGTTAGCTTCTTCAACAAAAAAAAAAAATTTAATCGAGTGGCATTAATTATTAATGAATTAGATTGAGTACGAGTTGAACAAATACTCATGATTTATGGTTCATATTTACAGATGTTAGTTACCAATAAATTTATTTATCTTCCATTAAAGGAAGATTCCACATTTGTTTATAGTAACGGCACATATAAATATAACCAACGAACAATAGTAGGTACAAAATTTTACCTGAAATTTTCATAATTATGACCCTCAAAGTGGTAAGAGATGGTGGGTAAATTGCCTTCCTATTGCATTAGTTTTTTTTAAAAAAACAAATTAAAAAAATGTTATGACGTTATAAATTATACTGTAATATAATACTTAATTTAAAAATTTTCTATATGCATTTCAATACGATCATATTATTATTCCGATTGTAATATATATGATGGTTGAAAATCAAACTTTTATTCCATTCATTTAATCTAAATAAAAATAATAAAAAACATAGATAAGTCATTAAATAAAAATAGCTAATAGTTTTATATAATTTTATAATTCATTATAATTCAAATGAGTTATACTAAAATTTTGAAAGCAAAAATATTGAGTAAATTGATAATTGTTTTATAGAATTTAAAAAATTATAATATTTGAAATTATTATAATTTTATTTTGGGATTTTTCCCAAATGGCATAGATCACTTTTTTATATATAAAGAAAATACACGTATTTTTCATGAAATAAAAATATATTGAATACTTTTATTATTTAAATTATCATAAATTTAAAATCTAAGGAAATCTTTTTGATTTAATAAAAAGGATAGGATATTGTCATTTCTAATTTTATACCAAAGTCACACCACTTTATCTTATCCCAAAAGATCTTAAAATCTTATCCCAAAAGCTCTTAAATACCTGATCTTAAATTTGAATGAGCATGATAATGCTCAATCTAACTCAGTATATGACTCATATAAAAAAAATATATGCTTTATACATGCTCATGATATTTAACTAATTTCAATACACTTTTTTTATTTGATACTATGTATACTCCATCCATTCCAAAATATAAATATTTTTAACTAATTTACACAAGTCTATAAATATTGGCTTGATATTTTATCTTTATTAAAGAATGCTATTCTTAAATATGTATTTAATATCTGTAACCCATTTTCCTCTCTTTTAATAGGTAAAAGGTGAAAAAAAAATAATTAATTACTTTATCAACCTCTCATATTTTCGACTAAAATTTTATTTCAAAAGGCTTCTTTCATTAAACTTTTCTTAATAATTACATTTCATAATATTCAAATTCGTGTTGTCTTTTTTATCTTATGGGGTCATTTACCACCTGAACGACCACATAGTTTTAAAAAGAATTCAGGCAACAAATTTTATTTTTTAAAAAAGCACTTGTTTTTTTGGTGATGAAAAAGGGATGTGATAAATGTTACTATTAAAAAAGTGGATGTAATAAAAAAAAAAAAAAGGAATTAACAAATGCGAGCGAGAAAACAAGTGATGTCTGAATTCTAAACCACACCAGAAAAACACAGCTGCTCCTTTTTGATTACGCGTAGACAATTCATCTGACTTCGCGTTCCCGCCGCCCCACTCTCTCTCTCTCTCCCCTCACTTTTCTCTCTCTACAAAAAAACCCAACCCCCTTTTTTGTTTTTTACAATTTTACTTGAATAAATTTCACCACTTATATTCATTTTTCATATATAATCACTCCCCTGACCATTTCCTCCATCTCTGCTATCTCCTCTGGCTTCTTCTCTCTTCTCTCTTCTTCAATGGCCAAGTGGAATCACAAGGCTCGCAAGCTCTGTTACATCTCTGTCCCATCTCAGATCATCAGCTCCATATCTTCTTCTTCCCTTCAATCTCTTATTGATTCCCCCAAGAAATCTTCTAGAAACTCCAAGTTCTTCTCTTTCTTCACCTCCTTTAGAAGCTCAAGGCTATGGTTTCTCACTCTGTTCTTCGTCGCTTTCTTTGGTATGCTCAAGTTTGGATTCGACTTCGATGTCCCATTTTCTCCCTACCCATGTCAGCTGAATCTTCCACCACTAATATCAAACGCTCGTTCACAATCTGCCCATCACAATGTCCAGAAAGACGAGGTTTTGGGTTCTACGAGGTTGTCTCTGCCTCTGTCCTCCAATGTGGAGGCTGATGGTGGACAAGTCAAGGACGATGGCGAAGGCGACAAGAGCGAGTTCTGGAAGCAACCAGACGGATTGGGTTACAGGCCTTGCTTGGATTTCAGTAGGGATTATAGGAAACAAACACAAGGGATTGTAAATGACAGGAGGAAGTATCTCATGGTTGTTGTCTCTGGTGGGATGAATCAACAGAGGAATCAAATTGTTGATGCTGTTGTTATTGCTAGAATCCTCGGAGCTACCTTGGTTGTCCCCATTTTGCAAGTCAACCAAATTTGGGGCGACGAAAGGTAAAAACTAAATAAATAAATTAAAAAAACCATCGTTTCTGCAACTACCCCAGAAGAGAAAGTTTCAAACTTTTCAACTTCCTATTGATGAATTTGGGTCATTTATTTGTTATTTGCAGTGAATTTGCTGATATATTTGATTTGGAGCACTTTAAGAGTGTACTTGCGAATGATGTTAGAGTGGTTTCTGCATTGCCTTCTTCACACTTAACAACCAAACCTGTGGAAGGAAGCCCTCCACTTCATGTCACTCCCCGTTGGATTCGTGCTCGGTATCACAGAAGAGTAAGAATTTGTTGCTTTTTCTTAGTCTTCTTATTATTATGTTCTTTGAAAGCACACGCTAAGTTATTCTCATAGCTTTACTCTTTTACTTCAGCTTCTCTTAAAAGTGTTTTTGTTATAATATAGGCTTATTGATATGACAACATCATTCACATTTTTTGAGTTTCCTTGTATGATGAGGAACTGCTTTATCATCTTGTCTGTAAAAAAAAAGGTAGTTGGTTAGTTAGTAAATGTTCTGATTTTGTTGAAGAAGAAGAATTCTTATGATTCTGTTGTCCTTTGCAGCTTACCAGAGAAGGTGTTTTGCTCTTACGTGGCTTGGATTCGAGGCTGTCCAAGGATATTCCTTCTGATCTTCAGAAGCTTCGATGCAAGGTATTGTGTGAGTGAAGGGAAAGAACAAGAGAGAAACTTGATTTCCATGGAAATTAATTGTTGGTAGATAGAGATAGACTCTAATAATAATATTACACCTTGATCTTTTTTCCAGGTTGCTTTTCATGCCTTAAGGTTTGCGAGGCCGCTTCAGGAACTCGGTGACAAGATTTCTGAGAGGATGAGAAGCAAGGGACCCTATCTAGCCCTTCATCTTCGAATGGAGATGGATGTGTGGGTGAGAACCGGGTGCTCTCCGGGTCTAGGCCCTGAGTTTGATGAGATGGTACAGAAAGAGAGGATAAACCGGCCGGAGATGTTGACTGCAAAATCAAACATGACTTCTGAAGAAAGGAAGCTTGCTGGTCTATGCCCCTTGAATGCTATGGACGTAACCAGGTAAACATGATTAGTCTGTGTTTTAGTGTAAAATTAACTTGTTTATAGGCTGCTTAATGTGAATTAAGCGAATTGATCTTCTGATATATGTTTTGGCTTTTGTTGTTAGGCTACTTAAAGGTCTTGGAGCTCCTAAGAATGCAAGAATCTATTGGGCTGGAGGACAACCATTGGGTGGAAAAGAAGCTTTGCTTCCATTAATCCAAGAGTTTCCACACTTTTACAGTAAGCATGATCTTGCCTTGCCGGGAGAACTCGAACCATTCTCCAAAAAAGCGTCTCTGATGGCTGCCATAGATTACATAGTTTCCGAGAAGAGCGACGTTTTCATGCCATCTCACGGAGGAAACATGGGCCACATGCTTCAGGTAATATATACTTACTAGTTGAGAAATTCATGTCAAATGTTGGATATGATCAGAATGTTTATATCAAAGTCTCTCAAGAAATTTTAGCAGTATTAGTTTGAAACTTGAGGTACCTAATTGGTGAATGTTATTTGTGATTTTTGCAGGGTCAGCGGGCGTACGCAGGGCACAAGAAATTTATCACCCCAAACAAGAGACAGATGTTGCCTGATTTTCTGAACTCTTCCCTACCAGAAGCAGAGTTTAACAGGATCATCAAAGAGCTTCATCGAGAGTCCTTAGGGCAGCCGGAACTCCGGAAGCCTGGGAAGGATGTCACCAAGTATCCGGCCCCCGAGTGCATGTGCCAAGACTCACGAGCTCGATCTCACTTATAATTTAACATGAAGCTTATCATCAGTATCCGAAAAATGCCTGGACAAGAAGCAAGTGAAGGCTAATTTCTGCCACTCCCACTATTTTCATTTGCCGGATGTCAATGACCGATGGATCGGGTTCAACTGCGGTTTGTTGTGAAGAAGGCCACTCTCTTTAGGTGTACAAAGATGAATTATTACTTAAATATATACTTGATGCAAAGGGATTACCACAAGTCCATGATACACAACAGAAAAGATCATTCAAGGGATTACCACAAGTCAATGATACACAACAGAAAAGATCATTCAAGGGACTACCACAAGTCAATAATACACAACAGAAAAGATCATTCATTCTTTAATTTTTTCATACACACTAGAGTTTGTATAGGATACCATGCTCCCTTGCTTTTGTGTAATTCTTTTGAACCATGTTACAAATGTATGTATGCATATATTTTTATAAATTAAACCTGAGTTTATCATGAACTGAATTATTTCAACTTGATAGAATGATTAAAAATCAGTTGAATCTAAACAAAAATTGCTGTGATTTGGAGGATGCTAATAATCTAAGAAGGCATCTATCACCTATCTTTTCTCTTTATCGGTCATATTCATAAAATGACTTGAATCTTCCGCTTTGATAGAAAACATTTGGATTAGAATCTTCCGCTTTGATAGAAAACATTTGGATTAGAGCATGCAAAACCTGGGTTAAAGTCAAACACTTAATAAACAAGTATGATCATAATTGTTTTAAATAGGAAAAATTAATCTTTGAACCATAGTTTTGACTTAGTACAATTTAGTCTTTTGATTTAATTGAAACTCAGTCATTAAACTTTAATTCACTGTAATTCAGCTTTCATAGTTTTAATCATCTATAAGTTGTAGCCCATATTTTTGTGAATCCTCATTACATGCTTCTCTTTTATGTGCTTCTTAGGTGCTTCTCCTCCTAAGAAGCACATAAATAAATATTGATAATTTTTTTAATTTTTTATGTATTTAGATTAAATTATATCTTGCATCCTAAAGTATTTTTTTGCATTCATTATCTCAAATTAATTAATTTACAGGATACTGGTGTTACAGGAAAAATATTTCTGAAAGCAAGACTGGAAATTAATTAATTAGAGATATTGGGTGCAAAAAATAATTCCAGGATGCAGTATTTAATTTACTTTAAATATATAAAATATAAAAAAAAAATTATCAATATTTCTTTTGTGCTTCTTAGAAGGAGAAGCACATAAGAGATAAGCATGTAATGATGACCCCATATTTTTGTGAGATATGTAATTTCTTGTTCAAAATATAGGGATTAAGGTTTTAAATGGCTAAACTATAGGAATTGAGTTATATTGAGTTGAAGTTTATAAACTAAGTTATAATTGACTCAAAACTATAATAACAAAAAAAAAAAAAAAAAAAAAAAAAGATTAATTTTCTCTTTTGGTTAAAACGTGGGTTTAGGAAAACTAAAGTAATAAGGTCAAAAGTTTGGATCTTTCATGGTTGGGGATAGAAGAAGGCATCGAATGAGCAGTAAGAATCTGTCATGTGATAATTGAATTATCAACTTTTTTCCAAAAAGAACTATATATAATTGCAATGTTAATTAATATTTGAAAGAAGAATTTCATGGTAAAGACCTTTTGGAGAAGGTGACAAAAAAAACCCGGAGGGAGTCGGACATGCCATGTTTTTTGGCATGTCTTGTCAAATGTTTGTGTTCCAGCTCAACCCATAAACAGGTTAGAGTTGAAGGTCTCATTTATAAATGGTTCTGGTTGATATGCTTTATACATACACAGCTCATCCCTGCAGGTCTGGTCTGCAAAGACAGCAACATAAAAATGACAGTGAAAAAAATAACGACAGAATTACTGGGAAAGTTCTAAAGAAGGAATGTAAACATTAAAATGTCTCATGACAACTGGGCAACAGACAATGGCAAGTTTAGCTATAGTAAATGTCAACATGTTCATGTCACTCACTTGTTATTATGACTTTTCGGTGGTTATATTACTTTATTGGATCTCATAGCAATTCTGAAAGTTTTTTTTTTGGGTTAGGTACATGTATCTTTTTTATTGACAACAATCCTGTCTGAGGTATTATCAAATACTAAATGTAGGCATATCTCCTAACATGTATTTGAATCTTAATTCCCCACATTGTCTCTCTGGTTAGTAATTCAAAAAAGTTCAAGCATGATGAAATCAGACAGTGAGCTGGTATGGTAACTTGGGCCAATGTGTATATATATGTATGTATGATTCTTTGATCAAAATATTCGGCAGGGGGTCCCAGAAGCTTATTGGCTTAGTATATGCCTGTCCTTCTCTGGAGGGTAAGCATCTATCTGAGTACTGTGAAGCGTGTGATAGATTTGTTGTAGGGCCCTCAAAATTTATAAAATGGAGTTTTTTTTTTTTCTTTTTCCAAAATGGAGTTATTTATGGACTATTGAAAACGATGGGCAATATACTTACGGCTCATGATCCATTTTCATCTAAAATGACATTTTTCACCAGATCTGAATCAGGTCTACGGAGAGATCATAGGGGAATAAAGTGTTTTGCTCCCTCCAAAACCATGCTTTTTAGAAAAACAATCTAAATACTCTCCTTTTTTTATAATTTTTTTTTTCACAAAAATGATTGATTTTGTTATAAGTCAGCTAAATGCTCTGTTTTTCTGCAGAATTTAATTTTTTACTAAAATCCATGGTTTGGGATGGAGAACTATAGTTTTCCCATAAAGCTATTTTTCTTTTTACCTTTTTAGAACTATTCCCCCAAAATCTATTATCTAAAATCATTTTTTTTTTATTTTTTCTAAAATATTGTTAAAGACTAATCCAAACACACCATTGATTCCACATATAAAACTTATTTATCTAATTTAAAAATATTAATAAAATTAAATAAATTACTTAATTATAACATATATGACATGATCTCTAAAATATTTTTGTGTAATATTAGATTATATATCAATTAAAATTTAGATAAATTAGTTTAAAAAATTATAAACATGAGAGATAAAATGGAAAATTGTTTTACATTAAGTACTAAAATCAACTCTCAAACTAGATCCTACATTTAGGATTTGACAAATATTTCTTCCGATCCTTAATATAAGACATATCACCCTAATTTAATTAGATTAATGAAGTTAGTTGAGTTAGTTAATATGATATGATGTGTATTTTCTAAAATGCTCGATCATCTTTTCAATTCCCTCATTCCTTTTCCTCCTAGACTTTTATTGAGGAAGTATCCATAGGGAAAATTAACAAAATATTGACAAATATAAAAACATTGTATTATATTAAGGATAAAAAAATAATTCCTCAAATATATCTTATATTAAAAACCTGAATGAGTACAATATTGTATTGGCATGAAGTTTGAGATGGGTGGTATTCCCTTATGTCCTTTTTATAAGAACTAAATAATTGAATACATTGTTCAAGAAATCGATTAAAATTAATGAAAAGTTGTAAATATCGAAAAAGTATATTTTTAATCTAAATATGCCCTTATTTCAATTCTCATAACAATTGTTCAATCTTTGAAAATAATTAAAATATTTGGAAATAGTTATCAAGGGTGATTAGACTTAGATTGAGTTGAATTGAGCATTTAATAATGAGCCGATCATTGGATTAGGTCAGGCAAAATGGATTAAAACAAAAGATAGAAGATGAGATAAGCCAATATTTGAGTGAAAGTGCATTTGCAAAAGATAAATGTGAAAGAGATTAGAGAAAGATGCCAAGTTAGTGATGATGAGCACGTTTACCCTTTCTCCACTAACTATTACGTGCAACTACTAAAGTCCATTACTTCATTAATTTATTTAAATAATATCATTATTCTCTGGATAAACAAAAATAATAAATCTGATCATTACCAAGTTTCAAAATCTGTTCCCACCCCAATTCCCTAAACTGCAACATGCATTGTTCGGTGTACAATTGTGCTGGGACTCTTAGGCGGCAAAAACAAAAATTAAAATTAAGTGTTTGTTTGAGATCATGTTTGTTTAGATCATTAATATTGATAAATTAATTATCTAACTTCTATTTTTGGAACATAGAAAGTACTATCTCGGTCTTAATTATAAGACCAATTGACTTTTTTTGGAGAGATTAAGGGAGCTAAATAAGTTACTTAATCATTTTATATGTTGTGTATTCTTAGATTATATATTAGTTAAAGTAATTAGTTTGAAGGAAAAAATAAAATTAAAAATAATCTAAATTAATCTAATTATTTCTTAATCTCTCCAAAAAAAAGTCAACTAAGTCTTATAATTAGAACCAGGAGGGAGTATTAACAAACGATAATTAATTAATAATGATGGTTAAAAATCATAAAGTAACTTTTTTACTTTTTGGTATAAAATTACTATTTCTAGTCCAAAATATAGGATTTGAATAAACTATTTAATTATATAATATATTATATATAATTAAATTATATATCAATTTATAAGTCAGATAATTTATTATGAAGAAAAAATGATAAAATAAATATTTTAGAGTAATTTAATTAAATTTATTAATGTCTTAAAAAAGATTAATTGAGTCTTATATTTAAGACATTTTTTCAATTTGTTATTGGCTGAACTTTGCTTTTTTCCCCTCCCGATATTGTTGTCTTTTTCAAGTCATGGTTCGATAATTTCTCATTGGAGTTGTTAAGTGATGGGCCTACCTAGTAAAGCCCACTATTTCCTTTAAAACCGCAGAGTACGGTAACTATTACTAATCAGCAATCCGGCCCAAAATGAAATTCCCAAATCGGAAATTAGGGTTAGGGTTTAACACTTGATATGATCGATTGACCCTCATTTCCCCACATTGGTATTCCTTCTCATCCGGCGAAGTAGAAACCTGAAAACCGTTGTTCTCGAACCAGATAATTTAAGCTCCCAATCATGGAAACACCGGTGACGACGGGGACTGCAGCGGCGAAGAGAAAGCCTGTGTTTATCAAGGTGGACCAGATAAAGCCGGGTACCAGTGGCCACACCCTAACTGTGAAGGTGGTCAGCGCTAAGGAGGTGAAGTCGGTAAACAATCGCGGTGGTCGTTCGTCAATGCTTCTGGTTCGGCCTTCCCGTCCGGCCCGTATCGCCGAGTGCCTCGTGGGTGATGAAACCGGAACCATTATTTTTACGGCCCGTAACGAACAGGGTACGATGAGAATAGTTTTATTCATTCACGATTGCAATTTTATTTGCGTTCCATGGGCGTGTTTGCTCGGAGAAGATTTTTAATTCGTGAATCTGTTTGATTACATTATTCTACGTCATATTAGATATATTCTACATCTTATGTGATTGCTTTGTTGACATTATTTCGGTGTGCCAATTATTTTTTCAAACTTTGGATGATTTTTACTTGTACTATTTTGAAGTCTGTTTTTTTCTTCCGCTTGTGTGTGTTTCAATGCAAGTTTGGATTGTAATGGACGGATACAGAGACACTCAAACCTCCCCCAACAAAAATTACCGTAACCTCTTGTCCAATTTTATTTTTTAGTTTTTTAAAAAGTAGGTATTTAGATGAATTGAGGTGATTTTCCCATTTGGTTTTGGTCCCAACAAACGTCGGAGTTGGAGAGGTTATTGTGTGGTTGGGCCCTGTCCTCATTGGGAATGGGTTTCGACCCATGGGGGTGAGAGTGAGAAGTGTTTGTGTAAAGGGTAAATAATTAAACATCCTACCACTTAGTACCTCCCGTGTTAGGTATGGTTAAAAAGATGAATAGAGGGTATTTTGGAAAAAGAATTTGTAAACGGATTAAAGTGTAGGATAACTTCTTGTTTTGGGGGAATGGATGAGTGACTTACCATATACAAAGCGATAGGGCTGTGTTCAAGTTGGCTTTGTATTTGGTGAGGCCTATCCATAAATCGTTCACGGCATGTTAATTTTGCATTTCATTGCCATTCCTAATTCGTTTGAGAGGAATCTGAATTATTGAGAGTATTCTTTGTCTTGTGTAAGCAGTGGGGCTGTACTGGTATTTTCATTATCCTAACAATTAAGTTCATTTAGCTGTAGTTTTTGGATTGTAATAAATTGTTATGTTGATTTTATTTGTAGCTCATGGATTATGTTACTGAAACACTTGCTAATTACTAATCGCTATAATATAACTTAAAGGCTAAAAATACGATGGGCAAAATAAGTTTTCAAGAGGTGCTTTATATTTACTATTTGGTGCGTTTGTGCGTGTGTAAATCTTATGTAATTTGCTTATACTTGTAATTTCATTTCTTAGCTCAGCAATATTCTTTTTTCAATGTTCAACTGAATAAATCTACTTGATCTAAGGGATCTGTGCATTGAGTTTGGGAAAGGCAAACATATAGTTACAACTGACAGTTCTGAGGCAAGGAGACCCATTTTTCACTATATGATTGAAAATTGTAGATTTCTTTGCTCCTTTGTATGCTTTTTGAATGTTTAAATTTGAAAAGAATTATAATAACAAGGTTGAAATGGGTTTTTAACAACTGGTTTGTGTTGGACTAGATTGCTCAACCCAGCTAAAGTATAGTATTTCTGCCATTTGCATTGCTATGTTATGAGATTCATCCTCGCAGGACTGACTTGTACTGATTCACGCGGTTCAGCTATTGATTCATGTGATTGATTGTTCAGTAATACTTTGGTGCATATTTCTGAGGGTTTCTATCATCGTTAACATGTATGGTGAGGTGACTTGGACTATAATCACTTTTGAAGTAAGTGTTCTGTGTTGAGAAAGATGCTGCGAATACAGCAGTGAGTTTCTAAAGGGTTTCTGGTGATGAGGAAACCTAGGCACAGTGTTTGGATTGTTGACAACTTGTCATCAGTTTTTTCAGTGAGAAAAATGTGTTAGAGAATCTTAAAGCAAGTGCTGAAGGAAGTATACCCCAAGTTCTGTCAAGAAAATATTATTTGACTTCTCTTTCCAGTTAGTTACACTCGGTGAAAGTTGGCAATGAATAGTGGCTTGCCTTAGGCTGTCCTGGTTGTCCTTATTTACCTACTCAAGATTTGGATTGTGATTTAAGTTATGTAGTATATGTCTGAGGCAGTGTGTATGCATGGTTAGCCTCGTTTATGGAGATACTTGTCTGTTTATCATGTCAATAATGTATCCTTATCAGGTGCAAAATGTTGTAAGTTCTAGCCTTGATTTTTTGTCATGGTGCCTTTAAGAGGATATCACATTGGTGATCGTGTGTTGACATGATTTATATTCTCTTGTACAGTGGATCTCATGGAGCCGGGTGCAACTTTAATTCTGCGTAATGCAAAGGTTGACATGTTCAAGGGATCTATGAGGCTAGCAGTGGATAAATGGGGGCGGATTGAACCTACAGAGCCTGCCAATTTTGACGTTAAAGAGGATAACAACCTTTCTTTAGTTGAATATGAATTGGTTAATGTTGTTGAAGAGTGAGTGTAAGCTTCTGGTACTGAATGTTTTGGAGTTACCAGAGGTTTTAGCATTTACCACTTGACCATTGGGACTGGCTGCATTGCTTTGCAGTTTTCATTTGGTTCAGTCTGTTTGTCTGGTTCTTCTTAGTTTTGCAATTGTCGTGGTCAATGCAAGTCATAATATTTAAGATTGCAAATAGAATTAGCTTTTGGATTGGAAGGTGATGGTCCTTGTTGCTT
This sequence comes from Acacia acuminata, assembly GCA_019022655.1. Classification (NCBI taxonomy): domain Eukaryota; kingdom Viridiplantae; phylum Streptophyta; class Magnoliopsida; order Fabales; family Fabaceae; genus Acacia; species Acacia acuminata. The sequence continues at coordinate 1,438,610 of JAFJYI010000125.1, forward strand.
TACTTGCAGAAGTACATATTTTATCTCTTAATACGTCATTTGTGGAATTGTAATTCCTAGTTGTGTCTCAAATATTACTACTGTTTCTGTCTGGTTTTAATTGGTGGGTGGCATTAGGCATATGATATAAGCATACTTTTTTACCGTGTTGGACAGAGATGGTCAAATAATGCTTTGTTGGTTTGTCACAAACGAAACATCAGCAACTGCACTGATGGATACGACCTGCCTTGTAATTTGTAAATGTTGCGAAAGTTTTATTAGACGTCGATTATATAGTAAGGTGGAAGTATGTAACTAATAACATGTACGCATTTGATATCTCCTGGTTTCTGATTCGTTACTAACTGAGGGGCACAAGGTTTCAAGGCCACAACGATGAAGTGATTATAAGTCTATACAATGGTTGTACGAGTGTGTTCCCCCCCCTATCTATGCAGAGGACGAAAGGATAATTTAAGAATGAGTTAAAATGGCTAATATAGTAATTATCTCTTTTGACCATTAATTGTTAATTTTCAGTGGTTTCCAAATTCTTGTGGACAAAGTGGACATGGATCTTTGGCAATTAAATACTGGGGGAGTTCATAAACAATTTGATATATTGAAAATAGAGGAAATTATGCCGAGGGACCAACTTTCAAAGGATCGCAAATTCTTAAAATTATTCTGAACAATCTTGGTCAATGGTCACTCTCCTTTATCTTATTGGGTTTTAGTAAAGGACAAAGCTTAAGTATTTGCCTGCTTGCTTATGTTCATTCGTCTTATTTTCCAATCACATTTTTTGATGTGTGATTTTTAATTTTAATAATTGTCCAACACTTTTTTTATTTATTTAGGCAAGGGTATAATCCCTTTGAAGGTTTAGAACGCAAAGTGTTTTCATCTCTTCTTGTGTTTCCTTAAATAAATATTAATTAATTGACATCCACATAATTAATATTTATAACACCCTCTTGGGTGTCTATTATGAATAAATATTGTGTCTCATTAAAAATTTGATTAGGAAAAATCTAGTGGGACAAAAACCTAACTAAAGAAAAAAATACGTCATTCATTGTTACACTTTCCAGTGATGTCTCATTAAAAACCTTTTTTAGGAAAACCCAGTAGATACATTAGTCCGTTGGACCAAGTAGTTCCTTTTCACCTTCTTTGCTAATTTGTCGAGGCTGAAATGGGTAATTATCCGCTTGCAAAGACCTTACAATCAATGAGGTATATAATGGATGTGACTTATTCATATAAAATCGCTCTAGGACTTTCTTTGTATAAGTTTCTTGATATACAAAGATCTCATTCTTTAGATACTCGATCTGTAATCCAAAACATAATTTTGTTCCTTCCAAGTTCTTAATTTCAAATTCTTTCTTCAAACAATTAACTGCTTTTTGAAGCTTTTTTAGGAGTTCCAATGAGGTTGATATCATCAACATAAACAACAATTATAGCAAATTCACTTCTAGATCTTTTCATAAAGATGCGTGAGCATATTGGATCATTTTTGTACCATTCTTTCAACAGATATTCCTTGAGACGATTATACCACATGTCCAGAGTCTCTCTCTCTCTCTACCTCTCATTGTTGGTACCACCAAGGATAATGTTCCCGCTTCTTACAATGTATTAGAATGAAAAGGTGTAGTGTGGGCTCTCTTGTTTGTGTTGGTAGCCTTCGTTGTTAGATCAAGAGGTATTAAGAGTGAGGTTAAGAAGCAAAATAAGAATGAGATAGCCCCAGAAGCGAAGGGAGGGTTGTCTCTAATAGGGCACCTCCATCTTTTGGAAGGTCCCGTGCCTGTTTTTAGGACTCTCTCTTCCATGGCTGAAACTCATGGACCTATCTTCTCCCTCAGGCTTGGCGTTCGCAACACTTTGATCGTCTCCAGCAAAGAACTCGCTAGAGAATGCCTCTCCACCTTCGACAAGGTCTTCGCCAGCCGACCTAACATTGATGCAGGTGTGTGTATACATACATACATACATACTCCACTCTAGTGTCTTTTATAAGGAACATTCTAGAAAAAAAATTTGGTCCTTAATATAACTCATATGGAGAGTCATTAAATGTTTTCCTCCTTGCTTCCAAACGGATAATGTTTATATCATTCTTTCAACAAATATCCACTGAGATAATTATACCACATATGCCTTGATTGCTTCAGGTTATCTAGGAACTTATTTAACTTAATTGAGTATTGTTCTTGAGAAATTGAATTTGATGTTTCTAGCATCTTGAGTCCTTCAAGGACTTGTGCTTCTAACATCTTAAGTCCTTTAGGGACATGTGCTTCTCGCACCTCAAATCCTTAAGGGACATATGCTTCTGGCATCTTGAGTCCTTCGGGGACTTGCTTATTAGTTTTGGCTCATGATCCTTATTATAATTCATGATATCAAACGCTATATAAGCAAATATGTCAACTTTGACTTCATTTCGGTTCCATCGGATTCCATTCATAACATTGTTTAATGAGACCTTATTATTTTCACACTTGTCTTGTACCTCGGTCTCTTCTAGGACTGCTACATTCACTTTTGGAGATAATAACTTTTAGGAGATGACTTTTCTAGAGCTACTAATATTTCTTGATTATCCTCAACTTGACCATTTATATTCTTAGCTCCTCTTCTCTTTCGATGATTTTTTATCTTTGGATTGATGGGACCGAGCATGCTTTAGGCGTGCTTTAAGTTCATGCACAATAGGTTGTCCTTTAGGGACATTAATTTGATAAGAGCATTAGAATCTGGGACATGTGACTTTGTCACTTTCTTTAGGTCAGTAAATACTTCTAGCATTTGATTAGCTAAATTCTGCAAATAAATTATCTTTTAAACTTTCGGTTCACATTATTTTGTACGAGGATCAAAATGAGCCAATTATAATTTTAGCTAATCTCTTGACCCACTTGTTTATTTTCTCCCCCTAATGTTGGGAAAAGTGATTCATCAAAATGACAATCGACAAATCAAGTTGTAAATTAAATCTCCTACAGATGGTTCTAGATACTTTATTATCAAAGAAGATATTCATATCCAACATATATTCTCATCCTCCTTTGAGAACCCATTTTGGTGTGTTGTGGTGGTGCTGCAGGCACATCTACTACACATCCAAAGATTCTAAGATGAGAAATATTAGGTTCATGATCAAAAACCATTTGTAAGGGGAAACCTTTAGATAACTTTTTGTCTTAAATACAAATTAACATTGGTGTATACAAAATGGCATGGCCCCAAGTAGAAATTGGGAGATTAGATCTCATAGGCAAAAGTCTTGCAATAAGTTGCAAGGGACATACAATATTCAGTAAAAGCTTATAAAGTAAATTTACAAGCATTATCAACACATATTTTCTTGATAGGATAATCAGGGTAATGTGCTCTTAATCTTATCAAATGAGCAAGCAATCTCACAAACTCTAGGCTACGAGAAGATAATAAGAAAACATGCAATCATTAAGTTAATGCATCAATTAAAATCATACGGAAACTAAATTGTCTGCATGGCGGGTGTATTGGCTCTCCCTGTATCCGTTTTAGAAAAATGAGAGATTGTGGTATTTGTTTACACTTAGGGTATATCCACATGAATTCTCAATTATTTTTCGCATCATGATTGACTCAGGATGGTCTAACTTGTCATACCAAGTATTTAATTCATTAGTAAACTTTTAGTTTATATTGGCAAACTTCTGGTTTGCATCAGCAAACTTCTAGTTTACAATAACAGATGTTTCAATTATGATTATTTTTAGTTGTTGTTTCTATATGATATTCATTTATGCGGATATCTTTGAAATTCAACAAATTTCTTTTAAACTTGGTAGAATAAAATGCTTTATCAATGCGTAATTTTATTCCTTCAGGTAACAAAATATTAACTCTTCTATAGATTTCAACCACATTTATACTACTAGATATAGTCTGAGCATAATTAAATATGAAATATATATGATACCTAGTAGCAACTTTAAACATACTAAATCATAGCAATTCAAATAAACAAAAATAATTTATGCTAAGAAATCAGCAATATCCAAATAAGTAATATTCATACCACTATACTCAGAATTTTCAGCATTATCAACATGATTTATTTCTATATTTGACCCTTTATCAATATTTCTCCACTTCAGGTGGGAAATTGAACCATCATGATTTCAACCATGGCCACACCCAAGGCTGTAGCCACGTCTACACTCATGTTCATGGCCACAATTAGATTCATTTGTTACTTCATTCACATCTAGCAATGGAGTCAAGTCTGTTGGATGAGATTCATGGTTTTTCAACAAAAACTCATTGTTTTGTTTGACCACATAAATGCTAGAAATTAATTCGTCATATTTTTTAAAACCTCTTTCACAATATTGCTGCTGCTGGAGAAAATTAAATACATCCATTTGTAACGAGTTTTTGGAAGAACAACCATTTTCTTATAATCATACAATTCCTTTAATTTGTTCTAAAGAAGAAGGGGTCTTTTAAGGCCAAATATTCAATTTCGAGGTTTTCATGCAAATGGTGAAGTAGAAAAATCATGGATCAGAATTCAAGATAAGTAGTTCTCTTTGATAATGACAAGAGCCACAAATTTAAATTTCATAATATTTAATATAATGCAATAAAAGGGAATTTATAAAATATAAAAACTTGATATAACAACAAACAATAATAATCGGAAATTCGTAAAGGCTATAAATAATTCATAAAGTACATATTACAACAAAATTCCAAACTTTATGGCTTCGAGCCATTTAGTTTCATGATGTGAAATTATATATATATATATATATATATATATATGCCTTTTGCCCGTTTATCTTCGGGATAAATAAAAGTTGAATATGATTTCCTACTAAGATAGAAGATGAAACTTATATGACTTCTAGCCATATAATCTCAAAATAAGAGTCAAAGAAATACGGTTTTTGGAAATAATAGTGAATCAAAGAAATATGGCTTCTAGCCATATTATACCAAAATAAAAAATTAAAATGATATAACTTTACGATCATATAATTTTAGAATAAAAAATCAGAGATGTATAACCTTAGGCCATATTAAAATAACAATATCAATAATATGAAAAAACTCGTAAATAAAAATAAAATAAGATGTAAAAAAGTAATAATCTCCAATCTTAACCATGAAATCCGATATTTAAAATAATCGGTAAAAATATCTTTTTAATTCTATATAATGACTTAAATTATTCTAAATAGATAAAATAAATAGATGAAATCTAGAGTTTATAACAAAAGTTTAATCCTACCATATAAGTTGGATATTTATTTAGGGTGACAAGGACATTTTGATTCAAAAGCATCTAAGTTCTCTTCATGTGAGAAATGTGGGTCCCAACTCAAAAAATATAAGTTCTCTTCATGTGAGATGGCAAGACGACAACCAGACAATACAAAACAGGATTCAATGACCAAGAACAGCAGCGTAACAACAATAAGGAACCCAACAAAACTAAATAAACTGCCAATCAAATTTACAAATACATCCTGTAAAAAGTGATGAGGGTTTCTGAAGGCTGTGAAAAATCGGAGAAGGACGCTACCGGTTACAGCCGCCGAACCTGCAACTTCAGGTGCCATTTTCTGGCGACCATTTTTTTAAAAAAAATACAATTTATGAAAAATTTTATAGGAACATACACAAAAATTAATAACAAGAAATTTTCCAATGATCATTTCATCTAAATATGCCAAAACTAAAACAAATTCTTTTCAGTTTGAAATTTGAAAACAACAACATGATAAGGTCCCTTTTCCATGAAGTTCTAAACGGCATGAACAAAATGAAGGGCAAAAACAAAAGGGAACAACAATTTCACAAGGACAAAAATTATATCGAAAACAACGCTCTTCCAACATGAAGAGAAGAGAAATATATCTCCTGGCGACGACAGCCTTTCAAAGAAGACCGTTCCTTTCCCATCAAAAGGCTCGAAATCATCCCAGAAAGGAACAAGAAAAATCACATATCGAAATAGAAAAAGCAAAGCTTGTAACATGCTAACATGAACTAAAGATGGTGTTCCTTCTCCGATCTTACATATGGAAACATATATTTCGAAGCTCTCATGACGACGTGCTGTGAAAATAAAGATAAGAAATAGAGAACAAGAGCCAGAGTTGAAAGAAATTCGAGAGAAAAAGAGGAGAGTAATTCTCAATTAAGTGTGTCTTTAGTGTTTACAAAGGCCTAAGGAGATTTGTAGGAGAAACTACTATTAAGCAAAATCTGTAAAAGAAGCCTTTTGCTTTTGTTGGCTTGAAGAAGAAGCCTTCGATATCCACATAATTAATATTCATAACAGGTTTAAAGTTGAATTTATTCAAGACAGTGGAGACAACACTTGCAGTCTAACATTTTTGTTTACAAAGATATCTAAAAACTAATTAATAAAATATGAATGAATGAAGAAGTGAGCAAGAGAAAGGCCCTACAGTCGGGAGACATAGGAGTTGTGAGGGAAATGAGAAACCACAATTGGAGCTGATGATGATGCCTTGGACTTCGATTTATTTGAAGATTGTGATTTCATGTTCTTAGCTTTTCCTTCGGCTTCTTTATGATCAGCGACTCTAGCAGATGATGATGATGAAGAAGAACCAGAAAAGCAATTCAGAAACCCCAAAGAGAAACCCATCTTTAAGATTGCGAAGCTTTTGATTGTAATCCTTCGATTTCTGAGAAGATTACTTGCTTTTGGAATGGTGAGAAGAGATTATGATGAAGGTGGGTTATATATATGTAAAGATAAAGAAGGAGGAAGCTACTGAGTTATTTCGTGTGTGTTTGTAATTGCGTGGGAAGCAAGCACATGAGATATGGGGCCCACGTAGAAAAGTCAATACTAGGTCGTTGTTGCCACTAATGACACTGTCGTGGAGTGTCTTTAGTTAAAACGTTCATTCGTCGAAGTCAGGTTCATGAATCATGATAGAGAAATGATTTAGTTACAGTGCATCGGTGAAGAATATAAGTGACTTTCTATAAGAATTTTTCATATCCTTAATATAAATGATTTTGAGAGTAATTAATATATTAAACTCTATTATTGATTTGTTATACTCAATGAGTGGCTAAATTCTCTTGACTTTTTAGAGTGGATGCTATGACATGAGTTTAGGAGCTTTAATTAGGGGAGTATTAGTTTTCCAATTAATTTTCTTTTGAACTATATTGATTTTCCTTTATTAGGAATTATTTTTGATTTGGACTTGAGACTGAGATTATGCGTTTTAATCTTTGTTAGTTGGATTATTGTGGTTTGAAACTTTGAATTGAGTTGGAAGACTTGATTTTTTATATATGTTTTCATTTGCACTCATTGAAATTGTTTTATCTGATATATATGATAATTGATTTGTCTTGTTATTGAATGTCTTCGTGAGCATTACTTATTAAAGAAGAAAGTTTTATTAACTCAATTTAAATTGCACACCAAGTGATTTTTAAAAGTGTCTTAGCAAGTAGTTGTTATCAAACGTTTAGGATAATTAGTTGTTAAGAATCACTTGATTCAGACCCTATTTGGGATTTTTAATTAGACTTGGTGAATTAATTAACTCCCATATCATTAAGCAAGCTATGATAGTCATAATTCACTTTCAAAGAGCATTTCACCATATCATTCCCAACATCCAATTTAATTTTCTCATCCATCATCTTATTTAAATTCCCAAAAAAAAAAAAAAAAAAAAAAAAAAAAATAGTAGTTTAGGTTGTTTTCCATCATTGAAAAAAAAAAAAAAAATCAATTTCAAACCCCTTTCAATACTTTCATCACTTAGTTTCTTCTAGGAATTAAATAAAAGGCTCTTTGAAGGAACACGATTTGAGTTGTGTTATTCACAGTATAATTTGATTTATTTTAATTTAACCGAAGGTGATTAAATGTTTAAATCACACGCGCATGTGCACGCTCACCCCCATACACGCACACGCACACACAGAATACACACGCATAGACGCACATAAGCACGCACACATGCGAGCACACGCACGGACAAAAGCATGAGCACACTCAACGTACGCGCATGCGCACACACATACACGCACACGCGCAAACACATGCACGCACACGCGCACGCACACATACCGGCACGCACACACACAGAGAGTTCTATTTATCCGACACTTCAAACATATTTTACTGGAACTAAAAAAAATTACACACACACACAATTCTATTTATCTGACACTTCAAACATATTTCACTGGAAATAGAAAAACTTTAAACCTCATCAACTTTATTATAAATTTTAATAACTTTCTAACTTTACCTCTGGTTAATATAGAGGAATCAGTGAGAAATGAGAAGTTTAAATTGTACATTCTTGTAATAATAATTTAACGAGTTGACTTTTGTTGAGGCAAAAAATCTCACTTTTCTCTGTAAATAGGACCAAAGATGTGTAATGTATGGTCTTTTTAGGAGTGTAGGGATTAAGTTTTAAAATATGCATATTATTTTTATTTCAAAGGTGGAAAAGTCAGCAGAATATCCTATTTCAAATGTTTTTTTATGTAACCATAGACTTAACTCTTGATGAGCACGTAAGATTGATTAATGAGTAAATTTGACCTTCGCCGTTTTACCAAAATATATAATTTTATGGAAAAAAATAATATCACTCGAATTTGAAAATTCAAAACCAATTGACCACCCAAACTTGATGATTCGTCACTTTATGGGCTTGATGAGCACGTAAGATTGATTAATGAGTAAATTTGATGAGCACGTAAGATTGATTAAATAAGTTTTACCAAAATTTAATACATATAATTTTCAATTATATTTTTTTTTTTTATGCACAATTTTCAAAAATAATATTTGAAGAAAATTCAAAATCAATAATTTTATACTAAAATGAGTTTCAATAAGATTTTTCTTTTAGGTTATTTTTATCTTTTTCCCTTTATAATATCTTAATTATCTAAAGATAATTGTATCAACATATAGTTGGTCTAATAGTGTAAAACTCCGTTAGACCCTTTTAGGTTTTGAGTTCTAGTTTTAGAGAAGACAATTATGTTGAGCGGGACAGCCACAAATTCTGGACCGGATACCAGATGAAAGTGTAAAAAAAAGATAAAGAACAATTGCATAAATTTGTATGTATATTAAATTTTAAAGGCCACCATACAGTTGGTTTAACGGTGTAAGATCCTGATCTCCCTTTAGGTCTTGAATTTGAGTCTTAAAGGGACACCATAAGTGATCTTGACAATAACGTAAGAATTGAACTGCATGATAGATATTTAACTCTTTAATTTCAAGTATTCAATCTTCACAATAAAATTAAACCAACTTCCTTCATCATATCTATCACATCTGTACAAAATATTTTAGTAAATTTAAGAACTAGACGTCTGATTTCTCATTGATCCAATCAAATGTTGCTGCGGTGGCTATATCCAGATCCAGCAACAATGGAATAGCATCAAAGTTAACACATTGAGAACCATCTGTAAAATTATTTAATGAAAAAAGAAACCCAAAGAGAGTATAGCAATCATTGAAATAAAAAGTTTCTGCTATGTTCTTCAACATTGCTCTCAGATTCAAAGAAAACCATAATAACTATCATAACAAACAAGTTCTATATATAAAAAAATCCAACAACAATTAGGGACAAAATTTTCTTTTTATTCTGATTTATAGATTATATATAGTCAAACACTGAATGATGATGAACCTGTGTGTTCCACAGAGAGAGAGCATTTACATTTAGTCAACAACTTTTAATGAAGTTCAATAGAAACAAGAAGCACTGCAAATCATACAGTGCAGCCACATTGGATCCATGACTGGGACACAATTAAATCTTCATCAAATCCACTAACATTTTAGAGACTGATAAAAATCTGCATTTCTTCCTCAATTTCTCCAACAACAAAATCAATTGATTTCCATCATCATTTGGGAACTCTAAGGAGCCAGTCACAATAAAATCAACCAGTCAACCAGCATTCATAGCTTCAAATGCAGAGGAATCCGGCCGCATCTACTTTGTGATCTTAGTATTTCTTTTGCAAAATCTTGATTGCCTGTTAACAGAAGACCATTTAATACTTGGTTAAAAGTAAATTTTCGGGGCAGGAAGCCTCTATCAATCATTTCCATCAACAACTTCCCAGCTACCACTAAATCACCCGATTTCTTCCTCACAAACAAGTCACTGATCAGAATGTTATATGTGTCTAGATTGGGCAAGCATGGCCTGTTCCTCATCTTCTCTAACATGTCTAAGCCCTTCTCGATCTCCCCGGCATCACACAAGTATCGTATCATGACATTATATGTTTGAACATTTGGCTGACAATCATCTTCCTCCTCCATTCTCACCATAAACTCCATGGCCCTTTGCATGTCACCTGTATGACACAACCCTCTAATAATTACATTGTACGTAACTGAGTTAGGCACATAACCCTTTCTCGCCATCTCTTCAAATGCCAATATAGCATTATCCACACTATCCTTCTTACATAAAACTTGAATCAAAGCATTGTATGTTGCTCCTGAAGGAAGAACACCCTCCCGAACCATCTGATCAAAAACCTTCCTAGCTTTTTGAATTTCACCCATTACACCAAACCCATGAACCATTGTAGTATAGGTCACAACATCAATATCACATTTCCTCTTCTTCATTTCTGAAAAGAAATCCCAGGCTTCCTTTAGTTGGCCTGTCCTGAAGTACCCTTTAAGCAATATGTTATACGTAGTTAAAGTTGGAGACAATCCCCTCTCCACCATCTCCTTCATCACCTCCAATGCCTTGGGTGTTCGCTTAATCAAGCACCAACCGTTAGCAATTATGTTATAACTGATACTATCAGCCTTAAATCTACCTCTGAAAACTTTGACAGATCATAAGCCATCTCTACTCGTTTCGACTTGCACAACACATCAAGAATCATGTTAAAAGAATTCAAGTCCTGTCGACAACCATGTTTGTGCATTGACAAGAAAATCTTGACAGCTCTATCGGCTTTTCCAGCAGCGACATACCTCTCTGTAATAATCGCGAAAGTTCGAGGGCTTGGTCCGACATGGCAAGCTCGCATACGAGCAATCAGGGTCCAAACAGACTTGTAGTCACGCATACGCGCTGCGATGTCAATGGTGTAATCAAAGGATGACGAGGCATGGGTATAGGTCGGGTGACGTTCAAGATACTTGAAAAATTGCAGCGCTTTGGGTCCATGGTTCCAGAGGCGTTTGAGGACATTGTTCACTAGATTCGGATTCCATTGGAAAGTTGTTCTTTGTAGGGTTTCAGGCAGGGATTGCGTATCTGATTTGAGAATGAGTTTGGCAACTGCCAAGTCCTCCTCCACTGACGGCAACGGTGTTGCTGGTGATGGCTGAATTATGGTGGTGAGAGAGTGACAAGGGGGTAAAAATCTTTTATTTAATTTGTGAAGAAGATGAAATGGGGTTTGAAGCTTCAACATCACTTCTACATCCTCAACTGCTACTCCTATGAAAAATGTTATCTAATCTAAAGATAATGCCACACCAAAAATGGGTATTATTTTTTTTTTCCCTATAAGGAAAAAAACTGAAATAGTAAGTATCTACATAGGTCATTAAACTTTTACAATCTGAAGTTAATTCTTCTCATACTGGTCATGAGCTCATCTCAGAAGCGAAGCAAATAATGCATCGATAATGGGTGGTGCGGCTAAACCATGTGAGATGCCATGCAAATGAAGCTGTAGGCTACTTGGCTAAGCAAGTTCCAAAAAAGGAACCAGGCAGTAAACCGATCAAGGCACTGGTTCAAGGGTTACAGGGACAAACTGGGGTTAGCACAGGGCAAACCAGCCAAATCAATATAATACAATTTAATTGACAATAACAAAATACAACAACATTAATCATCACTAATATCAAAATATAATAACATACAACAATAGTTTAATTGTAACTACAACAAAATACATCAATATTGAGTAAGACATGGATGATTCATTGAACATGAATATTTTAATGTTTCGGAAGAGGGAATAAAAGAAATGATCACACATCTGAAGGTAGATATTCTTATAGACAGTAATACAAATCTCAGGAGCAACAACAATTAAACACTAAACATCTGCAAGTAAAATAGCATTTAGAACAATCAACATAACTAAAATAAAAGAAGGTTCTACAGTTCTATGGGGAAAGATAAAATATTTCCTGATAAGAATGAAAACCCAAACGACCACCTATGTGTGGTTGATAGAAACACACGACCTTTCCTAGTCTATTCTAGGAAGACACGTGGCAAGGCAGTAATTTAGTGTCAGTTAGGAGCATCAGCAGTTTAGGAGTAGTTGTTGTATCTTATCCAATATGTCAGCAGTTATGTGTTTAGTTATTTCAGTCAGAACCTATAAGTATATATGGGACTTTATTTTTATGATATCAAAGAATATATTCACAAAGAACTTGGTTCCTCTTTCCTAGAGTACAGATTCTTTTATTTCAGCTTGACTTTGCCACCACATCCTTTTATTTCACGGCAATCTTGTCACACTAGTTCCTACTACCTCCGGTCCTACATATAAGATCATTCTATATTGCTATAATTCTATAATCATGCATCTATATCTAACTCAAATCAGTTCAACCTACTTTCTAAAACAGCCACAGATGGAAAAAAAAACATACTTGTTTTTAAGATCATTCTAGCAACTGAATTGCAAGTCAAAGGATGAACAATGACAAGTCACAGTTTTAGTGCTTCCCATTATTCTAGTTGTAAGCTCATGGTTCACTAGGCTTGTTCAACATGCAAACATTAAGCGACTTACTAATACAATCCTGTAAGAACTTTCATTCTAAGCAAGATTGAATTTTATAATGTACAGCTGAACAAAAAAAAAAAACAAAAAAACCCATATCAGTTGACTCTACTTGCTGGATCATAAACTTCAACGATGAAAATCATACACATAAAACACATTTAACTTCAAGATAATCCTAGCAGCCATGTGCGTTGTTACTAGTAAAAGTGACCAACTCATGCTTTGGAATTGCCTTCAGAATCAAAAATATTAGATGAAACAGGAGAAAATAATACGAAAATGATGCAATTGAACAAACTTCAATCCTCCCACATTGCATAATATTAAGATAAATGAAATTTATATGGTACAGACGAAACGCATAAGGGGGAAACGATACAATACACAGGCTCGCTACATCATAACAACATTTATTGGGATTTTGCGGACAACGGCAGAGAATTTAAGCCTCTAAAAAGCTACACGCCACCCAAAACAAGAGGGCAACAGACCCCAAAAATCATCCCAATTAACTTATGAACTCTCCCTCTAAGCCTTACAGCGAAAACTTCAGACGAATGGGGTAGGACCACAGTAACTTATGAGTAGGCAAGGAGATAGAAATGAAAAGTTACCATCCATGCAAGCAGGCGCGGACCCACACTAGTGCCTATGGGGCCAAGTGCAGACATAAAAAATTTTAAAAATATATATATAGTAAAGGACTTCCATTACAATTTGGTTGATTGGAGTAGTTGGTAATTACTCTCCCCACCCACCCACACGTCGAGGGTTCGAACTGATATCCTCACCACTTTGTTTTTTTCCCCAATTTCATATTCTCACTTCGCACTCCTCACTCCTCACATCTGGTATCCGTCGTCGAAATCGAGCAGCCCAGACCCCAAATCGTTCCGTCTCCACACTTGATCGAGCTCGTCGTTGGACGCCTTCCTTCGTTATCAGCTCTGAGTGGTTGTTCTCAGCGGGCGCGGGTATTGAAGAAGGTTCGAACTTCGAACCCTAGGGCTTCGTCTTATCCCAATCCGGTAAGATTGACTTGTTCAATCAGGCTTTGAATCTAGGTTTCCTCATTTATCCTCTCTGTTTTCCCCCCAATTTCATTATTCTCACTTCTCACTCCTCACATCCGGCATCCGTCCTCCATTTTTATTAATGTGAGCAATGATTCATATGCTGTGATTGTATTGAGGTTTTATTAATGTGTTTAATTTAATTGCTTTTGCAACTTGAAATTGAGGTACGCAAATGTTGAGTCATCTGATGCAGAGCGCTAAAATCAAACGGAGAAGTTATACATATTCGTATCATTGAAATCAAATGTGGCCCTGATGAATTTCCCTTTAGCAAAAGTCAGGCCAAAGTATCTTCTCTTGGCGGGATGCATTGTGTGTGTGTGTGTGGGGTCTTGTTTTTTCTGCACAAGTTGCAATTTATCTGTACCAATATTTTTCTTTTCATGGATTGTGATATTGTATCAGCATGGTTTTTGATATTGAAGAGAACAAGAATGTTGAGAAACAGTAGATATAAGAATGAAAACCAAATATATAAAGAAATTGGCATGTCTTTCATGCTATAAAGTTTAAATCCCTGTTATAGCTGCATATCATTGAACAGCCCCTAACAGAAGTATGGCTGCATATATTATAAAGGTTGATTATTCTGGAGTTGCTTATAATTTATTATGCTGCATCACTTTTCTATACTGTAGCTGGAGTCTCTACCTATTATTTGGTTCAAATTATGCATAATAAACAAGATTTGTTTTTTTTTTTCCACTTGGATATAACATTTGTTCTTATGTTGCTTCTACTGATTTATGATAGGCTTCACCAGCTGTGACAAAGATTAGCAGAAGAGCCCGGGCTTCTTCATCCAGCAAGCCTGGCTCACAGAATACTAGACGAGGCTCTGAGAAGAAAAAGGTATGACTTTTTGATGTAATGCATGTGTAGTATTATCAGCTTCATTGCAGAAAAAATTGTTTGAAATATACTAAATACCTTACATCAATGCTGTCGCTGTCACAGATTATGCCCCTGTCATTTCACAATTTATTGATTCTTTTGGCACTTCTTTATGTATTTGATGCATTGTCTTTTAGCACTTCTTTGTGGTATAAAATGCGAATAACTATTATTTATTCTTGTAAGCTGCTCATTTTCTAAGTAATATAGGTCTGCCTATGGTTCTCATTTTTGGCACACAAATAATGGAACATTTACGTTTATCTTTTGGCATTTCTTAAAGATTAGTTTTGCAATCAGATAAGTGATGATTGGTTTAACCCATACATGTTAACTTATGTTGAGCGTGATATATTTAATACGATTGATGATGAAGACATAATACAATATTTTGAGGAATGAAGAATTGAAGAATCTTTTGTAATCGTTCGATGTAAAGGTTAGTTGACTCTTGATTATTACTTTTCTATGTTAAATTTAAGTTTTCTTTTCTTTTATTGTTTATATTCTTTTTGTTTTTAAATGCGTTTAAAATTTTCCTTAAAAAAAAATTTTCGGGGGCGTTGCCCCTGAACCCCCGAATCCCACTACTGATTGTGCACCCACAAACTTAAAATCCTGGATCTATCACTGCAAGCGCTTATGGAGGTTGATGGGGCACTCTCTAGTGACGACCTCCTCCCTTCTCCCTTTTGCCGTCTTTTCCACCATTGTTGCAGCTGAAAGCCCTCTTTCTACCAAACTACCAATATGCCCTTCAAAATTAATTTGGGTCGGATCAAGTCCGAACCGTCGCTATGTGGCCCAAATATATCACATAATGTCTCTCTTTTTACGAA
Organism: Acacia acuminata; assembly: GCA_019022655.1. Taxonomy (NCBI): domain Eukaryota; kingdom Viridiplantae; phylum Streptophyta; class Magnoliopsida; order Fabales; family Fabaceae; genus Acacia; species Acacia acuminata. The sequence continues at coordinate 1,454,253 of JAFJYI010000125.1, forward strand.
AAAAATATCTAATATCAAATGTATTGATTTATCAATCAAACAAATAATGAATATATAAAATTTGATACTATCAATATGATTAATCTTATATCCCTAAGTTTTATATTATTTTATTTTATTACATAAAGAACGAGAGCCACCAAAATAATTCATTGTTGTTATATTTTCTCTATAATATTTGGTAATTTTGAAAGTTGCTAGCATATGCTCCCTGATGTTATTCTATGCTTAAAATAATTTATTTATTGTGATTAAAATTTAAAATCCACTGATATAATTTTTAAAAACATGTTAACATGTAAACAAGTATAAAGAGAGAATTATGACTTACAAAAAATAAAAGCGACGTTGGGGGAAAAAAAAAACAAAAAATAAAAGAGACAGTTGTGTGTGTGTGTGGGGACATGGAGTTTCTTCTTATGAATTAAATGTGAATACATTGTACTCCATTATTTTGGACTTGATACTGGTCCTAGTTATAGAATAAATTTTTAATTTTTCTCAATTTCTTCTGAAAATATCTCTATTGATACTTTTCTAAATAATAATTAAATACAATAATAATTTATTAATATACTTATATATATTTTACAAAGTGAGTATTGCGTGCAATTCATTAATGTTACCTACACCTCAATTCTACTTTTTTGTTTAATAAAATAATTTTGAACAATTTTTGTCATATTTAATAATGACATAACTATTAAATTATACTTCTAACTTCCAAGAGTAGAACGAAAGTTGTTGATAGAGATCGACGACATTGAACCGTGTGAGAGCTCGATCGAGTCAAAGAACAGAGAATTAGAATAACTGGATGCCACTTTAAATTTTAAATAAGGATATTTTAAGAAAACAAATATAATTAACTAATTTAGCTACTATCCTTAATCTTTCTAAAATTAGATAAATATGTCCTGTAATTAGGACCAAAAGAAATATTTCACAGACAAGTTTTAGTGCTCATTACTAAATATTACTGTGCTCATTATTGTGGTGAGATTTTCATTGTCCAAATACAATTTTAATGGTTAAGATTTTTAATTTTCAACTGATATTTCTTAAATAAAAATTACTTTTAAAAAACTGACATTATAGAGATTTTTTTAAAAAAAATAATTTGTACACATTAAAATATTTTTAAAAAATAAAAGTAAAGAAAATAAATTATGTCCAGGAGGTGTGTTCAAAACCTCGAGGGTTTGATAGATTGGGGACCAAGGATTTAGACCAATTGGTGAGCCTTCTTTTTATTTGTTTTTGCCTCCCATGTATTAAAAAAAAAAAAAAAAAAAAAAAAAAACCAAAAAATTCAAATGGAGGTGTTTGGAGAGAATGGATCATCCAATTTTATCCTAATCCCTTATAAGTCAATCTATACCATTGATTTCACTTAACCTTGCCCATTCATTTTATATTCTTAAAACTCATTTCTAACCTCTCAAATGACTTGACTCCCCCAAACGTTGAGATCTTTTTTTAAAAAAAAAAAAATATATATATATATATATATATATAGTTCAAGGAACTCATGAATACTAGTAAAAAGATACTTCAGGATACTAACCGGTACAAAAAAAAAAATTCATGATTTTCAAAAATTATTCTAAGATCTTAAGAAAATATCTTAAAGTATATTTTTGGTACCAATAAATACCCTAAAATATTTTTTCAAGATCCTAAAAATAATTTTTCAATATTGGGTTTTCTCTCCGGCGGAAGCAACCCTTCCACGCCACGCTGGCAGCAGTAATCTCAAGCTGTGTCTAGTCCGAGCAGAGCCCAGATTATATTAACATATGTAATATAGCCAAAGGAAGTTGGCATAGATGGTAAAGGATTTGTTCAAGTCCCAAAGGGATGTGTGTTCGATCCGCCGTCACACGAGACTCCTTTGGTAGACGATCTCGTACGCCCCCATTAAGTGCTCAAAGAGCCTGTGCCGTGCCCCGCCTTGGTGGGGAAGCGATGTCGAACCCCTCCAAAACTTTTTGGTATAAAAAAAAACATATGTAATATATAATATATTAATATTTGGAGTAAAATACTCGACCACCCTCCTGTTTTACCTTAATTACAAATATCTCTCCTCTATTTTGAAAACCCATAGAAACCTCCCTTAAAATTCGAGTAAAATACTCTCAGCACCCTCATGTTTTACCTTAATTACACAGACCTTCCCTTTATTTTGAAAATTTATAGAAACCTCCTTTAAACTTAAAATGTATGTTACACAAACCTCCTATATATTTTAAGATTCTATTTCCATCCACCCAAACCGTTAGTTAACTCTTAAGTTGGACTTTTGAACTTTTTTTTATACCAAAATGTCCCTCTTCAATATTAGAATTATTTAAGTATATAAAACCAAATTTATACAACCAAAAATGTATTCTAATAAATTTTCTAACTTTTTAATTTGTTAAAAAATTTATTAGTTTTGACATTATAAATTAATTTTGACTTAAAAATATAAATTAAACACATATATTTTTATCACATATAATAAACTATATAAGTTTCAGATTTTATGTGTCACTTAAATTTCTAATTTAACAAATTTTTCACAAATATTTATAAACACATTTGATCAAGCACATGTTTATTTAAGAACTTATTTAAATGTTTAACATTCTATGATATTTACATTAACCAATGCTAAAATAATTAAAGTGATAACTATTTGTAAAGATAAAAAAAACTCTTAAATTATTTAAAACAATATTAGTCAAAAAAAAAAAAAAGTAAAACTAGGGATTAAGTATTAAGGGTAAAATAATACATAAATTTTATTTTTATATAAACTTTAATTAAAAAAATATATTTTTAGAATATTTTTAGGATATTCTTAATGTAGTTAATTATTTGAACTTAAGTGTATGTTTTCAAAATAGAGGGGAGGTCTGTGTAATTAAGGCAAAACAGAAGGGTGATCAAAGTATTTTACTCATATAAGGGAGGTTTGTGTAACATACATTTTAATTTTAAGGGAGGTTTTTATGGGTTTTCAAAATAGAGGGGAGGTCTGTATAATTAAGACAAAATAGGAGGGTGGTCAGAGTATTTTACTCTAATCTTTACCAACTCAGACTTATTCCCTTTCCTAGTCAGCTTTTTTTTTTTTTTTTTTTTTTTTTTTTTTCTTCCATATTGTTATTTTGCTAGTCAGGTTTTTTTTTTTTTTTTTTTTTTTCCATATTGTTATTTTGCAAGCCTCACCATCGTCCAATCAGTTAGAAAAAGACAAAAAAAAATCAAACTAACGATCTTTGGTGTGGTGGGAGAAAATCGTATATATATTTTTACACTTTAACTCTTTATAAAAAAATCATATGTGTATTTTTACACTTTAACCCTTTATCAATCGATTTTGTTTTGCATTCAGTACTTTTGGCTAATAATGCTCTCTCATCCTTAAAAAGCTAGTTGAAAAATTAAATTTAGTTATAAATATAACATTTTACAATGAAACTACCTAAATGCCTTTAATTTAAAATACGGGGAAAATTAACAATGGTTCAGGAGGTAATACCTTTAACCTATTATCAAATGATGACAACAACTAGGGATGGAAATAGGCCAGGCCCCTTTCGGTATTTCTACTTTTTGGCTTTATTTAGGGCCTGGTCCTGCTGGCGCTGTTTGTTAAAAAAGGCTAGGCCAAGGCCTATTTAACTACTTTATATGTGTAAATAGGCCAGGCCTATTTAGTTAAAGCCTGGCTGTAAGCCTTCAGGCCTGGACTGTTTACACATCAAATAAATATAATTATATTTATATAATATAACTAAAATAATATTTATTGTTTTTATTTTTATATTCTATTAAAAGCCTACATTTATATGGTTTTTTATAGACTAAAGCCTTTTTATGGCCTCCAAAGCCTATAATATGAGGCCTTTTTAAAGGCCTACATTGTAAGTAGGCTTTAAAAAGGCTTCAGCCCCTACTAGGCCTTACGAAGGCTCGGCCTTCAGCTTAAAAAAGCCTACATTGAGGCTGGCTCAGCTCGCGCCTTTCACCCTCATTACGAGGCTCAGGCCTATTTAATTAAAGCCTTTACTACTGCAGCCTTATTTCCATCCCTAACAACAACACTAAGAGAGTGACAACTAATTAAGGGCATTTAGGTAATTTCACAAAAAAATTTAATGAAGAAATCAGATATACAATTCAGGGGAAAAAATAAATCCATGAAGATGATCGAGCAACAGTGATCCTACAATCGGGATATATAAGAATTGTGTGGGAAATGAGAAACCACAATTGGAGCTGATGATGCCTTTGGTTTTGATTCCTTTGAAGATTGTGACTTCTTGTTCTTAACTTTTCCTTCTGCTTCTTTATGATCAGCGACTCTAGCAGATGATGAAGAAGAAGCAGCAGCAGCAGCAGCAAAACAATTCAGAAACCCTAAAGACAAACCCATCTTTAAAGATCGAAGCTTTTGATAATTCCTTCGTTTTCAGAGAAGTTTAGTCGCTTGGTTATATGTAAGATTCTATACACCATACATATATATATATATAGGAATGGCAGTAAGATGAAGATGGTCAAGGGAAGTTACTAGGTTGGTTCATGTACCTAGTAATTGCGTGGGAGGCAAGAAGAAGAGATATGGGGCCCACAATGAAAAGTCAATACGAGGTGTAGTACCCACCTTTGACCATGTCCTTAGGACTTATAGTGCATTGAACACGATGATAAATGACAGTAATCGGACCACATATAATCAATAGGTTTATTCCTACAAGGCAAGTTTTTTAATCGAAAAGCTATTTATATTAATACTAAAAACAGGTACAATATCTGGATACAAGAAAGTCGATCTAGTATAACAAAATACATCCAAGACAAAAACAACAACAAAAACAGCCAAATCACCGTACATAAAATATTTAGAAGTAGAAGTAGAATCATAAACAAAGCAGCATCCTCAATATCTGGGGTTAGAAGTGACAAGGAAGAAGGTGATGGTTGTAAAACCCACTCAAACGGCACACCTCCTTATAAGATTACCGCAACGAGAGCAGCTGTACAGGTACCCCATATTGGGGTTAAGAACACAAAAAACCCAACCTCAGACGTAAGAAGACCCATGATGTCCAGAAGAAAACTTCTGCTCCTCTGTTGAATCAGATCTGGTGACCTTGACCACACAACAAGCAACGCCTCTTTAGATCTCGCCCCTAAGAACGCAGATCCGAACTACCAAGGAGAGTCGGATCTTATAACGTTCATACGGCCGTCCATCCAAGAGGAATTGACCGCAGATCTTTACAGATCGCTTATTTCATAAGACAAAAACACCACCGACAACCCAATAACACGTAAAAGTAATAAAAAAACAGATAAATCTCACATCCACAGATCAGATCTGGAGAGGAGAGGAAAGGGCTCGCCATAGGGATGAGAGAATGCCACGTCTGACAGAACTCTGAGAGAGAGGACCATAGATCAAGGATCTAGACTCCAAAACACCTGGACCGCAGATCAAAGATGTGGACTCGCAACAACCACTCGGACTTGTCTGTGGCACAAAGGTGGTGGTCGTCGGCGGCTTGTGTGTAAGGCACAAGCCGCCGGCGATGGAGCATGCGATGAAGAAGATGAAGTGCAGAGAGGAGGAGAGAAGGAGGAGAAAAGAGAGGAGACAGGAAAAAACAATTACAAGGCAAGTTCATTATAGAGAATAAGTAGCTTTGTTGTATTTACAGCTTGGGTGGTATCAAAAAAAAAAAAAAAAAAAAATTTTTTTTTTTTTTTCCTGCCTTTAACATGTGTGTGTCTATATATATACTCTGATCCTATTTATAACAACGTACCAATTAATTCTTAATATAAAACCCTTTAAAAAACTTAATAAAACATTCATGATACAATTTAAAAGTTATTTTACAAATTGTTAATCTCATGAAACACGTTAATTGATTAATATAGGATTTTTTTAAAGAGAACCGGCGGGGCTAAAAGGGTAACTGTCAAAATATACATAATATTTTCAAGTTGGAAAAAGTCACCATGAATCCATATATATATATATTTGGGACGTATTTGACCTTGGCAATCAAAGACGTGGAAGTAGTGCGGTAGTGATAATGATAAACTAATCTCAAATATTACGCTTCTTATATGTATCATGCGTGATCTTATTAACACGATATTAATTATAAGACTTAATTAACATGTTTTTAGAGAGATTAAAGAAAGTTAAATCAGTTACTATTAGATTATCTATTACTTTATTAATCAAACTAATTAGTTTGAAGAAAAATACTTCAAAGTAATTTAATTAACTTTTTTAATCTCTCCAAAAAAAAATTAATTAAATCTTATAATTAGGATCAGAAGGAGTATATACTTTCATCCAATTTGTTTTTATTAAGAAAAAATGTAACCACAAAAAATATCTCAACAATAAGTGAATAGTGTGCATTGGTTATCTTTTCTCACACTACAATTTTTCATTTCATGTTACTCATATGTTGTAGGACTTTTTTATGATTATATTTTTTCCTTAAAACCTTATAGTAATTCTTCCTTTATTAATTGTTGGGCCGGCTTGAAGAGAACGTAATCAAGATTGATTAATGATTAAAAAGATTGATTAATGATTAAGAATGAAGAGGAAGTTGCCAGGTCAGAGTGGGTTTGCTTAGAGAGGAAGGAGCTATGGAAGACCATAGAATCTGACGGTCTATGCTCCATTTATCCAGCACCTTTGTACTATTGAATAAGCCAAGGAAGTTGGAAAGTGACTGTGACTGATGAGGTTGCTTAGAGACGAAGGAGATAAGGGAAAATGACAGTTAAGTCTCAAAGACTATAAAAAATTATAAAAACGTGAAATTTATATATTGTGAATTATTATTTATTCTATACTATATAAAATTTAAAAAAAGACACAGATAGAAAAAAATATATATATATTGACAAAATTTAAACAGAATTTTAAAGTGACTGTGTCATTTACAATAGGAAGTCACAACAAAATTTGAGGATTTTGTTTTAATACATACAAATTTATGTTGGGATTTTTTTTAATAATTTTTTATATGGTCCTAACTGTCACTTTTCTAGGAGATAATGGTCCAAGTGTCCAACATATATGGTCCACACGTTTTATATACATCTTGTTGGCTGATTGACTTTACTTTTTTTATTGTTTCTGGAGTTACCATATGACCCCCGTGTGTGTGTGTGTAGACACACATGTGATTTTCATGCTTTATTTTGGATTTTTAGGCCCCATTTGGTAACTCAATAAAGAACCGGAATATAATGGAATTTTATTACTACCTTTGGTTCTAATAGTAAGAGGTAGATAACTAATTTTCAGAAATTATATTAAAAAAAGTAGTTAGCTTTTCTAAAATATTTATTTTAATTATTTTCCTAAAAAACTATTCATTTGACAGCGAAATCTTCTTAATATATATTATATATATATATATAAAAGCAATAGAACAAGTTTAAGGAAAAAAAATGTAAACCCATGAAACAAAGTAAATTCAGCTACTAACTTTTACATTTATGATTAGAGTTTGTATATGAAATTTGTTAATTGGTTGTGTGCGATCTCTATTATATTGATCTGATCCTTATTATAATAAGTTCATTTGTAGATGAAATTTTTCCTCTTATATATAAGTCCACTTTTTTTTTTTTTTTTTTTTTTTTTTTTTTTATTGTTTTTCAATTTCACTCTTATTTGATCTTTTTTATAAGACACTTGCTTGTTTTCAAAACGCATCAATTATTTTTTTCATGTAAATCCATAATTAATAAGGGTAATAGTTGAGAGTAATAATTAATACTACTCTCCGGTCCTAATTATAGGAACACTTTTGTAGTGTAATTTACACTACAAAAGTGTTCCTATAATAATTAATATAATATTAGAGTTTAATGCAATTAGTATGGATAATATTATAAGTTACTTAAATTATAGGACAACTTTATTGATTTTAACTGTTTTTATTGGTTTGTGAGAACTGTTAGTTGGTGTCTTTTGATTAGGACCAGAGGGAGTACTTACTAAGACAATTATCGTCACTAGATGTTCTTTTATTTCTCTCACTAATTATTTTATTTCATATGAGAATAAATCCCTAAACTTTTAATACATAAAGTAGGCATTTAAATAGGCTTAATAAATTAGATATAAACTTAAATGCATACGCTTTAAGCCTATGTAAACGCCTAAATTTTAAGTAGGCCTTTAATTAGGCTTTAGACCTTATCAGGCATTTTCAAAGCTTAGGCTCAGGCATAAAAAAAATCTATATATAGGCTTAGGCTTTAGATCTCCGTCGCAGGCCTAGGCCTATCGAGTTAAAGCCTAACCTGTTTCCACCCGTAACCATATATTTTCTCCGCTTAAGTACTCCCCGTCTTAATAAATTGTTTGGATTTTTTGATGATTTCTAAACCCTAACTCTTTCAAAAATATTAGCATTTCTAAATACTAGTACATATATATCTTTATTTATGGATCTCGAATAAGAGAATAAGGTTATTAGCTGGAAAAAAAAAAAAGAAGAATACGATCATTCGAAGGCAATATATAATTGTTGTAGGGAAACTATACATATAAATGAATGTGAGCTATGACCGAGAATTTTTTTTTTTTTTTTTTTTAATAAATACAATATTTCGATGAATAAAAAAAATTCTGCAAAATTCAGAAAAATGGATCGATGAATCAAAACTGAGCTCTAGCTTTAAGTCAAGAACCGCTTGCAAAACAACTAAGAAAATTGATTTTGGCAAAAAAGAAAGAAAGATAGAGCACTATATAGGAAGACTCCTTCAATTTTGTTCTGATTTTTGTTCTGATTTCTGCTGAAGAAAATTCAATGAGGTCCTTGTCCTTACTTTATTTCTTAGAAGAAGAGGTTCATGATGGTGAAAGCTTATAATTAAGCTAAATTATTAAGATTCATGGTTCGTTTCCAGAAATTTGGGTTCCATTTGAGAAAAGTTATATATGGTCGGGAGCGGATTACCTTAGCGGCGGCGTGTACCTTCAGTATCTCTCAGAAGCGCCTGCCAGTCATTGATCTCCCATAATTAAATCTTGACTGTCCATTTTAATATCTTCAAAACATGCTCAAAGCCTGAAAATATTTTAAGATCTTGAAAAAAATTATGAATTATATTTTTAGTATCAGTGACTACCTAAAATTTTTTTTAAGATCCTAAAATTTTTTTTAGGATTTTGTAAAAATATTTCAGGGTACAAATTGATACAAAAAGGATACTTCTTAGTACTGGAAAAATACCTCATGATCTTGAAAAAAATTTTTTAGGATCTTAAAAAAATATTTCAGAAAGATCGACCAAGTACTAAAAATATACTTTATGATTTTTTTCTAGATCTTAAAATAATTTTTTAGGCTCTGAACATGTTTTGAAGTTATTAAAATAGACGATCAAGATTTAATTATGGGAGATCAACGACTAGCAAGCGCTTCTGAAAGATAATCAGGGTACACGCCTACTGAGATAATCTGCTCCCATATACGGTCCCAGCTTGTTTATTTGTATTGCTAGCTCTATACAAAGGCTCATTTGTGGAATTATATTATTCTTATACATTTTTCAGACTAGAAAAAGTTTAGCAGTTTAGGTAGAGTTTATAGAAGACACAAGACTCTTAATAATAAAGGAAAATTCCTTTAAGGTCCCTAAGGGACCAAGAGAATGTTAATAATAATAATAATAATAAATCCTATTAAAAATTCTGATATAAAAAAGGTTTCAAAAAGTTGTTAAAACCCATATATGGAGTTGTTAATCACCTACTGAAGGAGTTATTAATGAGACTTTTTTGACATCAGAACTTTTTGACATTTTTTGGGTCCCTTAAAACCTTAAAGGGATCTTCCCTAAGAATAATTACTTAAAATATTGTATATATGGATCATGCACCTAATTTTTAAACAAATTAATCATGTTAGCAACAAGATTGAAATTCATCATGCTCTTATAAAACACTCCATCTATTCTAAATTATAAGCATGAGTAAACTGGTTTGTCTTGATACTAAATACAAGACCTTAATCCATTTTGTCTCAAGATTTATTTGTATCTCTAAACTATCCATATTGATTCTGCATATTAAGGAAAGTTTTTCATCAAGAAAGTAACATCAAATGCAAAATGGTTAAAAGGGTACTTTAGAGTAAACTACCATACCTTTTTACGAATAAATTCCATTAATCTTTGTAAATTAATTATCTACATCTTATATTATAGATACATTATATTATATTATATATGGACCGATTCTGTACTAAATTAGACTAATTTTTATTGGCATTTTGGGTTCCACCTTCTATCTCTGTGTGTGTGTGTACGCGCGTGCCTGTGCGTGTGCCTGCGTGTGCGTGTGTGTGTGCTTGCGTGTGTGCGTGTGTGCGCGTGTGCAATTTTGGTGCGTGTGCCCATCCGTTAAAAATCCGTGTGTGTGGGCGTTTTTAAAACTTGGGCAACAACTGAAACTTAAATATTGTATATGAGAAAAATATGATTGTCACATATGGAGAAAAATATAAAGCTAGCTGTGAAGTCATTTTTTTTTTGATTAACAATTGTATATGACAAAAATATGATTGTGGTTGTTGAAAATATAAAGCTCAGTGAAGTCATTGAACTTTTGATTAACAATCTGTCTAAGAATTTGGTTGTTGATAGAGTATAACAGCCTTGGAGGATCTATAAGTAGTCAACTCCATCTAGTAGGATAAAACTTGTTATTATTTAACTCACACGCCAAATATTTCATAAAGAATTCGAACTCACAATCTCACATTTAAAAAAAGCAAAAAGAAGAAACTTGGTGCCACTAGGCTACAGGTACCCAACAAGAAAGATATAAAACTTATTTCTTATTCCATATATCTTTAATATAAGACGTATTTGTGGAGTTAATTTTGGTCCTAAATATAAGAATTTTTTTTCATATTTATCAATTTTTCCTAATTTATCCCTATTAATGATCTCTCAACAATAATTAAAAAGGAGAGAAAATGAGAGAATTGAGGAAGATGATTAGAATGTTTTAAAAAATGCATGTCATATTAACTAATTTAACCAACTTTCTTAATCTAAGGTAAATATGTTTATATTAATAACAGGAGAAGCACTGGCTAGGGAGCTTCATCATCGGGAAAGTTTATAATATTATTCACATGCTTAATTCCAGGAAATTAGAAAAACAAGTGATGACCCATAGTGACCAACACTAACGGAAACCACACCAATATATAAAAAAAGTAAAGATCCATATAGACAAATATATATATGTATATATATATATTTATTGCATTAATCAAATTCAGGAAATAGTATACAAAAACAGTCAATACTCTTTACCCTTCATAAGTCCTAACATCAGATAGTTAATCCAAATAGTGAAATTAAGTAAAACTTTTCGCTGAATTCAGACTTGGTTCCTACTATAAGGATTCCTAAAAAAAAAAAAAAAAAAAAAGTAAAACTTTTCACTGAATTCAGACTTGGTTCCTACTATAAGGATTATTAATATATGACGTAATTGAGGGTTGATTTTGATCCTTAATATAAAACATATTTCTCATATTTTTCAATCTTTTCATAATTTACTCATATTGATACTCATTCAACAACAATCAAGTAAGAGAATTAATGAAGATAATTATGATATTTTAGAAAAAACATATCATATTAACCAACTTAACCACTTTAATATAATCAAATTAAGTAAACAAGTCTTACTTTAACCACATTAGAGAAGAGAAGAAGCAGCAGCATGAGAGACCCTATTGGATATGTGGATGAAGAGGGAACAAAGAAATGAAACAAGTTTCAACACAAACCCATTACTCCCCTTTCTCTCATATAATGATTTAGGCCTGCTATTACTTTATCACCATTTAATTCCAGAATCACCTTTAAATTTTCTGAATTAGCATTTTCTATTAATCAAGACTATTAAGACCAAGAGACTAACAAAAAATCTCATGTAGAGTTAGAGTACCAAACATATATTTTAACCCAAACTACTGTCTACTAACAAGTGTCCAATTGTATCAGTGGTGGAGAATTAATTTCACACTTCACTATGTGAGAATAATTGTCTCATAAAACATAACTGATTAATTTGCAAGAAACCAAACAAGCCATAAAATTAAGGTTGATGAATAAATTAGATATATTAATCATATTAAAAGAAATAAATACACTAACCACAACACATCGCACGATATAACACAAAGTAGTACCTTCTGGTCGGCCTAAATGTAAAACAATTTAGAAGTGAATTTTGATCTAAATGTAAAACTCTTTTTTTTCTCTATTTTATCAATTACATTTGTCATTTAAAAAATAATAATTTTTCTAACTCATGAATTAATATATAATATAATATCTAAAATTAAATAAAAACATTTTAGAAAGATCATGAAACACATTATAATTATTTAGTTTCCTTAATCCTAAATTCTTGAACATTTAACTAATGATTTTTAATCAACCTATTTATTATTTTTACTCCCAACTGTTCAAACGTGAATCTCAGCCAGTGTTAGAGCCTGGAGGGATAATGAACAAAAAGAGGCTTTTTACTAAAATTGTATTAGAAAACAAAAACTCCTCAAACATAACTATCCAGTAGAGCGTAAAAATTATTTTCAGCTTTAGATCTTCCCCTTTGTCATTATTTCAAAACTGGGATGGTTCAAAACTACAACATGACGAGTTATACACAACCATTTCCCCCTTTTGGCCATACCAACATAGATAGATAAAGATAACATAATTTAAAGCAGGCAAAACAAAGGATGAAACCAAAATCTGCCTTCTCACTGTTACTGATTCCAAAGCATTTCCTTTCCTTTCCTTGTATGTGTATTATAATTTAACTGCAAGGCATTCAAACAAAATGTTTCAGAATTACAGTAAAACAACTAAGCATTCTAACAGATATATCAGGACACAGCAAAAGTTCTCTATAAAATAAAGAACCTGACATAAAAATAAAAAACATCCTCCAAGACGGCAAACCAAGGCTTAGGGCTCATTTGGTATCTTTCTGGTGATTACATTTTTTTAATTGGGATCTCCGTGATTTTCCCAAAACGGAATGTCATTTCACCTCTCAACAATCTCTGTTTCCCCTTGTAACTCCATTCAATTCCTTTCATCATATACTAAGTTTCAAGTCTTCAAATTCTTGAGACTCTACCTATTTAAAGCTTCACTTATTACCACCAAACAGTTCTGAAGTGTTTGAAATCTTGGGGAGAAAAAAGAGCTTCTTTTTTTTTTCCTAATTTCATTTTTCAACATCTCAAAATTACACAGCGTGTACGGCAAAGTATAGAACTCTTACCCATATATACATCAGGGCCTCTGAAAGGTACAAATAACTTTAACATGACATCAAATTTCAGCCTTTGAAAGTGCAGAGGTCAACTTCAAGGTAACATCACCGTAGGGTTCTTCTTGGTGTACGTCAACAAGGTCATAACTTTTTAAAACCTGTGATGCAACAAACAATTTCCACATAACCATATAAATTAAAATTTCAATAAGCAAGAAAACAACTTACAGATTATATGAGAATTGAGAAGACTACAGTAGTCCACACTTGAAAGGGAAAGAAAATTTGTAAGAACTTGAACCAAAGGACAAAAGAACAATTTGTGGAATGATTTGATTAAGTACACTTCTTGTCTAGGTAATTTATGGAATGAGATCTGCTTCAGATTCAGAAATCAAAGCTGTTATGACACCAATCACAAGTACAAACTCATCACTTGCATGTAATCATGCAAGCTAATGATAGAATCATGGTAGTCAAAATCGTCGATCCAACTCGTAAGATCGACAAGTTTACGTGTTCTGGGGAGGAAAACGTTCTGGCTCGTCGGCAGGATCGGACTGGAGCAAGATCATTCAGGATCACCGTGTAAACTCGTCGGATCGTACAATTGTGGGAGATCACCGATCCTACTCGTTTTGTGACCCGACACAACAAACCCGTGTACCCACCCATTTACCCGTTTCAACCCATATGCGAGCCCTAAATCGGCTTGCCTCAATTCTTTTCTCTGCTGTGACCATCATCCGCGATCAACTTTGGACACGTTACTAGTAGTTTTTGTGATTGAAACAAAAAAGTGGCTATATCGTGGAAGATGCAGAACAGAGAAGGAAACTTTTCATACCTTTATCTAATTGTTCTGGATCGTGGAAGATGCAGAACAGTGACTCACTAGTCACTACCGTTTAGACTAATTTTTTTATCAAAGCCTGCTATGTTTTTTTTATTTATCAAAGCCTACTAATTTTGATGAAGCAGCCTTTGAAGATGGAGAGGAAGATGCCATGCTAGATGATGATTGTGATTGAATGCATTGATAGATTAGATTTGAAGTATTTTGTTTTGGTTTTGGGATTTGGTATTTTGTATTTGTGGCTCATGTTGATGTTTTGAATTGTCTTTTAGGACTCATTAAATGTTATTTTGAATGCTATATATTTTTATTTGAAGATTGAATTATCTTTTAGGATTAAGTTGAGTTAAATGTTATTTTATATGCATATATATTTTTTATTATTACTAAAATTAAAAAAGTATAATCTTTGTGATCCGTGCCAACCCACGATTTACGATCTTGCTACCCCTTCCGATCTTAAGTAAAATCGCGATCTTGACTACCTTGGATAGAATGATTCAAATAGTCTTCAAGCACTTAAAGACACATTCAAAAACCTCTATGAATACAGGAAAGCATATGAAAGGTACTTTTTCTACACTCAATTTTCACAAAAATAGCATTACAAATACAGATTACTCCTGCATTCACATTTTAAATCTTCACACTAAAAAGACAAGATTGAGGGGGGTTATTCCAATAGAAGGGGCGTATTTTGGAACTCACCAATGTTTCAAAGAACATCCGAGCAGAGATCCTTCTTGTCTTTCCTTCTAAGATCTTGTTCAAGCTGAGATCTTCAGAATCGGCAGGGTTCTCCGCAATCGGGCTAATTGGAGAAAGATTTTTTAAATAACGAGCTACAGCTCTGAAACCAAATATGGACAAATTAGCAATCCAAAAATTATAGTGGAGCATGAGCTATGAAAAGGACCAAGTCATTGCAAAATTAAATGCTCTGAAAATAACTTCTGAGCTAGATTATGCTATACTTGGATTTGTTAGTAGACCAGTGCATTTTTTTATTCCAATTAACACATATAACAGACATCACATTATGTCAAAGATGAATAATCTATTCAAACCCTGGAAGAGAAAGAAAGGAATGCCACTATATGTGAGCATGTGGCTCATAAGTTGAACAAGTAACAATCTTTTAAAAACACCAAGAAAATAAACTGGTTACTTGACATGCAAAACGGCAACAAAATTGTAATTAAAAATAAGAAAACAGATCAAAACAGCACGCATCCTAAAAAGACAATATAGGTGCATCCATTATATGTGAAGTAAAAACAGTTGCCAGTCAGAATCATTTATTTATCGGACCGACATATTTTTGGCTATCTATATGGCAACATAAGCCTTTTAGAGATTTGTAATCAAAGTCTACAAAAGTAGATGCTATTAAAATGAATACCTAGTCCTCACAGACAACGAGTTTACTCCTTCGCTTACCTTGTGAACCTGCAAATAGAGTAGGCAACAAATGAAACTGGTCATCTGGTATTGTCAGAGCTTGCACATTTCAGGTTTGCAAAAAGGAACTTACTGGCTGGCGTATTGTCTGCTTCCAGAAAATTAAGCTCCTAAATTGAACAAGTTCAACTAATTAGAGTCTATTATATACAATTCTTTAACTCAACATATTCATGAGTTCCTACAATGAGAAGGGTGACCAGAAACGAATTTTTGTTTGTTGCATACATGCAAATAAAAGATGGAAAAAATATATATTATGGTATTGTATGCATTTTCACTACAACATCGGCAAGATCCTTAAAAAGTGAAGTTTACAGCACCTTAATGTAGAAAGGGCTCAACATCAATAACTTAACTAGCCCCAAGTTAGAAACAATCAGGCATATACACTTTACTTCTAGCAAAAAAAAAAAAAAAATCTGTTCATCTTTCAGTTACTAGAGCAAACCTATTCTCTCAAATTCATCAAGCTAAAACAGCAACGAAAATAGTGTACTAATGTCAACAATATGGACTGAGTCTATGACATAGAAAGAAAATGCAAAACGGTTAATTGAGTAAAATACCCAGTATATCTATAGGATTTCCTGAAAACAAAGACGCGAGAGCTTAATAACTTACTTCTTCAGCAGAAATTATTGAAGGATGAGTATCTGAGAGACCAAAGTTCTGAAATGTTCCTTCATCTAGAAAAGTCATAGGAGTTTCCATATGGGATCCATGACCTCTAGGGGATGAAGCTAACTCAGGTGTTCGAACTGTCCCAGACACATCAGTTGCCTTTAATGGGGAAACCGATACAGACCTTAATTTTTGAGTTGAGACAGGAGTCATGTCATTCTGTCTGAGAGGACTACTATGATCACCTTCAGTATTAATGACTTCAGTTTCCACATTGTGAGCAGGTATAACAGGAGGTGGAGTAGCAGCAACACTACGAAGACGTTCAAATTCCATGTCTTGAGCACTTGCTGTGGCAGGTTGTGTAGCAGCTCTAGGCTCTTCGGCAGTATGGCTAGTTGAAGGAGTTCTAGCAATCTCATCATCCATATGATCTTCCTCAGAGACAACCAGATGGGATTTTGAACATACATAATCCCTTTGATAAATTACTGAGAGATCCGTGCATAGCCCTGCATTATGGACCCATAAATTTTTGGAAATAAGTTCATAAAACTAGAAGGTAACAGGCTCTCCAGTAAGAAGGTCGACATCTGCTTACCTGTTACCAAGGAGTGATCAAAAATCTGTTCCTTTCCTCGACTGTTGTTCATTTTCCATGTATCCAACGCAGAGGAAGGCATAAAACGTCTCTTCCGTACTAAATCACTCGTCCTATCAAGAGCCTTCTTCATAAACCTACAAATCCACATCACTATGAGTGACTATGATGAAAAACAACACAAACTTAATAGGCAAATGAATGAAAAAGTAGAGATTCAATAAAACAAAATTTTATAGCATACTTATTAGTCAAAACTGTCGCTGTATCAAAGAATTGTTTTCTCTTCCTTCCTCTATTCTGTGGCTGCTGGGGCAGTGGACTTGATCGAAGCACCAAGTTTGGAGATTCATGGCCTGAAACAATATGAAGAAGAATAAAAATTCAAGTGTTGCAATTCTCTGATCCATAGGTAAATGCAACCAATATAGCTATAAACCCACCAAGAGAAACTTGTATCTCAGGGGCCCCATGAGAAGTATCTGGAGTTGGCAATCGAGAATGTTGCTGAGATGGTACTGATAGGTCTCCAACATCCAAATCATCAACCATTGGAGGAATATGATCCTTGTCATTCATAGTTTGGTCAAAAATCCTGCTTGGTTCAGCATTATCTACAGGATCTGGAACTGCTGGAGGAGGAATTTCTAGATTTGAATCCTTATTGGCATCACGAAGAACTTCAATTTCAGGTAAAACTTGTGGATTGTTGGCCACAGGACTCAAATTGAGCATATCCGTTTGATTTCTTGGAACAGCCCCTTCAGAACCCAAATCTCTAGTAAATTCAGGATCTTGAATATTATGAGGGCCTGAGCCATCAGCATGTTGAGTAGCAGGTGATTCTCTTTGGTTTCTTGGATCACAAACTTGCTCATCACCAACATTTGTCAATGGAGATTTGGTACAATGCTGCAGGCATAAACGAATAACTGGTTATTCCATTGGCTAATACCTGAAGAAATTCAAAATCAATAGAACTATCTAAAGTCACAAATACTTACTCCTCCTCCATAGGCCTGGCCCCTGAATCTGGCAACACCTCTGTGTGTGAAGAGTCCATCATTATATCCTAAAATATGGAAAATTCAGTAGATGAAACAGAGTTATAACTCAACTTTAAAGTCTGAAACAACAAACAATTCAGGAAAAATAAGGGTGAACCTCATCAAAAGTGATTGCTATGTAATAATCCGTGCCAACAGGAATTTGATCTGCACAGTACATAGCATTATAGACAAAAGTTCAATACTTAAATGTATCACTAATAAAAATAAAGATAAATAAAATATCCATTCATTGTTGTGACCTGTTAGAGTGATCTCTTCTTGATTCCTCAAGTGGATATCCTCAACCCTGGGACAGAAATCCATGTGTCATTTACTGCTTTTAGGTGTTTAAAAAAAAAAAAAAAAAACGGAAGAAGCTGAACAAAACCTTACTCGTCATCTACACCATCCAAGGTGAGGGCATCAAGATCAAATGTCTCTGGCAATGTAATAGAATGAAATGGTGCCTTCCTTGCATCCTCTGGCAAAGTAAGTTGAATATAAGCAAATGCCTTGTTGAGACCAGTCAAAACAGCATTACAGTCTTGGACAAGATAATCAACTTTCTTCGAATATATCCGAACAACGCCTAAAAGAAGGTGGCCTGACATTCTCAAGGCGATGGGAACTTCAGGTTCCATAATACGTCCTAAAAGAGACATTCAATGAAAAGAAATATTCAGTCAAACTCGGGACCAGAACCATTATACAATTCTAATATTCATTGGACTATATACCATTGTTATCACACATGATGTATACCTAGGATCAAAATTAACGATTCTTATTAAATATATTTTTTAAATATCTAGAAATGAAAAATGGATTAGGAACAGAAATTACAGAGTCTGGTAATTAGAAATTTAGTGTGTTGATGATTTCCTTGCTTTTATTTGGACTACAACATTTTTTTAAACTCCAATGAAGAACAGAAAAACCAAGAAATATCAACAAAGTGGATACTCAAAAATGTATTGCCACTAGAGAATGCCTTACGTTACCTTATCCCAGTCAAACTAGCAGATTATTAGGACAAGCCCAAAACTTATCACCAGGGGAAAAGGGGGAAAAATCTAAATTGAAAGAGTATTTCAGATAGAAAACGTCCAGCCAAATCCAAAACTAGGAAATTTTATTCATAAAGGAACGAATTGACGAAGATGATGACCAATTATCAAGAATCTCATCTCACATCAAGAAGGATGAATAAAATAGCTAACTTGAAATTAAAAGATAAACTCTAGCAAAAAAAACCCGTACAGCCAAAACCCAAATAAAAGATGGAAACTTTATCCATAAAGGAATAAAATTTGAATCTGTAGACCAGAAAATTGACTTACTGACAGTAGAGGGTATATCAGTTGAAGTGTAATGAGACTTCCTGAGCCTGTGTTGCAAATGCGCAGCAATCCACACAGTGGCCAGTGGCCCCTTTCGTGCCAGAAACGTATGCGAATAAAACATGTTTTTCTTCTTCGATCACGACAGCCTACGATACCAAGAAACACATGCAGAAAGAAAAAACCTTGAATGGAAGATTCACAATTATTGACGACTTCCCTGTTGAACAAGTTAAAATTTCAAACATTTTTATATTTCTTCCAGCAATGAAATCGGAAGTCGAAGCTAGCCGGAGAAAAAACACCACACCGGAGAGTTATATGGCTCAGAACACCAAAAAAAAAAAAATCACAACAGAAATATCCGTACACAGCAACACAGAAAAATAAAAAATAGCTCACCTTTGATGAAATTTTTGAGGTGTGGTCCGAGGAAGAGAGGTGAATGGAGAGAGCAGATGAGGAAGAGAAACGCACAGAAGAGATTAATGGCGACAATGAGAGGTTGAGGGCAGAGCGTGAGGGCTTTGCTGAGAGGTTGAAGGTTCGTAAAAATTAGATTTTTGGCGCGGAAAATTAGAAAATGGCGCCTGAAGAGTACTCAGGAAGCCGGAGTTTCTGGTCACGTGACGCACGTACGTATTCATTCATTAGTTATTAATCATACCCATCCTTTCTTCAGAAATTTACGAAACTGCCATTTCCTTTACTGGGTATAAATATTTAGGAAAATTGCACCTAAGTCCCGAACAAGGGAATTTTTGATAAAATAGTCCCTTAAAATCTTAAAATTGCAGTTAAGTCCCGTGAGACTTCTTTACATATGAGAAAATGACACAAATGTCCCCATGTGCCTGTGTTGACAAATCCATGAGCATATTTTAACAAGTCTATGAGCTTATTTTAATAAGATCATTAGCATATTTTGATAAGTCTATGTGTCTATGTTGATAAGTCTATAAGCCTTTATAGGGTATTTGTGTCTTTTTATATATTAAAAATATTGTAAAAAGGTATGTTATGGATTTATATATGAGGCCCACTCAACATGTGGCCCAACAAGAGGCAATCAACATGACACAGACATGACGACACATTACTTGGGCTTGGAGGCATAGGAGGCCCACAAGTCCAAACCCTAACTCTAAGGCACACTCAATAAGTAAGAGGTAAAACCTAAAAGTACGCACACTCTCTCTCGATTAGCATTCTGCCGTCACTGTGCACACACCTCACCCCTTTTGGTTAACGCCTAGTTGTGTACAGTGATATGTCATTCTCATAGGTAAGGCTGTACATTAGATAAACCAGATCGGGCTGGACATGAACCCGTGGCCTGGTCCGGAAGGGGGGTCGGGCTGGACATGCCAACCCGAAGCCCGGTCCTACCCGGTCAAAAACCCGGTCTTTCCCGGGCTGGGCAGACTGGTCCGGTTTGTGGTCCAATGCTTTTTTTTTTTTTTCCAGAACCTGAAAGCATCAATTTTAGTATTTTACACATGATGCATCAATTCCCTAATGAACATCATGATAAAAATCATTCATCTACTTATTTGCACATCATTCTTAACTCATCTGCTGATCTGCACATCATTCTTAACCAATTTTTTTTTGTCAAAACCTAAAATAAAAATCATTCATCAAAGTTGTTTCAATTCACAGTGCACATCATTGCATCTGCCCTCTAGATGAATGTGTCAATTCAACAAAATATCCATCCATAACCTCGCCCGCACAATGTCCATCCATTTGATAACAAACATCAAAAGACTCAAACAAAATGACCCTAAAAGAGTTAAAATCTCATATTACAAATTTAAAGGTGACATAATTTAAGAAGTCTCTAATTTGAGAGGGTTCAGGTGTAGAAGTAGGAGGAACAAATGTTGCAGCTAGTGGTGTAGAAATAGGACTAGGAGAAGGAGATGTAGAAGGTGCAAGCCCAGCTGAACTCGGTTACCATCGATGGGGAGTAACAGAGACCCCTTTGATAAAGGTCACGCCGACAAAGAATCTTGCTCATCCATTTGAATTTTAATATAACCGCAACACATGGAAAAAATGCACATTTAGTTCTTCATATTCATAAAGAAAGAAAAATTATTTCAAACACAATAAATGGAAAACATAAAGCAAAATGAACATAAAGTTTGATTGTGAATGTATAACAAGTTCAGTGAAAAGTTACTGGTCCAATTTTAGTGAAAAGTGACGCAATAAGTTCAAAGTGGAAAACATAAAGCAAAATGAACAAATAGCAATGCAACCATAACATGCAAACAAATAGCTATCTAGGTTGAAAACTTCTCCATAGATCAATGAATATATCAAAATGCGAGCAAAATTGAATCCCAAAAGCAAGCAGCGACTACCACAGCGGATTTGCTTCCAAAGATTAAAACAAATAGAAATGGCTAAATGCTCAAATTGACAAAGAACAATAAGGTAGATAGCAGAACAACAACTAACACTATGAATAAGAGAAATTGAAGCTTGAATAGGAGAAGTAGCAATCGACTTACCTGTGTGGTCGACGGCAAAGTGAATTCAGACACGGAGATCAGAGACGATCGGGCTTGACAGGGGAGACACGAGCACCGAAGATCAGCGCCGATGGAGTTGGTATCGCCAAGGAATCTCAGAGTCGGAGTCAACAGGGGAGACACGAGCAAAGAAGATCAGAACCGTAGGAGCTAGTACCGTCGAGGAATCCCGGAGTCAGAGACAGAGACCAAGCCGGAGACGGAGATTGGCGACTGGGTTAGGGTTTTTGGAATGGGGGAAAGGAGACTGAAATGTCGGGGGGTGGGAGAGCAGGAGGCCGAATGGGAAATAGAAATTTAGGGTTAGGGTAGAAGTAGGAGGTGTCATTTAAGGAGAAATATTTTTTTTTAATAAATATTAATTTTATCTGGGTAGGACCAGGCTCTCTGATCATTTACCCTGACCTGGAACCCGGTCCTTGGGTCAGACCCGGTCTTGTCCAAAACCATCCAGGTTTTTTTGCAGCGTCATCGGGTTAGACTGGTCAATGACCGGGCCGGGTCGGGTTTCTTGAACACCCCTACTCATAGGCATCTAGGAGAGGGTTAACCGATCCAATATCAATATACTAGTCCATGAGGGCTAGACATTTGTGTTCTTATACAGAACATTTTCGCCAACCGTGGGGAACAAACCCACAACCAAAGTCTTCCAATGTTCTGGTGTAGAACAAAGTGTCATGAGACTTCACCATAATTTTGAGATTTTAAGGAATTATTTTGTTATAATTTCTCTGGCCGGGCCTAGGTGCAATTTTTCCCTAAATTATCTATTGTGGTTCTAATATTAATGTATGGGCAGGTTTATTCGAAGGCGACGTCCTTAGAGTAAGGTCCGGTTAGAAATTTATATCTACCGTTAATAATACTGTACTGTTTGTACCACCCCTCGTCTCCAGGCTAAACTGACAAAAGGGTTAGACATTCTCATCAAAGGGAGGTGGTTCGATTCTGGAGTTGGTCAAGGCGTTAAGGGAAGCATCCTAGCCCTTAGGTGCCTAGGTAAACGCCTGAGGCTAATAAACGGCTCGCCCTGCCCAACATCGGTATGACCTAGGAGGAAGGGAGATTGGATCGTAAGTGAACCCAACCCTTTTCCTAAAATTTTATTATAAAAAAAAAACTGTTTGTACCACAAAAAATAATTATATGCTCAAAAGACGAAATTTATAATATTTATTATAGTTTTACTTTTAATATTATTTATTATCAATCAATAAATGATCAATTCATCGATCAATCAGTCGTACCTGGTTCAAAGAAAAATGAGTCGGATCAAGCAAAGTTAAGGTTTTCTAAACAATTCAGATTTAGAATTTAATTAAATGATAGTCATCATGAATACACGATCTTAAATGACTGTAAGTAAGATCTGAGAATTATCACCATGTCCTATTTAGGACCGGAACTCCGGAAGTAGTACCAAATTGATGGTAACTTGTTACAGTAACCGAAAACACCGTTGAGGATCAACGGGAGATTGACAATGATAGGGTTTGTGGCGGCAATGGCGGTGAGAACTGTTATGAGGTTCTTGTATAGTACTCCGCCGAACTTGTCTTTTGAAATATCTAGAGCCTGCACCATTATTACAGAGTCTGTCATCTTTACGTTTCCCTATGTCTCTTTAATTTTCATATTTGATTTTGAAAACAAAATCAAACAAGCCCTTTAATTCTTCAAATGGGACAGCTCTAGAGGTACATTAATGATTTAGTAGAGGATGTGGTCTACCAATTCGAGAACTGTGAAATCTTGGTGAAATGACAATACTTACAGATCTTGTAGCCACCCTTGGAAGATTATGTGACATTTGATCACTTCTTTTCAAGAACATGATTTACTAGGCTCTATTTGCTCATTTTGATTCCTTCCTGTTTCTGAGTTTCTCTAATCTATCTTAACAAGAGCAGTGATATTATTCTCTATCCAATTTTCGTTCTTTCCCATTCTTTCCTCCCAACTTTTCTTCCCATCGCAACAAAGCTATAACTTCTGTGGTCTCATCCCATTTCAACAACTACAGGTTATCAAATGCTGCATGGAAACTCCATCTCAAGCTCAGACAATGTGACAAATTGTTAAATACAGAATCCAAAACTTCCAGGTCAGTGAAGGGGCCAAGTTCAAGCCAAAGAGAGGAACTAATAAATACATTCATAACTCAACAAGACCAGCCGTATTACAAGTAGTTAGTGAGGTCCCAAAAACCTTAACTACAGAATTACTTTCAACAGAAGCATAAAAAGAATGTAATCACCAAAAGGTCCTACAACAAGTGAGCCACGTGCAGTGACAAGTTTCAATGTAAAAAATGACAATAGGTTCATATTGCTTACTTATTATTGGGATTTTTGGTGATTACATCCCTTTTTTAGAACTTCACTGTAGTTTCCCCTTTTTGGAGGAACTTGACACCTGAAAAGATGGGAATTAAGCTAGACAAGGAATAGACTGATCTATGGCTTCTATTTTCATGCAAAGTCTGTGCTGGTTCCAACTAGAGGGTATGAAGTCAAACAGGCTTCCAAGTTATAGCTTTTGGCTCCTCATGCCTTGTTCACACGAATTCGTTGCCCTTCTAACAACTGCAACCAACAGGTTTTTAGACAAGTTAGTATTTTATCAGAGTCAGCATGTAACTCAAAAAGCAAACTAACCACTCACATAATTCCCAATTCCCATCATACTCAAAGTGTACAATCAAATTTCAATGAACAGCGAATTCTAAAGTTGATAGGTTCTATAAAGTCTTGTCAATATCTAAGAACTAATAAGGTAAGAAACCTGTATCATGACAGATATTGAGATAAGAATTGAAAAGGGGGAGGTTACATCTAAGGACCCCAAATGTCAAATTTTTTGAGTTAAGACCTTGAAAATTCAGATTATTTCCAAAAATCTAGCTTATTATTAGAGTTTTAGGGGACTCATAACCAAGTTTACTATATTTAAGAAAGTTACAGTCGTAACTAACATTGTAATAACTTCCAAAACACGTCAGGTGTCTTGGCAGAACCATTAAAAGAGACTTAAACCTACGTTTACATGACATCCTGAAATTGTTGGTTCTTCACGAATATTGCTTTGGAAAGCATGATAACTGTTACCTAAACACACTATTAATAGTAACTTCCCTGAAACCTACTGCTAAACCTCATAGCAACTTTAGTTTATGAAAATGGTCAAGATTCTTAAGGTCTTTAATCTAAATAATTTTACATTTGGGTTCTCAAATGTAATATTCCCATTGAACGATGTGAGGAACAGAGTTTAAAACCAAAAGTGTGCCCTTACTGACCAGCAGTATGAAATGATATTTTCTTCCAGACATATCTGATTAAAAACTACTCCTCTGGTCCTTCCTTAATATAAGAAAACTTCAGGGAGTTGATTTTGGTCATAAATATAAAACATAGTTTTTATATTTAGAGAGTTGATTTTGGTCATAAATATAAGACATAGTTTTCATATTTGCCAATCTTTTTCTAATTTAACCCTTATGATAATCCCTAAACAATAGTCAAGGAAGAGAGGAAAGAAGGAAATTAAGGAAGATGGCCAGGGTATTTAAGAAAATACATGTCATATTAACCAACTTAATTAACTTCCTTAATCTAATCAAATTAGATAAATATGTCTTATATTCAGGACCGGAGGAGTACCATAGCAAGTATGTAAATATTTTCCATCACTGTAAGCAAGAACTGGAGAAGGACTTCATTCTGTGCATACCATCTAGGGTTTACACCTTTTTCAGCATATGGATTTGCAAACTTGCAAAAGAACAACTTACAGAATTGTTGAAAGATGAGATTGCAGTTTCAACATCCTCAGCTGAAGAAAATGAGACAAAACCAAAGCCACTGGATTTTGAGGTCCCAGGAACACGTGAAACCTTGGCACTAAGAACATTTCCTTTTGAAGAGAACAAGTCTTTAAGTACATCTGTTGTTACTTCTTTTGCAAGATTTCCTACATATACTTTGTGGGGACTGTCAACAAATTCGGAGTCCTCTGCCTGGAGAATAGATAGATCAACTGTTGCCAAAGGTTTTTCTGTTACATTTACTTTGATTTCACGCCCTCCTATTTCCTATTGCCAAAACATGAAGTACATGAGTCCTCAATTGTTAGGCGATCATTAGGAATTGTTTGATCTAATTTTATAAATGCTATCAATATAAAATGTTAATTACAGTGCCATTTAGCTTCTCAATTACGGCATTTGCATCCTCAACCGTCTTCATTGTGACAAATGCAAACCGACGGCTCCTTCCAGAGTATTTGTCATACATAACCTATAAATCAGATCATTATAAAAATAAAAGGTTAACAGCATGTTATAAATACAGATTCTACACATTTTGGCAAGGATACGATTAACTCATCTGTTGGAATGTTATAAATAAAAACCCCATATTCATAGCATTATATTTATATCAAACACTTATAATAGTAATGATCCTGCCTTACAAGTTTGATAATAAAAAACGAATCAACCATTACCAAGGGGAAAAACTGTAAAGAGAGTCATGAATTATTGCATTTGGGTTTACAGTCATATTCTACCACACTTAGAGGGAAAAAACTTGGGCCACATTTGATTCCACCACCGAAAAGACCAATCCTTTCTATTGGACATAAAAGGGAAATATGTAATGACTACCATACTTATGTTAACATCATTTTTATTGAAGGATATTTCTCATCTACAAAATCATTTATTTCATTCTATTTTTCTTTCTATTTCGTTCCATTTTACACACTAGATGGCCCCTTGGAAAGTACACTATTAATGACGCCTCACAGATTAGTCGCATCAGAACACCACAGTGTAGAGCTATATGTTATTGGTGATGGGTGAAAGACCAATCTTCTTAGCGGTCACATGCCCTTTTTATCCTGCAATTCTTGAACAGTTTCTGGTGTAATTTATAAAAGATGCCACAAGGCATGAATGACTCAATAGGGATGTAGAAAGATGCAGTTTACAAGAAGAACAAGGCAACACACAGCTAACAGGAAGAAACCACGTTTCAGCTGTTTGCTCATCATGCTTATAAGATTGTACCCCGTGTTCCAAATCCTAATATCATTTCTCATAATGCTTATTAACAGTGAACACGCCTCATGCTTCAAAAACCACTGTTGATATGACAAGAAGCCCACGCAGTCAAAATTCTGTAACATCTTCATATTTATGATGTGAAAATTACGAGGAAGGAGAAACAAGATGTGCTCAGGTTTCAGAAAATTTCCTCTATATGGCTTTTGAAAACATGAAATAGCCAGCCTTCCTGAGTTTGAAAAAAATATCATTTTTCCCTACGAAATCACTTGTCCAGTTCTATGTCACATTAAATTTCATTTCATTGATGCCTGAGCTTCTACACAAGTAGCGACATACTATCTGCAGTTCATATCCACCTCAGTCTTCAATTCAACCAAAATTCAATTTAAAGACCACCATTTGCCAAACCCATTTAAACAGCCAAACACGCATATTCTACTCATAAAACCAAACTGCAAATCACAATTCAGAGGCAAAATTGGAAGTGAAAAGACAAAGGAGTTAAAAAATTCAAATACCTCCGTTCTCTCAACAGCACCATGCTCTTCAACAATCCGAGTAAGCTCATTGTTGTCGACATTGCGGGGAATGTTCCCGATATAGAGCTTCCTCGCGGCGTCGGATTTCGGGTCCGGTGAAATGACCACAGTTTCTTCGGCAACAGCAAAAGGTCTCCGGTAGTGTCGGGGTGTTGTAACTACCAGAGACGGCGTCGATTTGACAAATGGTTGTGAATAGACAGATTTCAGGAGGGAATTAGAGAGTCTTGAAGAGGCTGAAATGGATTTTGTGGTGTGATTGGAAAGAAGATGGGTTGGTGAGAAAAGGGAAGAGGATAGAGCCATTGCTTTGGTTGAAGAGTGGAAATGGATGATGAAGAAGCGAGAGGCTTTCGAAGCAACAAGAGAGAATTGGAAGTGGGTTTATCTCGTTATCTTCTTCGTGGGAAATCCTTTGGAGTTGGCAGATTTTGTAATTTTCATATTTCTCATCATTTGACAGCTAAAAAATAAGTACTCTATTACTCTACTATTTTAGTTTGGTATTATAGATGGGATAGGATATTGTTACTATCATTTTTTATTACTATCAATGTTACCATCACTTTTCTACCGTTAGATCAATCTTAATAAGGAGAGAGAAATTATAAAAGTAGATGAGATTCTAAAAAAAAGTGGTAGTAGTAATATTGGTAGTAAAAAAAAATGATAGTAACAATATCCTATCCCTCATGCATTCTTGAAAATAAAATATTATGATTTATTATAACTTATGTTGATAAATATATTTGCACACAATTTTTTTTTTTTTTTTTGGTTTACCGAAAGTCTACTTTATTGAAATAAATTAAGACAACATTAAAATTTGGGACAATGACATAAAAATACCACTTAAACTTTAAAACCATATTGACAATAATAGGATTAAATAAGTTCAATAAAACAATTGACAACCCTGCTTTATAAAGCTTCATTCACATTCCTGCTCAGCCTTTTTACTTGTTAACTATCACTTGACAGAAAATACTGATATTGCTTTACGTTTTTTCTTTATCGGCATTAAGAATTTAAGACTATTACTTTGCCTCATTTTTGTATGCATTTAAATTTTCATAATGGTGTTATAACCATATATAACAGGTAAAACTCTCATTTGTTTAGTATCACTTTGTCTCAACTAAAAGTACAAAAGAGCTTCACATTCAAGGGGGGAGGGGTTAAGGTTTATTCTTTTTTTGATACACATAGTATGGGAGGGTGTAATGTAGTTGTTAATATATAGGGATGAAAGTCCTTTTTCAAGAAAAAGTATCACTTTAATAATATTTTATTGGAATAACGGTACCTATAATTTTGTTCATTTTATTTTATTTTATTTTATTTGGCACTATGTGTTTTATTTTCTGTTTAATTGAAAGTTTTAAGTCTCTTATTTGGCAATTTCTCAAGCCAAAATTCTAATAATAATTTTCCTTACAAATTTCTAATTTAAAATCCCATACCATCGCGTTACTAAGACGCTTCTAGTTTCGAAAGTTTTCATTAAAAAGCATTGGTATTTAGAAATATTTCAAGAGCAGTTTCGTCAAACTTCGAACTTAATAATTAAAGACGATGAGTTTACTCCATGTAGCCAAACTCCGTCTTCCCTTGTCCAACCCACTCGAAGAGCTCAAGAACTTTTAGGGAAAATCTACCTCAAAATCCAAATTAGTAAACAATTGTCAAAAAAAGGTCCAAAACAAGTCACATGTCAAAAAATGCCCCCAGAACCTTTTCTAGTATTATTTTATAAAATTTAGTTGTTACCGATATAGTTGTTAACGGGTACTAATTTTATTGTTAATGGGTACTGATTTTATTGTTAGGATATTGTTGATACAGCTGATTTAGTTGTTAATGGTCTACTGATATTGTTGTTAACATTATGAAATAATAGCAGAAAAGTTCCTGATTTTTTTTTTTGACATTTTTTTTACTAATTTAAGCCCTGAGATGGATTTTCCCTAATAGGCTTTTGAAAGTAGTTACATGAACATAAGAGATTATGAAAATTTGTTTGGTGCATTGACATTAAAAGCAATGAAGGTGAGTGTGTAAACCTGACGGCGACGACACAGACACAGTAAAAGGAAACTGAAAGTACACGCAAAAATTAGCAGGAAGTATAACTATACGGATGAATTTCTAAGTCACTGTTAATAACAACCCATATATAAACTATGTTTAGTGTCTCACTGAGCATCAAACATAAATATCTTTAATAGCCTAATAGGAAGATATCTGTGTATAATAATAAAAAAAAAAAAATAGCAATAAAATAACATTTCACATAGAGCTAAGCAAATCAAGATCCTCTCAATATCTTGTTTCTCATTTTCCTTTTAAAATCCTTTTTTAATCGTTGGATCAAACAAATAGATGGTTTAGATGTAATACTCTATAAAAAATATTATTAAAACATTTTATAAACAAATTATTTTTTATGACGTAGGGTAAATAGTCCTGATTAAATTCAAACCGCTTAAATTTATTTATTTTTATTTTAATAATATTTTATAAACTATTATATCTGAATCATTTAGTTTTAAATTTAGAGTTAAAAAAGATTTGAGAAGAAAAGGAAAAAAAAAGATTATGAGATCAAAATCCATTAAAATATTTTATTATTTACTTCAATAAAAAAAAATGATTATCACTTTCAATAAATAATCATCATCAACGTTGAAATAGAAAAGAAAATGGATTGCGAGAACTAAAAACTAGAATTGTGAAGGGGAGCTCACGGGTAGCACGTAATCATTCTAGTGTTCGCCTGGTCTTTCCCGAAGACCCATTCGTGAAGCTTAATTTAGATGGGGCATCAAAGGATGCAGAATAGGTGGCGGCTTGTGGGGGTTTGTTGCGGGATTTCTCTGCTAATTGGCTGGGAGGCTTTGCTGCATGGATTGGAAGGTCCTTAGTGATGGTAGCTGAGTTGTGGGGAGTTTTAAGAGGATTAGAGATGGCATGGGAGGCAGGTTGGAGGCATGTAGTTATCGAAAGTGACTGTCAGTCAGTCATTGCATTACTTTCCAAACGAGGTAATGCAGCTCGTGAGGCCCATTTAGTGTCTCGGATACGAGCAATCACCCGCAGGCAGTGGGTCATACGATACATCCATGTTCTAAGGGAAGGCAATCAGTGTGCGAATTGGTTGGCTAATTTCGCTGTCACATGTGGAGTCTCCGAATGAAAGACTTTTCTCTGATCCATCTCCTGGTCTTTATCACTTCCTTGTTGCCAAGAGCGAAATCAGGGGGCTAGGGGTGGCCCCCGCCCCACTAAAATTACAGAATTATAACCAATTAATGGGAAATTATGCTCTTTCCTTAAAAAATCTAAATAATTTCAGTTTAGTCCTTATCAAAGAGTTTCATAGAGGGACTAAAAGGAAAATAGTGAAACATATATGAGGCTAAATCAAATTTCCTAAAATTTTGGGTCAAATTCTGTAATTTCTCCCCCCAATTTCATATGCTAACTCTATTAGGTTTTATTCTGTAATTTTTCCCCTAATTTCATATCCTAATTCCACCCCTGTTTGTTGCTGATTTGACGGGAGTACAACATATTAGGAGTGAACCGAGACTTTAATTGCTTTTAGTTTCTTTAGTTTATTTTATCTTTTTTTGTATCAAAAAAAAAAAATTGAAATTTTTTCTTACTAGTATATTTTATTAATTAAAATATTAAAATGAAATTGAGGATGAACCCAAAAAACAAACAGAGTTAAGCGGGTCTGATAGATTTACCGCTATATAAATAACTTATATCCGGTTTTTATTAAAAAAAAAAAAAAAAAAAAGGCGCTGAAATAGTAGGGTTTAGCTCTGAGCAGGAGAAGGAAGAAGAAAACAATGGCGCCGAAAACTGCCAGGATCACCAGAAATCCTGAACTGATAAGGGGAATCGGAAAGTATTCGAGGTCGAAGATGTACCACAAGAGAGGTTTGTGGGCCATCAAGGCTAAAAACGGCGGCGTCTTCCCTCATCACGATGCCAAACCTAAGCCCGAATCTCCTGCTGAGAAGCCTCCTAAATTCTATCCTGCCGACGACGTCAAAAAGCCCCTCGTCAATAAGCACAAGCCGAAACCTACTAAACTTAGGTGCCCATCGCTGTTCAACTCTTAATTTTTCTTTCGATGGGCATTGCTGTTTTTTTTTTTTTGGTATTGAGGCTAAACTGGTTTTGTCTATAGAATTTCGTTTTGTTGCTTGTTTTTATTTGGTAAAGTCGATTTGTTATCTATGCTGGAGCACTTTTAATTTATGAGTTGTTTTATTCGATCATGTAGAGCGTAGTTGGGCAATGTGAATTTGAATTTAATTTTGGATCTGAAGTAAATTGTAGCCAGAGACAATTCATCTTTGTGGAAAATTGTAAACTGTGCCTCTTTTTGGGACATTTCCAGTGAAATGATTTCATATTTGCTGTTTTTGTCTTTAGAGCCAGCATTACTCCGGGTACAGTATTGATACTTCTTGCTGGGAGATTCATGGGAAAGAGAGTAGTGTTTCTGAAGCAGCTTCCTTCTGGATTGCTTCTTGTTACCGGTAAGTATTGTGTTTCTTTCAGTTTAATGATTTTGTAGGTGGATGATATTTCACATGTTCTGATCAAAACTTGTTTCAATTTTTGTCCATTATGTCTTCTCATTTTAATTGTGACACGTTATTTTAGCAAGGCTGCAACATAATATTCATTTGCTTAAGTTGCATATATTTCAACCTCAGACTCAATGCTGCCTTCTGGACATGTTCCTTTGTGCAAATGCTAATATTTGTGAATACATGTTATATTGTGGAGCAGTTATATTTCTAATTACTTGTAGCTTGTTCCTGTTTGGTTGTTATGTTTGCTATGTCCTCAAAATTGTCTTCCTTGACATTTTAGGTCCATTCAAGATAAATGGAGTTCCTTTGAGGCGTGTAAGCCAGTCTTACGTGATCGGAACATCCACGAAAATTGATACTGCCGGAGTTAATTTGGAAAAGTACGATGACAAGTACTTCGCCAAAAAGGCCGAGAAGAAGCAGAAGAAGGGAGAGGGAGAGTTCTTTGAGGCAGAGGAGGTCTGTTTGACAATTTTGCTTTCTCTGTACAATTGTTCTCTGTGTGATTTCAATTGTCTGTGTTCTCATATCTCTGTTTCTTTTTCACCATTATAGGAAAAGAATGTGATCCCACAAGAGAAAAAAGATGACCAGAAAGTAGTGGACGCAGCATTGATAAAAGCAATAGAGAGCGTTCCAGACTTGAAGGCTTATTTGGGTTCAAGATTTTCGCTCAAGGCAGGCATGAAGCCTCATGAACTGGTCTTCTAAGCGGAGTCTTGGACTTCATTTTTCTTGTTCTGTTTTTGTTGAGCTAGATCTGAGTAGCTTTATACTCTTCGGCCGTATGATTTTTTTTTTGTTAGTCAAGGGATTTATTTTCTTCAATTTTGCTCTTTTGAAATGATTGATTTTATTATAAACTTGTATATTTGGTTAGTACGAGTATCACAACAATTTTGGGTTTTCTGAGACAAATAAATTTGGGAAACTTGCACTTAGCTCCCAAGTAAAGAAAAATATGACAAAATAATCCATTTAAATCTCAAAATTGCAGTGAAGTCTCATGTGGACTTTTTTGCAATATTTCCACAAGTAAAAAGATGCAAATGCCCCCATTAAGATTTATGGATTTGTCAATATAGACACATAGACTTTTCAACGTAGGTGCATGGACTTGTCAAGATATATATATGTAGTTGTTAAGATAGGCTTATGGGTTTCTTACCACAAGTACATGGGGTATTTGTGTCTTTTCAAGTATGGAAAATATTATAAAAAAGTCCCACAAGACTTCATCATAATTTTTGAGATTTTAAAGCATCATTTTGTTGTAATTTTCCCAAAATTTACGCATTTTGAGTAATTTTCTTGTTCAAAATGTGTTGCTCTCGAAGTTTAATATAAAAATATAGTTGATTTTTTTAAAAAAATATTAAGAAAATTAATTAAAGTACTTATATCTGAGTAACAAATGATATTGAAGTAAAAATATTATATGTTGTGTGCATACTTAATGATTTCGAAGTTGAATATAAAATAAAGTTGATTTTTTTTAAAATTATTTTACGTAATTTATAAATTGATATATAATCTAATAGTATATGATATATGATATCATTAAGTAATTAATTTAACTTCCTTAATTCCTCCAAAAAATATATTAATTATATCTTATATTTAGGACCGGTGGATGAATTGTTTTCCTCATTTAAGGAACTATCCTGAACGTATTGTTTTCCTCATTTAAGATAAACTATTCTGAACGGACTTGGCAATTGTATAAATGAAGCGATCCTATTA
Source organism: Acacia acuminata (assembly GCA_019022655.1). Lineage (NCBI taxonomy): Eukaryota > Viridiplantae > Streptophyta > Magnoliopsida > Fabales > Fabaceae > Acacia > Acacia acuminata. Next base: position 1,488,068 of record JAFJYI010000125.1, read on the forward strand.
CTATAATACTGCTACTACTCTTATTTTTCGTCAAAAAGATGAGTGGTTGCTTGATTCGCAAAGTTTTCTTATTTTTGAATAAGTAGAGCTGTATAAGGATACGCGTAGAAATGAAAGTGGAAGATAATTATTTTAGATAGCAAAAAAATGATTATTTCTGGATTGGGCGGATTGCCCATTTTTAACGAAAAAAATAATTATTTCTGATATATCATAGAAGTAATAAAAAGTATTTCCAATGATATATTTCTGATAAATATATCATGGAAAGGAAGAATGGATGAATGATTAATATATTTTTAAATTTGAAAATGAATTAAAATATAATTCCATTTGGAGGGTTTGGAAATGTTTATTTTAAGGGGCAATCTCAGTAAAAGATCTTTTAAAATTCAAAATCTCAAAAAAGGCTATCCTAATTTCCAAAATCCCAACAGTAATGAAGCATAGCAAATTGTGATAATCTTTTTGAGATTTTGAATTTCACAAGATATTTTATTGAGATTGTTCCTTATTTTAATTTTTAAAAAATAATTTTTTAATTATAGTGATTTTTATTCCAATTCTTTCAATTAAACATATTAAAATCCTGAACTTTTTATGACGGAAATGATGTGGTAGAGGTACTTACTAGGTTGAACTACTAATTGTTTAACAAAATTAAATCTTGAGGAAGCATTGGTTATAAAATATAAGCAATATGTGTGGATTTTTCTTCAACTCAGAAAAAATAGAAATGCATATTGCTTATATTTTGAAATGTAAGAAATATGTAAATATTGTTATAAATAATTTGATATGTGATTGTTCATAACTACATGGACAGATAGGATTTCATCTCATTCTTATTGACATTAAATTATTTGGAAGCTTCTAAATAGAGGCCATGTGCAAGACATTAGTACATATAAATGAATTAGAAAAACTCACGCTTTCTCTCTCAATTTCTTCTCTTCTCTTGTTCTACTCTCCAAATTTCTCATTTTCATAACAAATATGTAATTTTATAATTTATTTAATTTATCTAAGCATGATCATAACCCATACACAGTGTAACAATCAATGAACATAAGTATCCAGTATTTGAGCATATAATCTAACTTGATGAGTTAAATAACAATATGTCACTTCAATTACAGAACTCATTAATCTGGCTGCATAACCATTTATATATAATACAAACGAAATAAAAATAAATAAAAAAACAGTACATAATCAGAGTAAAGTGTCAGTTCTAGCAGGCAACCTTTTGAAGAAATTACTTGGGACACAAGGCACCTTGCTCCTAAACCTTGGATGTCTCAAACAATGCAAACCAGAAACCAAAGCCACAACTCTAAAAGGAGTAGCGTACAAAACCAATGCAGCTCCAAAGCTAAACGCAACAAATAAACTAGTTGCTCTTGGATCTCTCCAACTTAACAGAGATTGAAATCTCTCACCTTGTGTAGCTATGTCTCCAACCACAGTTTGAATCCTCCCAGCAACACTTCTAAGCCTATCATACCTCATTCTCACCAAATCATGTGACCTAGAAGTTGGAAAAGTATCAAACTCTTCATCAAGTTCATCTGGGTTCACAGATTCAGCCCATGAAATCTTTGTGTCCATATGAGGTGGGTGTCTTGGCCTGAACCTATAGTTCCAGAGACCAATCAAGAACATGTACAGAAACAGAGTTGGGAGGATCAATTCTGGGTAACATATCAGTATCAGAAACAAAATGTGAACTAAGATTGTCGTTATTGGATTCTTCCAATGGCAAACATCACTGAACCATCTTCCCATTGAGATCATACCAGAAAAAAGTGACATTATCCTGAAGAAATTAGCTTTGCTCCTTCTCATACTCCACATGTGAGAATCTACATCAAGCATGTACTCTACCACTTCCTTTCTCAGTGATGGTTCGGCTCGGCCTAGTCTCATTGCAACTATGGTCATGGCTTGGTATCTTAAGTTCTCTATTTGGTTCACTGTGAAAGGGTGTAAGTAATGCATTTTGGGAAGCAAAGGTTGGCCATAAATGTGAATCATGCTGGCTAATGAGAGTGTAGTGAACCTTACTGCTAGTTGAAGCTCTCCCATTTTTTTGACTCCATGTGGGTGAAGAACAAGTAGAGGGTATGAATGAGTGTAGATTCTATGAGCTTCAAGAGTTGAAAGCCGAATTCTGACTTTCCCAATTCGCGAATCTCTCCCTCCTTTTTCATTGTTTCCACCTAAATGACAATTATCAAAAACCCCAAGTGTGATCACAGTGCAAGGATCATAGACCTCCCAAGTGTATTGTTCATTCCATTTGGGGCTAAATGTGTCAAGGATTGTTCTTGTTCTGACCCATTTCTGACCATATTTTGCAACACAGTATGAATCTGTGCTTCCTCGACCGTCTTTCATCTTCATTGGTAAAAGCCCTTGTGCTCCTAAAATTCCAACTTCAAGTATCCCAACTGGTTGCTTCCATAGTTGTCTTGATGTTGGTCTTTGATCACTAATGTACATAGTGGACTCATCAAGCACATGGTATCCACCTTCAAGACAAACTCTTAAGTGAATCCTACTTGCAAATTTCATCTCCATTCTTCTATCACCTTCTAGTGCTCCAAAACCAAGCTTTTCAAGACTGAACCAGCGAGAATGAACCGGTCTGTGGTCTAGTCTCTTCTCAAAGATTGTCAATGGCAAGCTTATCTTCCCAAGAACCTCATCTCTCGAAGGATGAACACGATCCTCCACGGTGATCATCAATTGCTCTTCAAACGGTTCGGCTACAACAAAAGCCAAATCTTCATTCCAAAGTGGAGTTGTTGTTCTTGTTGGACATATCTTTGTTTTCAGCACTTGGCTTCCCACCTGAGCTTTGACAAAAACTTCCGGTAGGCGATTTCTGTCACCGGGTATCACATCTTGAGCTTCAATAACATTGACCCTAAGATACCATAGCTTTGGTGACACATAAACCTTTGATCTAATGTTAAATACACCTTCTCCTGATACGGAAGCTGCATCAGAATGCCAAGCTTCAGGGAATGCTTCATCAGCTTGAGTTCCCATCCAAACAGCAAGCATGATTTCGCCTCGCCTGTCCTCAAGCCTATACCATTGAGGAGCTAAAGGACTATCTGGTGGAACTCGGGTTGGGACCTCGTTGAGATCGAAAGCTACTCTTCCTAGATAATCATCTCTGCCCACCAAGCCTTTATCTTTCACAAAGACCTCAAGAATTGAGGATTGAATCCGGTCTTTAGAGAAAGCAAAGACTTGGTTCCATTCTGGATTCATCTTGTTCTCAAATTGCCTTGTTCTTCCTTTATAATTCCCAAGCTTCACTTCCACATAAGGATCACAGCTTCCAGTGATGGCTCCTGCAGGAAGATCTTTGCCTTTTACAACTCGAACATAGAGATAAAACATTTGCTCAACAAGATCATATGTGCTTGTGTGTTGTTTCTCTCCACCTCCAACACCACTCATCCAACCTCTTCCTCCATTATTATTATTAGGCCATCTCTCTCCAAGTTGTGGGCTGGTGTCCTTCAGATTGTAGTCTTCATCTTCGCGGCCGGAAACATTGACATGAGGATGAGGATGGACATGGGGCATTGTTGGTTGATTACGGGGTTGTCTTTTCATGATTGAAATCCGAGGTTGCATGATGACTTGATGTTTTTGTAGCTATTGGGATATCTCTCAGACTTAATGTTCTGTTGGTAATGGTAATGTTTGGTTGGATTGGAATGGAATGATAGGTTTTGATTCCAAATCGAAATCTGGTTTTACACTGCTGGTTTTGAAAATCTAGTTGTACAGATGAAGTTGTTGTTGATGTTTCACCATGTCTAGGAATAAGAACATGATGAGTATGTATAACCTTCAGTATCAGCTTCATGTGATCAGGCACTTGCTGCTAAGGTGGCTGGCTACTTGCAAGTAACCAGAAATTTGATTCCCAAGTAAGGAAGATCTACTTATGAAGGCAAAAGATTAAAAAAGAAACAAGACATTACGATTCTCTCTCTCTCTCTCTCTGAGCTTCTTGAACACTTGAAGAACCTCCTAGTATTACTACATCCAGTCTTAAATATAAAACCTAGTTAACTTTTTTGGAGAGGGTAAGGAAACTAAATAAATTACTTTAAGATATTTATTTTTATCATTTTTTCTCCAAATTAATTTTTCTGCCTTATAAATTACTCCCTCCGGTCCCAAATATAGGACAAAGTTTGTAGTGAAATTTGCATTACAAACTTTGTCTCATATTTAGAACCCGAGATAGTAATATATAATCTAATCATACACAACATATACTACGATTAAATAATTTATTTAATCTTTCTAAAAACAGGTTAACTAGGTCTTATATTTAGGATGAGGGGGTAATATTTTGGCTAAGCAAAGAATAATTTGACGACCAGCTACATGAACTTTTACTGCTTTAATAACGATCTTAAGGTGGGAAACAAAGTTAAAACTGTGGGAAAACTTCAGATCTATCTTACGTAAAGATGGGCCATTCTGTGTTTGCCTTAAAAGGTTGTGGTAATTAAGTAATATAATTATCTTATTAAAACATAACAAGACAATGGAAACTTGGCTGGTTGTAATTGTCAGAATTCATGTCAGTTTTTTTTTTTTAAAAAAAAAAAAAAAATAGTTAGAGGTTTCTTTGTACAGACAAAATGTACCTTTAGATTTGAATATAATGAGAAAGCAAAGCATGATGATTCTCAACTTTTTGTTTATGTAATATCAGTAAAGTTAAAGGCCTAATGAACCATTTTGATTTGGCACAGACTGAGTATAATAAAATGAGGTTAAAAGGAAGAAAGAAAGAAATAAAATGAAAAATAAGAACTAAGATATATATATATATATATATATATATATATATGATGATTATAAAAATACATATTTCATTTTTTATGTTACCAAATCAGAATCTCTTTTTTTCTGAATTAAAGCAAATGCTGAGGTATCGCATGTGTTATTTTTATGATGATTTCTTTCTTCTTAGTTCAGCAAAGTTAAAGTGCAGAAAAAGTGAGCAGACAGAGCTTGAAAGGCAGAGTTGAAGATGCAAGAAAACCCAGGACATCTCAAGGCCTTTTTAAAAAATAAATAAATAATAATAATAATAATTTGTTGTTATAATATAATCATGTGCTTTAGAGAAGAGAATTAACTATATATAAATTTTACTATATAGCAAGGTTTTACTGATTCCCGTGATTCTCTGTTTTTTTTTTGGGCAAGTTTTAGGTTATAAGATTTTTTTTTTTTTTTTTTTTTAAATCCAATTAAATTGATTGTTCAACTGTGACTAAAACTTATCTAGGAATGTCCAATCTTTGTATCTGTTTGTAATTATAGGAATTTCTGAAAAAAAATCTATTACCTTTTTGGGATTTGGTGTTTAACCAAAGAGAATGGACATTTTACTCATTTTTATTGAATTAATTATATTTAATTTGAACTGTATGATTTTTTATATATGTTGTTTCTTTTGATTAATCTTAAGTTAAAAAAAAATGAAATATTGCTTCATATTTAATATAATAGATAAATATCAGAGGTGAAAAATGATTACCAAATTTAATTTATATTATATATTGATGCTGTTGAAGAACATATAAGGAGGGGGCAGATTTTCAGCAGAAAAAAAAGTAGTAACATTTATATAATTCACGACCTGGAAAATTACTTGAGACACTGAAAGATTATAACCCATAATATTACATCTTATTGTAAGAACTTAGAAGGACATATATAAGGCGTAGATAAATGCTGATTATATTAAAATGTTTATTTTAATAAGCTTGCACACTGTAGCAGTCTAGCTCTTTCAAGCTCCAACTTCAATTCATGATTTCACCTGCAACAAGCAACAAATATTTTGCATTATAATTTGGCAAACACTGAATCTGTGGTTCTAAAAGTCCTTTTCCTCAAGCTAAGTTTGTAAATCGTAAAAACTATTCTTCAAAAGCTAATACTGTTAGTTCTCTATGTGTTTTGATGATGAGTGACAATTGTAAACCAGCTAAGAGTTTTGTCTTAGAAAATTGAAAAATTTACTAACATGACAAAACTCGAGTTTTGTTTTCAAAACTCGAGTTTTGGTCTTGGATGAGAAATGGCCAATTTCGGTGATCGAGCAAAACTCGAGTTTAGCATGGAAAACTCGAGTTTTGACGAACAAAGTCTTTTAAGTTTTTCAAACTCGAGTCTCGCGCCTTGTCACCAAGCTTTCAAAGTTTTCATGATAAAATGAAAACTCGAGTTTTGATTTTAAAACTCGAGTTTTGGCCAACCCGAGAGCACTACAAGTTTTCAAAGTTTTCATGATAAAATGAAAACTCGAGTTTTGATTTTAAAACTCGAGTTTTGGCCAACCCGAGAGCACTACAAGTTTTCAAAGTTTTCATGATAAAATGAAAACTCGAGTTTTGATTTTAAAACTCGAGTTTTGGCCAACCCGAGAGCATTACAAGTTTTCATAGTTTTTCATGATAATATGAAAACTCGAGTTTTGATTCCAAAACTCGAGTTTTGGTCAAACAGAGAACAACTTACTTTTCGAGTCTATGAAAACTCAAGTTTTATTTTGAAACTCAAGTCTTGGAGTTTTGGACTACAAAATACCATTTTCACTAACATTCTAAAACTCGAGTTTGGTTTTGGAAACTCGAGTTTTGAGATTCATTTAAACTTTAGTTCAAAAGCTCGAGACACGACTTTTCTCTCGGAAGTTGAAAACTCGAGTTTAGTTTTTGAAACTCGAGTTTAGACTTAAGTGCTCGAGTTGCAAACTCGAGTTTTTCTTGAACAAACTCGAGTTTCCAACGCTGATTTTGAAATCCGGTTTCTACGTTTTTGCAAAGTGATCTTGCTTGAACAAAATACTTTCCAGGAACATTCTCTACTACTCCTAGCTATGCTTAATGACTTTATTAGTGAGTTACAGGTGATTTAGAGAATGATTTTAGAGAGATAAAGCAAAAAGCAAAAAATGGTCGAGCATTAAATGCAGACGGAGAGAGTTGCATTACTTTGGGTATTTGATCTGCACACGATTGCAAAGCATTAAAGAATGTTTACTACATCAAGCAACTGTGTTTCCAACGGATATATTTACGAGAAGATCAACACGTCTTCTTGCCCAAATTTGGATTAAGCCGAGATTAGAGAGAGAAGATGCCTAATCTCACTTCCTAACCTTAGCGAGTTTCTCCAACGGATCTATTGAAGTTGCAACGGTCATCTACTGATCTCGAGTATAAATAGGACTGCATTCAAGTCCTCCCAACCAACACAACAACTGAAAACGCACAAGCATTAAATTTTCTCAACTACCTTTCGGTTTTCACTTGTATTGTCTTTTGACATTATAAGCTTCGGTGTTTATTATCATCTACTCTTAGAGAGAGTTTCTATCTGTAAATCATTTATTGATTGAGATAACCACAAGTCGGGGACTTGGTGGTTGGGTGTATTGATTACAACTTGTAAGGGGGAGTGAGTTCTAGAGAGAACTACTCTTGAGTACAGAGTGTGTAATCAGTTTGTGAGTTTAGTGGATTGAAAATCCCAAGTGTTGCTTGGGGACTGGATGTAGGTCAAAGATAAGACTGAACCAGGATAATTTCTATTGTGCAAGCTTTCCTTACCTTCCTCCTCTGTCTGTCTCTGGTTTCATTACTTCAAAACAGAGCATATTTCTAAAAGTTTTTAAAATACCCAATTCACCCCCCCTCTTGGGTATATAGCTCTATTTACATTTGGTATCAGAGCAAGGTCTTCTCTTAAGAGCTTAACAACTCGAGAAGGATCATTATGGAAGGTATCTTACCTGATGGAGCTTCTATCAACAGGCCACCCGGTTTCAATGGAGAGCATTACTCCTTACGGGAAAGCAAAATTCAAAGTCTTTGTGAATGCTACGTGAGTATGGGCTGTGGAGAGTATTTGAAAGAGGAAATTATGAGCCATCAACCGTTGAAGATGGAGTTAGAGTTCCTAAGCTTGAAGAAGAATATGATGAGAATGAGAAGAAGTGTCACACTCAACAGCAAGGCTGTCCTACTTCTTCAAAGTGCTCTTAGCCAACAAGAGTACTTTCGTATTTGCAATCTATCTTCTGCAAAACAAATGTGGGATGCTCGGAGATAGCTCATGAAGGAACATTTGGAGTAAAGCAAAACAGAGTCAATACTCTCATGACCGAATATGACCTTCTACGAATGAAGCATGGTGAATCCATTGGTGAGTTCCGGCTAAGGTTCACCCATCTCATCAATCAACTTGCTGCCTTGGGAAAAGAATATGACCAACCGGTCCAAGTAAGGAAGATCTTGAATATCCTTAACAAGGAATGGGAAGCAAAGGTCACAGCTATTGAAGAGGCTCGAGGAGAGTCAATGACGTCGCATTTGCTCTATTCGGAAGTCTCTCTCGAATATGAGGCTAAACTCAAGTTCAAGAAGGGACTTGATGAAGCTCATGGCAAGAACAAAGGAATTGCCCTCAAGGCTGCAAGAGAAGTTAGAGACTCGAGATGGGGAAAATGAGAATGAAGACGAAGATGAAGAAATTGGCATCCGGTCCGAAGATTCAAGAAGTTCTACAAGAAGGACCAAGGCTTTAAGAAGTTTCACAAGGGTAGCTCCGATTTACGAGGCAAAGAAGCCAATCATCGCTACGAATGTCGGAAGCTCCGGCCACATCAAGTCTGAATGCCCTCGGTGAACGACAAAAATAAAGAAAAGAAGAAGTTCAAAGCAAATACAAGAAGAAAGCTTATGTTTCAAAGATTCGGGGTGATAGCTCATCGATGAAGATGATGAGGATGAGGAAGAGAAAGCCAATATATGCCTAGTTCTTTGAAGAAGAAGAGCAACGTGCTAAACTTGAAGAGGTATATGATTGCAAACCTCCTTATGATGATATGTTTGATGAATACATGATTTGTGCAATTTGAATTTGAAAAACTTGCTGAAAAATATTTCAAACTGAAAAATGTAAATCTTACTCTTGAATCTCAAGTTGAAAAGTTGTCTTCCTCGAGAAAATACTATTTGTAAAGATTGTCGATCGAAGAAAAAGAATTCATATCTTACAAAGGCTCTTGAGAAATTCACTAGAGGAAGTGAAATGCTCAATGTCATTTTGAAACGAGAACGTTTTATAAATGATAGATCGGGCATTGGTTACGAGACCAGATTTTGATAGAAAGAAAGGCAAGAAGAAGAGTGGTCAGAAAACATACATGAACTATTTTACAAAATCAGTTCACTCTTCAAATCCCTTTGCACATTGCAATTCCGTAATAAGAAGGGTCATTCTACTTCATCTTGCTTTCATAAAAAGGAAAGAAAGGTTAAACCGGTGGGAAATTATCAATGGGTACCAAAAGGAACTTATGTTCCTAAGGTCAAAACTAACTCAAAGGACCCAAGAAAAGATGGGTACCTAAGGCTTGATCCCTTGAAAATTGCAGGTTTGTCTTAGAGCATCAAGACCCAACAAGTGGTACATTGATAGTGGGTGCTCAAGACACATGACTGGAGATGAATCAAAATTTCTCTCAATCAAATCAAAAGATGGTGGTAGAGTCACATTTGGAGGAGACCAATCGGGTAAAATTGCTTTGGAATTGGTGAGATAGGAAACAATGAAGGTCCTCTCATCAAAGATGTCTACCTTGTAGAAGGATTGTGTCACAACCTCCTAAGTGTGAGCCAAAGCACCGACAAGGGTAACTTAGTTATCTTTGATTCAAATGAATGTTTGATTGTTAGAAAGGATTTAGTCCCCATTGACGATTTGAAAACTAAAGCCTTATTTAGAGCACCTAGAGATGGAAATTGTTATACTCTTAACCTCTCTAGCAATGCTTCGTTTCTGAAAATTGTTTTGTTAGTAACTTGAATGAGAGTTGGTGTGGCATAAACGATTAGCTCATGTTAATATGTTTCAACTTGACAAGTTCTTTGAAAAAGGATTTGGTCATTGGTATTCCTAAATTGAATTTCAAAAATGATATAGTATGTGATGCTTGTCAAAAAGGAAAACAAACCAAATCTTCTTTTAAAGCAAAAAATGAGATTTCAACTAGTAGACCTCTTCAATTACTTCATATGGATCTAGTTGGACCACTAGAGTAAAAAGTCTTGGTGGAAATCTTTACACCTTGGTCATAGTTGATGATTACTCTAGATTTGCTTGGACGATATTTTTGTCATCTAAGGATGAAACATTTGATCAGTTTGTTACCTTTGCCAAGAAGGTCGAGCGAGAAAGGCTTTGCAATTTCAGGTATAAGGACCGATCATGGTGGCGAATTTGAAAACAACGCCTTCGGCGAGTTACGTGACAATGTGGGGATTGATCACAACTTCTCGGCTCCAAGGACTCCTCAACAAAACGGTGTGGTTGAGAGGAAGAATAGAGTCCTCATTTGAGATGGCAAGGGCAATGTTAAATGAAAACAACACTTCTCAAGTGTTTTGGGCTGATGCGATGAGTACGGCTTGCTACATCTCCAACCGAGCCTATTTGAGGAAGAAACTGAACAAGACCCCATATGAACTCTACAAGGAAAGGAAGCCAAATCTCAGCCACCTACATGTCTTTGGATGCAAGTGCTATGTGCACAACAATGGTAAAGAGAATCTTGGTAAATTCGATTCCAAAGCGATATAGGTATCTTCATTGGTTATTCAAATAGGAGTAGAGCCTATAGAGTCTTTAATACTCGCACACGTATTGTTGAAGAGTCAATACATGTTGTTTTTCGTGAATCCAAATCGATAAAGCCCTGGACAATGAAGAAGAAAATGTTTTCAAGAATCAATTCTTTTCGAAAACTACTCCCGCTTCTATTGAAAATCCCGAAAATGTTTTTGAGGCTGATCCCCAAAACTCTATTGAAAATCCTGATCGGACTCAACCTAGAGCTTGGAAATTTATTAGAAATCATCCTTTAGACCAAGTTATAGGTGATATTAATCGGGAGTAAGAACCAGAAATAGTACTTTGAATGAAGTAACTTTTTTCTCGCATTTATATCTCATATAGAACCCTCTAAGATTGATGAAGCCCTTTCGGATAATGATTGGGTGATAGCAATGCAAGAGGAGTTACATCAATTTGACAGAAATCATGTTTGGGATTTGGTACCTAGGCCCAAAGATCATCCGGTCATTGGCACCAAATGGGTATTCAAGAACAAACGTGATGAGTCCGCAATCATTGTCCGCAACAAGGCAAGATTGGTTGCCAAAGGCTATAATCAAGAAGAAGGAATTGATTATGAAGAAACTTATGCTCCAGTGGCAAGATTGGAAGCCATAAGAGTACTTCTAGCCTTTGCATGTGTAAAAGGATTTAAATTATATCAAATGGATGTGAAAAGTGCTTTTTCGAATGGTTTTATACAAGAGGAAGTTTATGTGGAACAACCTCCGGTTTTGAAAATGAACATTGTCGATCATGTGTATCGTCTCAAGAAGGCTCTATATGGCTGAAACAAGCTCCTAGAGCTTGGTATGAGCGATTAAGCAAATTCCTTCTAGATCAAGGCTTTGTTAGAGGAAAAGCGAGACACAACTCTTTTCATAAAGAGTAATAAGCTAAATGAAATTTTAATGGTTCAAATATATGTGGATGATATTATATTTGGTGCTTCTAATGATGCTCGTGTGAAGAGTTTTCAAAGACTATGCGGGGAGAATTTGAGATGTCCATGATGGGAGAGCTCAACTACTTTCTTGGACTGCAAATCAAGCAAAGAAAAGATGGGATATTTATTTCCCAAACCAAATATACGAATGATTTCTTTGAAGAAATTTGGGATGGACCGGTGCAATGGTGCGACACTCCTATGAGCTCAAGCGCTTCACTAGATGCTGATGAGGAGGGCAAAGATTTCAACATCACAAAGTATAGAGGAATGATTGGATCACTTCTCTATCTTACGAGTCGCCCGGACATCCAATTCAGTGTTGGGATGTGTGCAAGGTTCCAATCCGCTCCAAAAGAGTCCCATGCTGAACAAGTAAAGAGGATATTCAGATATCTCTCGGACACAAAGACTCTTGGACCGTGGTTTCCCAAAGGTCAACCGGAACACTTGGTGGCATACTCAGATTCGGATCATGCCGGCTACAAGACAGATAGAAAGAGCACAAGTGGCCAATGCGAATTCTTTGGCAACTCACTTGTCTCTTGGTTCGAGCAAGAAGCAAACATCGTGGCCGTGTCCTCTACCGAAGCTGAATATGTGTTTGCCTCAAGTTGTTGTGCTCAAGTGCTATGGTTGAAGCAACAACTTGCTGACTTGGGAGTTCACTTGAAGGAAATTCCAATTTTGTGTGACAACACAAGCACAATAAGCTTGGCCAAGAATCCAGTTCAACACACTCGGACCAAGCATATTGATGTGAGACATCATTTTATAAGGGATCACGTTCGAAAAGAGATGTCAAAGTCATGTTCATCCCAACACATCTTCAACTTGCTGATATCTTCACAAAGCCATTAGCTAAGGAACCATTCAACTTCATAAGAAGAGAATTGGGAATGGTAAATCCCAATTTGTAAGTTATCTTTCATCCAATGTTAGTTTAAGTTTTGATGATTGAATGTTACTGACTTAAGCATCGGAGTGTCTAGTAATGTCTTTTGCAGGACATTTTACAAAATCAGAGTTTCTGCTGATAGGCGGAGAAAACTCGAGTTTTTATCCAAAACTCGAGTTTTGGTGAAGTATCGGGGAGAGAGAAAGAAGCTTGATTTCTGAAGGAGCTCAAAACTCGAGTTTGTAAATTGGAAACTCGAGTTTCCATCGACAGTAGAGCAACTTAAAGTTTTGAGGAATGAAAACTCGAGTTTGGAAGGTAAAACTCAAGTTTTGATCGAAGAATTTCAAAAGTTCACATTACACTTTTGAAGTCCGGGTAAGCCATTCTTCAAAACTCGAGTTTTGAATGTAAAACTCGAGTTTTAGTCGGGGTACATATATACTTGATTTTCACTTATTCCTCATTACTTGCTTCAAAACTCAAGTTTCACCCTAGGTTTCACTATTCTCTCTCTCGACTCATTTTCTTCATCTCCCTCAATTCCTTCAATCCCTTCGACCAGCTCCCATCAAAACCCTAAATGGCGTCGCCTCCTTCCTCCAACCCCAAAGAAGGCCCTAATCTTACTTCCTCTCCTTCATAACGACCAGTGAGAGTAAAAACCCGGTCCACTCGTCTTAAATTTGGAGTCGACAAGAAAATTAGAGGGATTCCAGACGACATTTCTCCAAGCAAAGTCACCCACCACAAAGGGTGTTTCTATTGACGAAAGGTCGAGGGTCGAACCAAGAGAAGACATGACTACGAATCTTCCCCAAAAGGGAAAGGGAAATCATCGTCGCGAGACCCTCCAGAATTTCCCAAACCTCCTAAGGCTAAACGATCCAAGACGTTTTACTACATTCCAGACGGAGGACAAGGGTCCTCGGTGCCCGAACCGCTCCCGGTGCCCCGGTCTCCCTAAGGTTATGGAAGACGCCATAACGAAATCTACAATCACGATTTCCGCTCGCAGGGCTTCTGTTGCTCCTACCCGGATGAATCAAGAAGGGGCCGACGGGTTTAAGGAATTCTTTCTTAACAAATCCTTTTGTCCCTTTGTCACGTGGATTTAGCTAAACCGAAGGATGACCACAATTTAGACCTCTCACCCCGGCTCAAAGATTATGAATCCTTTATTTACGTGTCCGCTCCCTACTCCACAAATTTAGTTAAAATCTTTTACTTCAATATGGTATGGGATAACATTGAGGATTCTATGGGCAACCTGGTAGAGCGAGTAACAACATCGTTAAAGGTGTTCAGTTCACCTTATCTGCAAACATCATCAACAAAATCCTGAAAATCGCTCATCCACCCAATGTCCCTGAGATAAGATTGAGCAATCGTGACATCTTCACCACTCTTTGTCCTCACAACCCTCTTCCTGACAATCTGCTCATACTGTCCTTCAAACCATCTGATATGCCCACCACCAACAGAATTCTCGTGGTATATTTACTCCGAAATTTCATTCGAAAGGTGGGAATTACACCCATTTTACTCAAAAGGACTTCCTGTGTTTCTTTGCTTTTGTGAGGCAAACTTCATTCAATATTGGGCTTTGGATTTTTCAAGAAATGGTGAAGTTCAGATTTTCCTCTCGTCGACCTTCTCATATTCCCTATCCATCCACGATCTCGTCATCTTGTTCTACCACAAGGTCCGGCATGTGGGTCCTCCGATACCATGAGAAAGCCACCCATTTTTGGAAAGAATCAGCTTAACTACATGAAAATATCTATTGAGGGTGAAGGGTCGGTCAATCACATGTTCCCACCTGGATCCCACACACAAGGAACCTACCCCCAAACTCAAGAGGCTCAATCGATCATGTCCAACCTTCGTTCCTCGATTTCGAATCCGGATCAAAGGAATTGTGGATAGAGCGTGGCTGCTATGCAAATTCGAATGGAGTTTGAAATGGGTAGGATTCTGAATGAGATCACCAGAGGGAATGATGAGATCATTGCTTTTCAAGATCAACTCAAATCTCAAATCTCAAGTCTGTCCGACCAGTCTACTGAGTTTAAACAGCAACTTAAGTGTGTGCACTCTGAGCTATCTGACCAGATACATGACTTGGATGCCAAAGTCTCCTCTCAATGGGTCTCGATCTGCAGTTCCAATGACAAGCTTGACAGGATCATGACTCACTTAGGGATTGGACTCTGCACAGCTGGCACCTCACATCCTCGGCTGAACCGAGACTCCATCTTCCCCCTCCTTCACTTTTCCTACAACCCACCTAACCCATCTACCCCCGCTACTATTATTTTACCTTCCCCTTCCACTCCCACTACGAGCTCTTACCCGATTCCTCTCCCTCTCCTACTACCCCAACCACTTGTTGTGTTGCCTTCCCCTTCTTCTCCCACCAACGAACCTGTTCTTCTCCATCCTTCTTTTCCCCAATTTGAAGATGACAAAGGGGGAGAGAAAGTGGATTAGTAGTTGTTTGGGAGTTTGGGTCTTTTGAACTGAATTAGCTTTAGTTTACAGTATTCAGTCTTTGCATGATGTTTTAGTTTACTTAATTTGGTACTTATGTCATTCGCTGGCTGGTGTTCTTTTGTTCTTAATGAATTGTACAACTCTAGCTTTATGAATGACACTATCAATCCTATCATTGCTTTTTTGTCTATCTCGATCTGCACAAGTTTTAAATACTATCCTCTTCAAATTTCAAAAGCCAATGATTCCTTTTAAATTCTTGGAATTCAGTTTACAAGTGTTGTCATCATCAAAAAGGGGGAGAATGTTAGTTCTCTATGTGTTTTGATGATGAGTGACAATTGTAAACCAGCTAAGAGTTTTGTCTTAGAAAATTGAAAAATTTACTAACATGACAAAACTCGAGTTTTGTTTTCAAAACTCGAGTTTTGGTCTTGACGAGAAAATGGCCAATTTCGGTGATCGAGCAAAACTCGAGTTTAGCATGGAAAACTCGAGTTTTGACAGAACAAAGTCTTTTAAGTTTTTCAAACTCAGTCTCGCGCCTTGTCACCAAGCTTTCAAAGTTTTCATGATAAAATGAAAACTCGAGTTTTGATTTTAAAACTCGAGTTTTGGCCAACCCGAGAGCACTACAAGTTTTCAAAGTTTTCATGATAAAATGAAAACTCGAGTTTTGATTTTAAAACTCGAGTTTTGGCCAACCCGAGAGCACTACAAGTTTTCAAAGTTTTCATGATAAAATGAAAACTCGAGTTTTGATTTTAAAACTCGAGTTTTGGCCAACCCGAGAGCATTACAAGTTTTCATAGTTTTTCATGATAATATGAAAACTCGAGTTTTGATTCCAAAACTCGAGTTTTGGTCAAACAGAGAACAACTTACTTTTCGAGTCTATGAAAACTCAAGTTTTATTTTGAAACTCAAGTCTTGGAGTTTTGGACTACAAAATACCATTTTCACTAACATTCTAAAACTCGAGTTTGGTTTTGGAAACTCGAGTTTTGAGATTCATTTAAACTTTAGTTCAAAAGCTCGAGACACGACTTTACTCTACGGAAGTTGAAAACTCGAGTTTAGTTTTGAAACTCGAGTTTAGACTTAAGTGCTCGAGTTGCAAACTCGAGTTTCTTGAACAAACTCGAGTTTCCAACGCCGATTTTGAAATCCGGTTTCTACGTTTTTGCAAAGTGATCTTGCTTGAACAAAATACTTTCAGGAACATTCTCTACTACTCCTAGCTATGCTTAATGACTTTATTAGTGAGTTACAGGTGATTTAGAGAATGATTTTAGAGAGATAAAGCAAAAAGCAAAAAATGGTCAGAGCATTAAATGCACTGGACAGAGAGTTGCATTACTTTGGGTATTTGATCTGCACACGATTGCAAAGCATTAAAGAATGTTTACTACATCAAGCAACTGTGTTTCCAACGGATATATTTGCAGAAGATCAACACAGTCTTCTTGCCCAGCTGGATTAAGCTGAGATTAGAGAGAGAAGATGCCTAATCTCACTTCCTAACCTTGGCGAGTTTCTCCAACGGATCTATTGAAGTTGCAACGGTCATCTACCGATCTCTCGAGTATAAATAGGACTGCATTCAAGTCCTCCCAACCAACACAACAACGAAAACGCACAAGCATTAAATTTTCTCAACTACCTTTCGGTTTTCACTTGTATTACGTCTTTTGACATTATAAGCTTCGGTGTTTATTATCATCTACTCTTAGAGAGAGTTTCTATCTCGTAAATCATTTATTGATTGAGATAACCACAAGTCGGGGGACTTGGTGGTTGGGTGTATTGATTACAACTTGTAAGGGGGAGTGAGTTCTAGAGAGAGAACTACTCTTGAGTACGAGTGTGTAATCGGTTTGTGAGTTTAGTGGATTGAAAATCCCAAGTGTTGCTTGGGGATTTGGATGTAGGTCAAAGATAAGACGAACCAGGATAATTTCTATTGTGCAAGCTTTCCTTACCTTCCTCCTCTACGTCTGCCTCTCGGTTTCATTACTTCAAAACAGAGCATATTTCTAAAAGTTTTTAAAATACCCAATTCACCCCCCCCTCTTGGGTATATAGCTCTATTTACAAATACAAACACGTACAACTCTCCCCATCATAATTTGAAATGCTTTTTTACAAACTTTTCCCAAGACCCATTTTTGGGGCCTAGAAAAAAAAGACATCTTAGCAAGTCTAGTAGTTATGAGCTGACAAGCACATGGGATCTCATATTAATAGTAAATTTTGCTCAACAAAAAGACCATTTTCATTGAAAGAAAAATTAAGAGGACTAAATGGAGAAACTTTAGAAAATTAGTTCAACGACTCAATAATTTACTCTGAATAGCATATCTTCTTTGTTAACTTGGTTTAAATTCCTCAAAATCATAGTGGGAGTGAAATTCTGAGAAAAAACATTTAGTTTCAAGAGCAAAGGCACATCTGAATGTTTTTTCTTAAGTTACATTGGAGTGCCTGAAAAAATAGCTTTAACTCCTTACAAAAATCAAAATGGAGAAGTTCTTCTAAAGTGAGAGTATAATAAAACATGTATGACGGTATCTCTCTGAAAACATTTCCAAAGCTACATACTATCCTCTTTTGTCACCCAAGAAAAAAGAATCAGGAAAATCGCGCCAAAGTCTCAACTAAGGAAAATTATACCAAAGTTTAAACCAAGAAAAATAATAGGAAGAATACCATTTAGATTCCAATTAAGGAAAATAATATATTAACAAGTCACATAAGTTGTTAATGGTTACCCTTTCATTTGTCATAGGTAGCTCTTCACTTGTCAATCAGGACTTTTCTAATATTATTTTTCCTGGTTGGATATTTTTCCAAAATAATATTTGAAAAGTCCCATAGCTTATAACAATAGAATGACTTACAAAGGTATAGGATATATATGATTAATGGATGGAGAGAGAGAGAGGGAGAGAGGGAGATCACATGGTTCAAAGTTAGCATCACACTTGGCCGGAAGCTGCCAAGCCATGTCTTGATCTATACCGGAAATCGGAGGGCCATTGGTAATTAAGCATAGGCATGGCTGTCCCAGAGCTCTAACTGCATGGCAGCAAGCTTCACCTGGTGGAATAGGACTAACTGCCCTAACTGCTGGCCTACAAGGCAAGAGCTGCACAAGTGCAGAGAAGAAGGTTCTTGTGCAAGGAACAGTAGTAGGACTGCCTTGCTGCCCTCCTGCAACCAAACCTGTCATTATGATCGACAAAACCAGTAACAATGGCAGAATCTGAATCCTTGAACTAAACACCACCTTCATCTTTGATTTGCTTTTTCTTTGTAACTAATCAAAGTCACTGAACAAGCTTTTGCATTTATAAGCAAGATATGACTCATGTCATTCAGCATGCTTGTCCTAACACTTAGGAGACCTTAAACTGTGGTTTCAGTCAAACCATCAAAAATACAATTGGTGTTAGATAACAAACAGTTAGAAGATTCATACTACATGAATCCTACCAAATTCCAAATGTGAAGTGGGTTGAGATCAATTATAATCATAAACTATGTTACTTGAGAAGAGAATGACATAAAGGGGAGAGATGTTTCGTTTTCTCTCAATGTCTATAAATCCAAATCATGCATTTAATAGTTAATAGAAAAAATTCATATCCAAGTAAAGCTGCTTTATTACATCATTCTTCTTTTTCCCCAGCATAAGAATTGCATTATCAGCTATATGTAATATATAATTATATATGTACAAATACTTATTCTCGCACAGAATTCTTTCTATTTCATGTTGACTTGGCCTAGAAGAAAATAAAAGTTAAAAGGAAAGATATGCGCGCATATTGTGGTATCAGTAAGGAAATAGGAAGCCTTGAATATGTGTCTAATTCATTGAAATTAAGTAAAGTTCAATCAGAAGTTTCACTGTTCTTTTTTCTTGAGACTGAAAAACAAAGCAACAATATCTAACGTTCTAGCTCCAACAATTAAAGGGTCACTATCAACAGAACAATTATGTCACTTCTTATTCCAATTCTTGGTCACAAGGGCCTTCACTTCTTTCCTTTGAGATTGATTACTGCAAGCTCTTGTTCAACATATTCTCCTGCATAGGTAGGAGGATACTGGCTTGCAAGTGGTGATTCTGCAAAATGTCCCAACGGCTTCAAAACTGCATCTGAAGCTATGTGTGCAAACAACTACATAAGACAGGCAAAAATCACAAGTTAATACAAAACCTTGTGAAAAGTCAAGTTCATTCAGCCTCTTACAAGGTAAAAGATTATTATTTTTTGTCTTTACTCACTGTTGAAGATACTCTCCACAGGCTACGCTTTTCCTCTTGCGCTCGTTTAATTGCTTCTAGTGTTCTTTTTGTGGCAACTACCTCGTGCATGCCAGCTACACAGTGCCCTGCAGTTAACCACTCTATCTGCATTCAGAGTAAATTTTTTTGTAAAACACAAGGCCATATGAATGAAATTATCCCAAGCCATGAGAATGAAATCACACCATATTTAGATATCAGCTTGAGATTCCAGAACTCTATTGTAAATAATCAACAACTAATACTAGCTATTACCTAAAAATAACAGATAGCATGAGAAAAAGAAAATAATGAGATCATATATATTAGAATTGATTCTTTTTAGACTGAATGTTAGCAAATTGAGGCATTTCAATACCTGCTTCCCTGTCTGAATAAGAAGACACCCAATGGGAACCTTCACTTCAACTTTCTGTCCATTTCTTAACCAGATGTTTAAACCAGGAAATCTACTTCTACCATGAATGGTTAGGAAGTTAAGGTCGTAGTGATATCCAGCAAAAACAGTGTCCTCCTGGCCATATTTTTTAAGGTCGCTCCCTGTTGGAGCCAACAGATGTGGGCCCTGGTATTTGACAGAATAAGACAAGATGGAATGATGGATAGAAACCTCAAGCCAAAGATAATTACCAAAGGTAACAAGGAAACAAGAAGAAAAGATGATTGAAGCTGTAACTCATTTTAGAGGAAATTAATACTGCACAGAGCCACAAATGACCAGTAAATTATAGCAATACATGATAAGGTCACGTAAGTCATTCTCACTTGTTCCCTACTGAAGTGAATATGCATGTTTATCCCAAGTAAATTGCATCGTTAAACGACCAGCTATATTTTCAAGACAGGTTTCTATATAAAAGAGTCACCCCTTTCAATTTATTTTAGAATGTCTAATTTGTATAATCAATAGTAAGCCTGATTTATGAAAGAGCATATATTTTGCTTCTCAATAGTAGTATCGGAAGCCTATAAGTTTCAATCTTATGTTCTGATAATTAAAAGGGTAAAATACAGTATGAAACTATGATCATGATTCTGTTACTTTATCTCCCGTTCAGGGAATTGAATAGCGGAGTGGGACACAGAGGAGGGGGGGTTACAGGGGGGAACCAAAAACTAACAGGTACACCACACAAACTGAGAATTTTTACTACAACATTGGGAAAAGAGTCAATTTCAAATGTACAAGTAACATTGATCAAAAAGCAGTGAAGGTCAAATTTGTAATTAATATATTGTAAAAGTAGTTGCATACCAGACAATCAACACTTCTATATTAATGGCTCAAGATCTATCTCCAAATGTTTGTATGTGATCTCACAAGTCAGTGTTCACTTATTGATTATGACTTCCTCACACAACTTTTATTTTAGGCATTGTTTCTAGCTTCCTGTTAATAATGGCATTTGTTATTGTTTATTTGCTGACTAAATAACAAACCACCTAACAGCTATTACGAGGAAAGGGAAATAGATGGATGAAATTCTAGTTTAATTGATAAATGCTAACACCTGCTTCATAAGAGAAGTGAATGCATCCTTCGGTAGCCCAAAGCCAACAGCTGCCATCTCAGCGACCACCTAAATAAGAAATGCAGTGTCACTGAAGTCACACATTAAAAAAAAAATGAAGGAAAAAAGTAAAAAAAGCCACACAGGCACTCACTTCTATCGCTGAAATCATCTTGTATCCCCAGGAATCCATGGTTTCTTTCCAATCAGGAAAACCCTCAGGTATAACTGGCTCTGAATTGAGTTCCTGAACAATTAAGATAATATCAGGAATAATTTATGTTAAAAATCTAATGTTAAAAGGCTGAAGAGGGGAAAGAGATGTGAGACCTGAAAACGAGTGTTTGAAGGTCGAGAACCAATTCTCCAGAAGTATCGCCACTTGAGATCAGGTCCAACAGGAGTATGAGGTTGGTGATCTTTTGGCATCACTTTCACTTTCTCTTGCATTTCTTCATCAACCAAGCTTCTTGGAACTTCCACTCTTTCTGGTGTAACCCCAACCTATATTGACCATTTTTTTTAATAAGTCCTACAAAGTCCTTTGGCCATGAAAACCACCAAATTACTTAAAATTTCTCTTTACATAACAGGTATTTCCAGGTTTGACTTTCTCCACAGAGAATATATGAAATTGATTTATCATTTGCATTTGAACTAGATTGACTGCAAGCCACTGATGATCTTTGTATACTTTATAGTGATCAAAATAAGTAATGACAACCCAAACTAACAATGTATAATAGCCCGCAAGTAACTGAATGAAAAAGGAGTTTTAACTGAATCAGCATCAAGAGAAGTCTCTTGTCAGAATCAGCATAACTGAATGAACAAGTAACATAGAGGGATGCCCAAATGCAGAACGGTCTTAACTCAAAGGAGTTTTAATAACTTACTCAAAGAACAATTCCTTTTAAAAATAAACCAAGTCCATATCATGCATGACTACATCCTCACAAATCAAGCAAAAAAAAAAAAAAAAAAAAAAAAAGTTTACAAGTAGACGGTGAATCCTGATTTTATCATTTAATTTAAGAGCAAACAATACGGCAGAACTATCAAAATTGTGGACTTAAAAGATGCAAAGAAGCCAGCATTAAAAAAAAATTGAATGTATTCATTCATCACATCAATTGCTAATACAGGAAACTTTGAGAGGCCGAAACTTTCTGGGCAACCAAACATACCCAGGGGCCAGGGCCATTTGGGCTATCGTTACCTGGTAATGCAATTGAGGCCTTTCCTGACGGCTCTTGAACTCCTGAGGGCTCTCGAAGTACTTCTCCATCATATCGATGAAGCGATCGTTGTCTTGGACGGAGCATCTTGGATCCTTGATGAGAAGAGCTCCGGTCTCCGTCAGACTCCGACTGACTTCAGAGCAAAGCGCAACAAGGTCGGAAGTGAGGTCGCCGGAGACGGCCAAGTAGGAGGAGAGATCTACGACGGGCAGCTCCATCGAGGCGGAAAAGAGAAAAAGCGAAAAATATCTGTGCTTTGTGGGATTGTTATGATGGCGGGAATTGAGGGATTCGATCTTAATTTCAATAACTAAAATGGATTTTTTAGCGTGGTTTACCTCTTCGACACATATATAATTAAATATTATCGCAAACCAATGGGCCTTTTGCGGGAAAACCACCCCGCCTGTCCCAGATTTAAGGGAAAATTATAATTAAGGCCCAAAATAAGAAGTTTCTCGGTATATGGGCATTACATTTCTCAAAATATTCTGTGGAACCCATCCTTCAATGCAAAAACAAAAGTGAGGGTAATAATAATAATTGATTGAAATGGACATAAAACAAATGATTTATCTCATTCAGTAATCATATGTAGAGAATTTTGGAGGCTTAATATATATATGTAGAGTCAATAAAATTATTTATTTAATACATATTTCAATTATTACACATTTTTTTTTTTAAAAAATATGATATTGATCGTGCTATATGATTTTAATAATTTAATGTATCCATTTAGAAATAACTTATTATTTGGTTCTTAAGCATAATTTTTACGAGAACAAAAGAATATGATCACACCATTTCCCCTTGCGTATACAATTTAAAAAGAGTATATAGTCACGGAACTGTTAACGTGTTAAGTAGATTCATTTGACATTATTGGTAAAGACTTTAATATTTTAAGTAAGTGTTATACATTAAAAAAGTGATGGGATAGGGAATATCTGATTTTAATTTTGATTTGATTGTTGTCTTCTTATTATTAATTGTTTTCAATTTTTATGTTTCTAAAATGTTTTGTGAAATAAGTCAAATAACCTTTGAATTATGATAAAGGGATATATATACATGGAGATGAAAGGATGCTTCAGTTTAAGAAATAATAATGTTAATTACATGAAATGAAAACAAAAAAAAGCTTTTTAAAGCCTAATCTATTTAGCCGAACTAGTTTAAGCCCAAACTAAGCTAATCCGCAGCGAATTTCAATCACATTTATAATCCTTTTTTCTTTTTCATTTTTTTTTTTCCGGTGAACAACCACATTTATAATTTTATAAGTCTGGATTGTAGAAAGGGGTCGGACACTCTCACTAAAGAGAGGGGGTTCAATCTTGAAGTTGTCCAAGACACTGAGAAAGGCAGTCTAACTCTTGGGTGTCCAGGTACACCTAAGGGTCTCTTCTAGATTCTAGAGGGATCATCTAAAAAACGAGATGTTTTGAATGCATTCAGATATATTCACACAAAGGGTTGACATAGATGTTATGAATGTCATTTTTATTTTTTTTTTCCGTCTTCCATTTGTATTGGTTAATATGCTCCATAAAAGAGCCAAATGAAACCAAAGTTTCACGTTCAGGATTTCCATATGAATAGAGTAGGGTATTTGTACATCTGACACATAATTTAAATATGGAAATTTTTTCTCAAAAAAAGGAAATATTGAATGAATTGATCATAAATAATAGGATTTTATAATTTCTGCCTTCTCTAAGGAAGGGATTAATTGTAGAAAATGGAATTTCCACACGACGGGTGACGGCAAGCCCTCTCGATATTATTTGAGAATACCCCTGTTGTGTCAAATTCACATCAAAAAAACAAAATAGTTGTTCTCTTCTATGAATCTGAAGAACCCTTTTCGTAAAATCATCTACTTCTACTTAAATACTAATAAGTTTCTATTCCAACACGAAATGAAAGGAAAGGACAATATACAGGATGGGTAACAAGAGTTGTGATATTTAGCTCGAACCTACGAAATAAAAAAGAATACACCAATCCTAAAGATCCAACAATTGGTATCACCTAGGAGGAAGGAAGATTTCGCCATGTCCTTGGATCGTAGGTGAGCCCAACCCCTTTCCTAAAATTTTTATACCAAAAAAATAAAAAAGAACATTCTTCCAATTTTTTTTTAAAAAAAAATTTGAATAATGTACGCTCTACACGGACTTGCAAGAACTTGGACCCCTTATTTGGTTATGGATCAGAAAAATCAGGCCAGTTTACAATTGGGTTAAGGTGCAAATTCGCCAACAAAGTATTACGCTAGGAGCACCTGGCACAAAAAAGTTTTGAAGGGACCTTAAATACCAACTAACAATTAAAAATGAGCAAATTTACCAATCAACAATTAAAAATAGAAATTATCACAGTGCCGTTAGAATAAGGGAAACGCCGTTTGTTCATCTCTCTCTCTCATTCTGTGATTCTTCTTCTCTTCTCTGTCTCTGACTCTGCAGAATCACTTCGCAGAGGAAGAAGAACACAGGGAGGAAAATAAAGAGACACACAATGGATTTCGGAGTCGTCACCACTAAAAAGTTCTCTAACTTGACTATGGGGCACCGGAAAATCTCGCTTACAATGGTGTTTTTGCCTCGCCGCAAAGTTTAGAGCTCCTAGTTTGTCCTCCTCTTTTCAAGATTACTACGAAATTTTTGGTGGCTCGGAAGCATCTATAGGATCCTCGATTCCGGTTCTTGAAGTTCCTGAGCTCAATGAAACAAAGATTTTGCACGACGTTTGGCCCCCTCCAGGCTCGATTACTTGAAGGTCTTTGGAAGGTTTGGGAATCTGGATACTGTTGTACCTTATCAGGAGTCGTTTGCCGAGTCTAACAAGAAAGATAGTTTCTCCAAGGGAGCATCGTAAGTTCACTTACATCTTTCTCATTAGTATTTAGTTTGTAAGCTTCACTCACACGCCTGCGCTATAGTATTTACTTGGAATGAAGAATGTTTGTGTAATTGTTTGCGATTTCGTCATTTTTTGTCGCTCATGTGGTTCTTTCACGAAAATTTGCATTTTCTTTATCTGTGGATTATTCATTTTTTCATCGTATTTGTATTCTCGCTACAGTTTGTTTATTTGAAATCAGGGGATAGT
The DNA here is from genome assembly GCA_019022655.1 of Acacia acuminata. NCBI lineage: Eukaryota > Viridiplantae > Streptophyta > Magnoliopsida > Fabales > Fabaceae > Acacia > Acacia acuminata. The sequence goes on from JAFJYI010000125.1 coordinate 1,513,332, forward strand.
AAAAATCCTTAACTGTGGAGATTAGTAATTACATATATTATTTTAAAAGAATATCCAATGCTTAGGGAGACAGCTCCTACATATATCATTATTGTCGCTCATGTGATTCCTTCACGGGAACTTTGCAATTTCTTCATCTCTGGATTATTCAGTTTTTCATCCTGTTTGTATTCTCGCTTCTGTTTGTTTGTGTGAAATTAGGGGATAGTAAGAAGAATCACGAGAGAGAGAGAGAGCCGTTTGTATTCTCGCTTCGTTTGTTTGTGTGAAATTAGGGGATAGTAAGAAGAATCACGAGAGAGAGAGAGAGAGAGAGAGAGAGAGAGAGAGAGAGAGAGAGAGAGAGAGAGAGAGAGAGAGATGAACAAGACTTTTTCCTATTACAGAAGAATGAGAGTGGATCTCGCCATCGAAGATGAAGAAGGGAGATGCGAGTAAGCTTGGAGAACTCAACTGTACCTTCAATCGGCATCAAACGGCGTTTCTCTTATTTTAACGTCAATGAGATAATTTTAATTTTTAATTGTTGATTGGTAAATTTGCTCATTTTTAATTGTTAGTTGGTATTTAAGGTCCTTTCAAAACTTTTTTTTGTGCCAGGTGCTCCTAGCGTAATACTTTGTTGGCGAATTTGCACCTTAATCCTTAACAATTTAAACAAAAATGAGTCATCTGCAACATTGCCAATTGTCATAACACAAAAAGAACATTGGCATTGTTTTCCTATATACTTGCCAGTCAGTTCAAGGGTCTGGTTATTGCTTGTGAATTTTTATAGTTGGAACTTCCTCTCATATGAAGCATGCTCCAATTCTTGTACAAGTATGTATAACACATTCTAATAGGCCAGAAAAAAAATCACAAAGCCAAACACCACAATCAAATTCTTATGGCACTCAAACACTTTCCCATTCTTGTCTTTCTCTTCTCCTTCTTAGGTACTAATATTAATGTCCCGCTCATAAATTCTCTAATAGATTATTCTTGAATTTTTTTAATGATAATTTAATGACTTCTTGATGTGTTCTTTCTTTTCTTTTCTTTTGTTTTTCCCCTCTTACAGGATCAGAAGCAGCAATTTTCACTCTGCAAAATAAATGCAGGGACACAATATGGCCTGCAATCCTAACAGCTGCAGGGAAACCTCAACTAATGGATGGTGGGGTCCAGTTAAGACCTAACCGAACCATGGACATCTTTGCTCCAAAAGTGTGGTCCAGCCCGCCACCCGGAGATTGTGGAGGCAAGCTCAAATGCAATGGAGCCGGGGGCATGCCACCAGCCACACTTGCAGAATTCACTCTAGACAGTCCCATGGACTTCTATGATCTTAGCCTAGTTGATGGTTATAACATGACAGTATCAATTTTCCCCTCTGGGGGATCCGGGACATGTAAGGCTATCAAATGCCTTAAAATTTTGAATTTAAGATGCCCAAAGGGATTGAAGCTGAAGAACAAAGGAAGAGTCGTTGGGTGCAAGAGTGCGTGTTTGGCATTTAACAAGCCAGAGTATTGCTGTTCTGGAGATTTCAATAGCCCTAGCAAATGCAAGCCATCAAGTTATTCAAGGGCCTTTAAGGCAGCTTGTCCTCTGGCTTTTAGTTATGCTTATGATGATGCAACCAGCACTTTCACTTGCCAAGCAGCTAACTACTTAATCAGGTTCTCTTGAAGGAAAGGATTAAGAGAAATCTTCATCAAGTGGATACATCATACAGAGGGTTTAAACTCAAGATATTACCTCGCATGTCTAAAGACTAAATACATTACTGTATCAAGACATCATATTTCGTGTGCTTTGTGTCTATACCTATTATTTCTATATGTACGCTATATGTATACAATAGATGTGGGGTGACAAAACGCTAGATCATGTATAAATAAAAATATAAGTCGATATTTAAAGATATAGAGATGGATTATAGAGTATTAATATGCTTGTATGACTATTAATTATTAGTTTGCTCCGTCTCAACTATTTGTAGAGCAGGATTCCTTGACGGATTTTCCTGTTCCAACTATTCAATCTTGAATGAATGAATAAATACCATAGATGAATAATAACATACATTGGAACATGTTCTTGAATTCATACATATATTAACATGTTTACATTTCTGCCTGATATACTAGACAAGCAATTTATAAGAAATAAACAGACCAATACCCAAAAGGTATTATGCATATCTTAATCAAAATTATGCAATAAGGTAAATACTATTTCCATTATGCAAAAAGATATTATTAAAAAAACGAAAGAATAGTGTCCTATTTCCATGCTCAAGAAGCGGCTCTAAGCAATAATCATGGGCAAAAACTCAGTGAATAGACTGCTCAATTTCATCAAACCATCAGAAGTTAAATTCTCTTGCATGCCAGCCAATCCTACCAAGAGAATTTGAACCTTCTGAGGAAAAGATGTCTCCGTCAACAATCTCCTAAAAAACGAAAAAAGGGGACATAATATTAGAGGCAATGAAGTTCATCAAAAAATATTATAAATAGTAGATTAAGTGTTTGCTATCAAATTACTTGTTAAACACCGAAAAAAACTTCATACAAGTAACAAAAAAATAGCAAGGGGGAGGAGAAGAGCCCTCACATAAGATAAAGGTAACAGTCCTCGCAACTCATGTTGAAAGAGAGTTCTAAGAAAAACTGCAGCAATTGAACCTCTTTTTAGTTTCTGGGCCCTTTCGATATTCTAGGTCATCTAAAGGGACACAAATTTCTGTTCCTTCAAGATTCACCTTCTCCAGTTTCGTTTCTGCTCCATTAGCCACAAGGGAATTCTTGCGTATGGTTAAATAGATCTGAGAGAGAAGACCGAGGAAAGCTTGCTCCACATTGGTGGAGTCAAGCGCCGATGTCTCCATGAAGAAGAGATTATGCTTCTGAGCAAGCTCTTTGGCTGCCTCAACAGGTACCACTCGCATCGAACCCAGGTCACACTTGTTGCCAACAAGCATAACAGTAACATTCTTATCTGCATGCATTTGTAGCTCCTCCAACCATGTTTCAACATGATCAAAGTTATCTTGCCTGGTTATGTCATATACCAACAATGCGCCAATTGCACCTCTGTAATATGCAGTAGTAATCGCCTGGTACCTGTGACAAATGCCAAAATTGACTCAGAAAACTACTATAAACATTCACAGAAGGAAGAACAGATCTGAAAACATAAGGAAAATCAACTCAGCCCACACAGGCCAATCAACTTTGTCTACAGCATCTTACAATGCAATACACGTGATTTTTTTAAGAAGTATCATTTCTCTGTTGCTAATTAAATCGAACTAAGCCATGTAAGCATGCACAAATAAAAAAAACAATACATACAATCATGCATGATCCATGACACATGTGAAACTAAGCACATTATAGTTCATTCCTTTTCTACTCTCTATTTGGAGGGAAAAAATACTACTAAAGGATAAACAAAACTTAATACACGAGTAATTTTGAAAAACTTCATCGACCTGAATAATAAAATTGAAGCAAGGCATGTAAGCGCAAGCAAACGAAATGCATTGCGTATAATCATGCTTATTTCATATATCTCAATAAATTTGATCTCATTATTCTAGTGATAACTAAGGAGCAAGAGATTTAGAATTGAAAGAGAACTAAAGTTCACTCAAATATGACCTAAAAATATCAAATTATTCTTGTGAGCAAATTAGGTTGAAATTATGCAAGAAAACATTTTTTTTTTTTTAAAAAAAAAAAAACACTTTTAACACAATTTATGCACCTATAAAAAATATTTATCTAATTGCCATTGCTAATTAATAATAAAATCTGACAAATAACTTGATTTTGTTGATAAACAGAAAACAAATCAGCAAAACTACATTTTGCCAACTTCTTTTAATAATTATCGTCAGGTGAGCAAGTTTTATTGAATAACATAAGTAAAATCATGTAAAACAAAACACATACCACATCTATTGGAGATCTCATTCTCAATGGAGTCGAGTCTATAAATAGTGCTAAATCAAAGATGTAGAACAAATATCCTTAGCTCACCACTCTAACGCAGCAATAAAATTTGATTCATATATTGTAGTGCACACTTAATTTTGGCCTTTAAGGCATAAGATAGTCTCCAACAATAACAAAGAACAAAGCTTAGGTGCAATTTTGAAGCATCTGCCATTGGCCAACCCAATAGAACAGAGGACAAGTAAAAATGTTTATAATTAGATCTTCTAAAAAATTTAGTCCATATGCCAATGTCTACCCAAATTTTTAAACAACTTTACCTAGATCTAATTCAAGAAAAAACTCAGAACAATGCGGTTTTTTGCACAAGTCAGTAAAAGAGTACGTTATATATTGACATATTTTTGTTAAATACTCCTAATAATCAGATCAATTCATTAGCTTAGGACAATAACAGTATCAAGGAGAGGAGAGGACTCAAATAGACCTCTCTTGACCAGCAGTATCCCAAATCTGAGCCCTGACAACCTTGTGATCCATGAGCACCGTCTTGGTCTGAAATTCAACTCCGATCGTCGCCTTGGATTTCGCATTGAACTCATTCCTGGCATAACGACTCAGGAGCTGGGATTTCCCGACGCCGGAATCTCCGATCATCACGATCTTGAACATGTAGTCGATCCCCTCTTCTAAATCACTCTGCCAGTGAGCCATCTCCGTCAGGATTCTCCAAAACCCCTTTTGCGAAATCAACTCCAACAATGCGACACCCTATTCAGATTCAGCTTATTGGAGTGATTTTAGCAGAAGAAGAAGAAGAAGAGCGATTTGCGAGATTTCGCAGTGGACAAACAAACGGTGGGTGTCGTGTAGCTTGAGAATTTATGGCGCGTGAAAGGAGACGGAGCATTGGGAATAAAGGAAATGGAAAGCTGAAGCAATACGTTATGGATCGGAAGGTGTTTGGCATGTTTGAGCAATGTCGTTAGCTTCCTTCTTTTGAAAAGTAAGGTTGGCGAAGCGGGACAACGACGAAGTTACCAGAGAGACCCGCCACCTGTATTTCGTGTTTATATCAAAAGTTGAAAGCTTTTGTGAAGTGTTGAAAAAGAAAGAGAGGATAGATAGACGCTGTAGAAAAGGAGTCAAATCCACTCTATTATATTAGAAGGTTCTGAAATTCGGACCAGTTATTGGATCGGTGAGGGTATTGGGTTAAGAGTTGGTGGGTTAGGCGGAAATGACCATCAGTATTAATTAAAAAAAAATTTAATTAAAAAATATAAAAATATTTATATTTTAATAATAAAAATATTATATGGTCAAAATGAAAGGATGTGATGTGATAATTGAAAATAGAACCGTGTGTAATATCATATTAATTTTTTTTTTTTAAAAAAGATCCTTGAAAATCTCTCATACTGAATCTGCTATACGACTAGGGTGGAAAAAGGTCGGGCCCGTGGCCTGGCTGCTTTAAGCCGGTCAGCCTGGCCTGTCGGCTAAAAGGCCGTGCCAAGGCCTCTTTTAAGGCCCTGTTTTGCATAACAGCTAGGCCCAGGCCCGATCATAAGCCTTTTAGGCCTATCAGCCGCCCTGTTATGAGGATAAGATTGTAATTTCTTGCTTTACTCCCAATGAGAGTGTGACACGTATACCCTCCTTTCAAAAAACCTAAACTTTAGTTCTTACTTCTCAGCGAGCTCAATCATTCACGACGCAACCCTAAACTTTCACCTCTCGTTCTCTCCTCCTAGTCGGCGTCGCTGTCAATCTCGTCGGCATCGCTCTCCTCCTCGTTGGCATCGCTCTCCTCCTCGGCGGCGTCACTCTCAATCTCGCCGATCTCACTCTCAATCTCGTCGATCTCACTCTCAATCTCGTCAATCTCACTCTCAGTCGCTCTTGCTCGTCGATCTCACTCTCAGTCGCTCTTGCTTGTCGATCTCACTCTCAGCCTCTCAATCTCGGTCGGTCTCACTCTTAGCCTCTCAGTCTCAGCCGCTTGTGGTGGTTCAGTGTTCAGCCGAAGCTCACTCCGCTCGTTGCTCTTGCCCCTCTTGTTCTTACGCATCTGGATTCTCTTATTACCACTCGGACTTGTAGCCTCCCAAGCCACCTGATGGGTTCCTTTTGAAATTTTGTTGCGATGATCGTAAAGGCCTTTTACATGGTAAGTTTTTATCTTTATTTATATTATGGTTTTAAAGCTTTGTTTTGTATTATCCATGAGCACACGCTCCACTTAATTGTAGCCACCCATACTGTAGATTTCTCAATGAGAAGATATTTGCTTTTCATCAGACCAAATCAATTTGTGATGTGGTTGTTTGGAATTTAGTATGTAGGGCAAAATAATGAAATGTCTTTATGATGTCCACAAATGTTACCGAGATTCTTTGCTTATGTCTTTATGCTGAAATCAATATAATATTACTTCAATCAGAAAACCAAGTTGTATAATTGGTTTCTGCTGAAAAGTTGATTTTTAAATTACCACATGGTGCTTGCTGGAGTTATTATGGATGGTGTCTTTTATGTTTTCAGCATTTGCTTATGTTTTTTTGCTTATGTCCTTTTGCTATATCTCGGCTGTTGTAATAGCCTTGTTGTTGTTTAGCTTTTATTGGTTTTGTTTGATTGTCTCGGTGTGAGACCTGTCTAAGTGGTTTTTGTAGGATTATGTTTGGGTTGTTGTTTTCATGCTTTGTAATTGTTATTCCTTCAGTTTTAATATATGCAGCATTTCTGAGCCAAAAAAAAGAAAAAAGAAGAGAAAACAAGATTTTAAAAAACACAGCCTTAACAGGCCAGGCCAGGCCTATATACAGGCCAGGCTCAGGCCATAAAATAAGCCTATAACAGGCCACAGGCCAGGCTCAGGCTACTTTGTTCCTTAACAGGCCAAGCCTGTTAAGGGTGAGGCCTGACCTGGCCTGTTTCCACCACCTAATACGACCTAGACCATTAGATATGTCAGAATACATGGGAGTACGCACAAAATAGTAAGTCCAAGCGGTATGGTTTTCAAAATTGGTCTCTTACCTTCAATCCCTCTCTCTCACGGGTGGCTAATACTTCACTCTCTCAGTCTCTCTCTCTCTCTCGTCTTCAGTTCTTCATCTTCTCTCCTCCCGTCCTCCCTCAAACCCAAACCGTCAACCATGGATTCTTCGGTCGGCGACCACGAGCCTTCAATTGGTGAGTTGATCGAGTGTTCAAATTTCTCCAGTTTTCAGTCTTCACCGGTGACAACGAGTCTGAGTTGATCACAACTCTTAAATCTTCAAATCTCTCCCCCTCCTTCTCCTTCCGTGTCTTGTTTTTTTCTCGCCAGCGAGTTGATTGAGTGTTGGTGGAGAACCGCTACAAATTTTTTTAAAGAAAAAACTCTGTGACTTGGTCATCTCGGCCGGGTTTGGCCGAGTTGACCCCGGATCAACTCGAAACCCGGGTCACCCTCAAATCGGACCGGTTTTCCGGCCGGTTCGCCGGTTTCCGGTCTGAACCGGCAGGTCCGGTTTTCAAAGCAATGCTCTATTACGTACCCTTTTTTTTAGTTTTCCTTTTGTTGTTATTTGTGTCAAAATTAAATTAAATCTATCGATATATTTATTGTTAATATAAAAAAGGGTAAAGGAGTAAAAATATACATATGCTTTACCTTTAGGAACGCCCAGCACCATATACTTTTTTTGGGAGCAAAAATTAACATGAACTTTCAAAACTAAAGTAAATTTATCATCTCTGTTAAACTGAGTTAGTTGACTGTTACTTTGACCAAAAATGCTGACATGGAAGCTGATTTGGCTACACCTAAGCAAGCCCTCATCTCATTTCCCTTATCCTCATCTTTCTTCTTCTAAACCTTCCTCCCTTCCTCTCTGTACTTAGAGATACAAGTATGCCTATCACGTCTGTACCTTCCTTGAAGACCCTAACAATGGCAGAATTATGCCTTCTCTCACTTCCTTCTTTAACCTCCAACGAAACCAAACACCCTTTCATCTTCATTCCATCTAAACCTTTTAAACTTCAGGGCTCTTGCTCCAATTCCTCACTCTTTCTGCCATCTCTGTCCCTCACTAAGAAAACCCACAATTTATCTATACTCACTTTCGTAGCTCAGACTTCGGACTGGGCTCAACAGGATAAAGACAACACCGTCAAGACAAAGAAGACGTGGATGACGCAGAAGCTTGTCTTTCGAATTGGGAGGTCAATGGTGAAGGCACGAGAATTGAGGGTAATGAGGTCGAAGGAGAGAGTAATAAAGATGATGAATTTTCGAAGGGCGGGGATTTTGCTGAACCACCCGAAGATGCCAAATTTTTTGTTGGTAATTTCCCTTATGATGTCGATAGTCAGAGATTAGCCATGCTTTTTTAGCAGGCCGGAATGGTGGAAATTGCCGAGGTGAGTAACTTTTCTGATGGCTGAGCTTCGTCTTTTTGGGTTGTTATGGTGCTTGAGGTTTTAGCTTTCGCGGGATTGTTCATTTAGTTTGCTTAGGTGTGGCCAAATCAGCTTCCATGTCAATATTTTTGGTCAAAGTAACAGTAAACTAACTGAGTTTAACGGAGATGGTAAATTTGCTTCAGTTTTGAAAGTTCATGTGTATTTTTGCTCCCCAAAAAAGCATATGGTGCTGAGCGCTCCCAAGGTAAGCACATGTGTATTTTTGCTCCTTTACCCTTCAAAAAAAGAAAAATACAAAATAAAATATTCTAAAAAAGAGAGAGATTCAGTAGATAATTAAAAATTGCAAAATATTTCAAAATATTAAAATACAAAATAAAATATTTTTAAATAAATATATTAAAAATAGAGAGATAATTAAATGGTAGTTTTAAAATATTTTGAAATCTTATTTGGTTACACCACTCACAAGTCACAATCCCACTACTAATATTTTTTTTTAAATTAAAAATTATTTTTATATTTCATGAAATACTTTTTTAGTAAATTCCTCTCACCACAATCTTCACCTCTTATGTTCTCAGCCTCAATGTCATTAGCTTTCCCATGTCCTCTATTGTGGAATAAAACTTTGCTTCTTTTTGTTGTTGTTGTTGTTGTTGCATTATTTCAAATAAGGTAACTTTGTGATGTCTCAACATGAGGTTGCTCTTGATAATGCCTCAATAGAAATGACCCTCCGTGACGCAAAGGTGTGTTTTATAAATATTTTTGTTTACCTTATTATTTTGTGTGATATCACGTCAGTTGTGTTATTACCATATTAGCTTCTCTTACACATATATGTATTCAGCTCATTTGGTTCATCATGTGATATGAGAGGTAACCTATAGTAAACATTTAGTCATTTCTAATTTTAATGTCAATCAAAATGCAAGGTGCTTACGAACCACTACAACGCGGCCTTTATCAAGGCTAAATGCACTAAGTGCCTATTTAGCCTAGCTTATTTCCAACTTATCTTCTCCTTATAAGTAAAAGTTAGGCCAAACGGGGTTTTATAAAAGCTCTTATAATTATAAGAGTTTATTTCACAATAAAGAAAAAAGCTCTTATAAAAAAACTCATGAAAGGAGCTTTTTTTTATAAGCTCTTTTTTTTTTTTTTTTCCCTAAAAGAGAACCCACGGCGCGCGATTGATCAAGAGTTCAAGATGATTTCATTGTGAGAACTCAAATGGACCTATTTGCCTCTATGAGCACTTTGTCGAGGTCTTCGCTCCTGATTTCATTGTCTCCTCTACTCACTGATTTTTAAATAAGTTATCTACTTTTTAGGAGTTATAAATTAGAAATATAAAATCTCTATATTTCATAAAAGACTTTATTTAAGATTTCTTATAATTAAAAAAATTTTTATATTTTTTTTAAATTTGGAATTCAACCTTTTTTTTCCCGGTTAGCAAACAATTTTTAGGAATATCATAATAACTTGATTATTTTTGTAAATTATTTTTAAATCAATTTAGAATCTACCTGTACCTCTATATTATTGAAAGTTATCCAAATTAAAAATATGAAATCTTTGTTTTTTCTAAAATCTGTTCCACACATCAATTATTTAATTTCGATGAGCGAAGAAATTTATAATATTTAGATTAATATCTTACTGGCTTACTCCATGCTATTTGAAGGAAGAATTTTGATAATTATAACATAGGCTTAAATGCCTAATTTGCCCCGGAAGTTTTGCTAAGGGGGCGCTCAACACCTGGAATTTTTTTGGTACCAAATTTGCCCCGGAAGTATTAAAAAGGTATCAAATTTACCCAAAAGTGACGAAAGTCCACGTAGATCGTTAAAATGTGAGGTGGCATGCCACCTCATCAATCAAAAGTGTCATTTTTGCCCTGGAAGTTTTCATTAAGGAGCAATTTTGCCCCGGAAGTTTTTATCGAGGAGCAATTTTGCCCCTGAAGTTTACAAAAGTAGCAATTTTACCCTTCTTTGACTATTAAATCAGTCAAAGACCACACATGTCATGCCTTGAAAAGGTTGAAATTGAAGTCAGAGAAGGAGATCCTTGACATGATGAGCTCAAGGGCCAGAGTTTGTTAAGCCGAACCTGGTCACGGGGACTAAAAGGTCCGTCACAAAACCCCAGGAAGCATCACTTATGATCTAAGCAAATGAAACGCAAAACGAGAAATGAATTGTTCCAAAAATTGGTTCAAGTAAAACAAATCAATAGATTGATCATTTGCTTAGATCATAAGTGATGCTTCGTGTGTCCGGTTGGACTTCACAAATTTCGTGCCTTGAGCTCAACATCTCAAGGATCTCCTTCTCTGACTCCAAGTTTGACCTTTTCAAGGCATGACATGTGTGATCTTTGACTCGATTTAATAGTCAAATTTAATATTGAGAGAAAGAAGGGCAAAATTGCTACTTTTGTAAACTTCCGGGGCAAAATTGCTCCTCAATAAAAACTTCGGGCGTAAAATTGCTCCTCAATGAAAACTTCCAAGGCAAAAATGATACTTAACTCTTATTGGGTTGGTGAGGTGGCATGCCACGTGGACACTCAGTTAAACTTAACGGTTAAAATTAACGGAGGGGCAAATTTGGTACCAAAAAAACTTCCGTGTGTTGAGCGCCCCTTAGCAAAACTTCCAGGGCAAATCAGGCATTTAACCCTATAACATATTACATTAATTATTTACTCAATACGTGGGAAAGCTGCAATTTTTTTTCCAAATATATATTTAATATGAATGTAGTAGAATTTTTTCAACTTATTTGATTAAAGCATTACCAAGCTCCTTTGGGTGAATTTATTTTATTTGTAGACATAATCAATAAATTTTAAAATTTTTATGAATAATGACGAGACTTAGTTAAAAGTAAGAATTATAGAAAGTGTAGTTCAATAAAATCAATAAAGATTTGAATCTGAAATTATTTTTGCGAATCCCGAAATCTCAATGTTTTAATCATAACTTTTTTTTTTTTTGATACAAGGAAATATAATGAACTGGAACGCAAAACAAACGAAAGAAACAAAGGAGTTAACGCCTCAGCCGTCTCCTATCATGTTGTACCCCTGCCAGATCATCAACAAGGCAACAATGGAGACCAACAGGGGGATCAGAGAAATGGGATCCGTCAAGAGACTCCACATGCGTCAAAGCAAAATTGGCTAACCAATCCGCACACTGATTGCCCTCCCTTAGAACATGGCTGTAACGTATAACCCACTGCCTACGAGTGATTGCTCGTATCCGAGACACCAAATGGGACTCACGAGCTGCATTACCTTGTTTGGAAAGTAATCCAATGATTGATTGACAGTCACTTTCAACAACTACATGCCTCCAACCTGCCTCCCATGCCATCTCTAAGCCTCTCAAAACTCCCCATAACTCAGCTAGCATCCCGAGCACCTTCCAAGGCGAATAGCAAAACCACCAAGCCACCTACCAGAAAAGTATCGCAACAAACCCCCACAGGCCGCCGTCTATTCATCTCCCTTTGATGCCCCATCTGAATTAAGTTTCACAAAAGGATCTTCTGGAAAGGACCAGCAAACATTAACCTGCTCCTGTACTATGCGTTGGGACCCTCCTCTGTCAATTCCAGATTTAAGTACTCCTAAGCTCAAGAATGGGCCTCATGCAATATTTTCGATTCGCATCTTGCGTACTGTGAATAAATTCATTTCGCCATTTCTAGATAAACCAGCAAGAGACAATAAATAGCTCATACCAAAGAGATCCTCCTAGTGTAATTCCATCACTCTTCCAGTTCTCCGTTAACCAGCCAATCCAATCGTAGCTAAAGAAAGACTGTAGAAAATTTAAACATAAACTATAGCTTCCGATCATTTTCTTAAATAAAAAATTAAAAATAGTTAAAAACCATGACTTCATGGTTTATGCCCGTTTTAAAAAAAGGATATTGTAAATTTGTCATAAATCGACTAGGAAAAAAAAAACCCCCGAGACCTCTTTACTAGCGTAATTTTTTTTTAACTACCCACTTATTATTGGAATTTAGAATTTTTCAAAATTGAGATATTATAGCATCCTAACTATGATCAATTATTTCTAATGGATTCAAAAATCATAAATAAATTTAAAAATATAAAGTTTATGAATAAGTCTTTGGTCCACAGAGTAGCTATTTTAATGTATTTAAAAATATAAAGTTTCTGAATAAGTCTTTGGTCCACACGCGCACGCACACACACAAACAAACAAACAAACAAACACACACACACACACACACACACACACACACACACACACACACACATGTGCTGATGAACACAAATCGTACCATGTTTTCCCTATGTTTTATGACTGAATTGAATGGTAAATGCGAGCTTAACTGCAGATAATTTAAGCAAAAAGGCATATATTCATGATATAGGGAACTGATAAACTATTTACATCCTAAACATGTGCTAAGAAAGAACAATTTACATGGTTTTTAAGGAAGAAAGTATAGCAAAGCTAATACGATGCTATAGCATTCTGACAGCAACTCGAAGTGCAATGCAAGGCATCACGAAAGCTATAGCAAAGTAGAGGATGCAATGCTATGTGGCATGTTTTCTGACCTTTTTATCTAGGTGATTTTAGGAATAAAAGAAAAGGGCGATAACGACAGGTAGATTGGTAACATAAGGGAATAGAAGATGCAGAGGATCGAAACTAGAAGATTTGAAAATCCTGCAGGATTAGCAAAAGCAATCTACTCGGATCGAAAGATACGATAGATCTCGACAGATTAGGAAAGGCCCAACTCACTGTAACTTGCGCCGCAAGAAATCCTAATTATATAAGGAGACAGCAGAGCAACCCTAAGAGAGTCGGAGAGCCCAAAACGAGATTCCACATTCGACAGACTCAAGAGAAGAGTGAGAGATTTCACAAAGCACGAGATTTCTAGGACAAACCAGCATCCTTCTTTGTAGTACGACGAAGAGAAGAAGACGTGGAGTGGTGACGTGGTAGGGCTTCATCCACACCATTGGAACTTCGTCAAGCTTTCTGTTTTCTCTTTTATTTTAGTATTTAGATCATGGGTCATTCTGTTATTTATGCATTTTGTGTTTCCCTCGTCGGTCATGAACCGATTTTCATATGGTGGACGAGGATGATTCCTTAAAGTGTTAAATGAACCCAGTTGCAAGTTCTTAATTTAATAAATTTGGTTTGCTTATCAGTGCATTAATTACTAGTCGATTAGCGGAAGCTAGGGGCTAGATTTGTGGCCTCGGCTTACTGGCAAGGAATTGAGGTTAGACCTTTGAGAAACAGTTTTTGCTAGGCAGCCCGTGCACGGCTTGACCTATTATTATAGGTTTCAGGAATGGGTCTACCTCTCATAACCATAACACCGTGAGTGTAAAGCAGATCTAACTAGAAAGTTGCCATAGGAATATAGAAGGAGTATAGTTAGCATTATATGTATCGGACGCGAAAGCTTCAGTAGACTATAGTGGAGGATTAACCAAATAGCTTTGTAGTTAGTAGCTATGTTGTAGCATTGCGGAAGCTGTGCAGTATAGATGCTATAACAATGGGTAGAGCAACTGGGGGATTGATGCACTTAAGGGTGATTCTGAGTCCAGCCTAACTTCTTACTGATATCTTCTCAAGTTTAATTCACTCTGTCTATTTTTGTTATTAGTATAACCACAAAAACCTCTCAAACCAATTATATTTACTTTCTGTTTGCACAACTATCATAGCAATCGAGCGTCACTCTTTGGTATCTCAGTCTCTGTGGGACAATACTCTACTTACACTTTATTACTTGTTTGAATGGTTCACTTGCCATCAAGGAAATCGACCAACACGCGCGCGCGCACACACACACACACAGAGGTGTCTAGTCCACTGGACTAGTATGTTAATATTGGATCAGATAAATCACACAGACATAGATATATATTTTGTTCGGTCTAGATTGACATAGGTGTCTAGTCCGTTGGACTAGTATGTTAATATTGGATCAGATATCTCTCTCTTAGGTATCTATGGATTAGATACCTATGAGTATGTAGATCACTGGATATGAATAGGCGTTAGCCAAAGGGAGTGGTGTATGTGTGTGCACAATGACGACATAATAGTAATTAAGAGAGAATGAATCATACCTTTAGGGTTTACCTCTTATTTTTGAGCCATACATTGAATGGGCCTCATATATGAGTCTATAACAGTCGCCCCTAGCCCAATAGTCAAGGTCTCTGGGCTGCCGAGGTGCATTTATTATTTAAGCTAGATCTCATATCCGAGTCATTGCAACTTACTTGATTACTTGGTTTTGATTCTCAGCTTTTATCTGAGCTTTACCAAACTTCGGATTTATTTGTGTTATAATTGTGAATTGCCCCTAGACATATAATCCGGGTTAATTTGCTTTGACACTACCTATTCCCTTTCATGATTGTTCGGATCTCTTCTGTGTCGAATAGCCGGGTTTCTCCATTTTGGCAACAGGTTTGCCCCCAGTCTGGATTATCATGAAAAGGAACAGGCTCAATTTACTTGTCCTTCATTTGCTCTCCGATCACATTTACGTTGATCTTAGTTATGATAAACATATGCTCAAGGAATCGGAATAGTATTCGAGAATTCACGTAGATCCGAGAGGGCTTACGTTTCCTCTTCTTATATCATCATGACAGCTGTCCACTTTCGACTGTCATAACGTAAAACAACCACTTTTTTCCGTCTTCGGCATTTGTGCGCATTTAATGTCCATGTCGTTTCACATATGTCATAATTGCTTTTAGGGTGATTTGTCGCTTTTGGTCCTGCCTCTTTCGATTCGTGACCGCAATGATTATGTTTATATGCGCACATTTTACCCCTATTCTTACCACTTCACATTCGTCGTTTGCACTTTTCTCTGAAAAAACTCTCCTTCCCTTCAAAGACTCTCTTCCCACGCTCTTCCAGTTCACACATTTAGGGTTTCCTAAACCTTCCTAAGATTAGGTACTTTCACCATTTCTTCCTACTTCTTTTGCTTTCACTTTGAAGTTCTTTGCTTAGTTGTTGCTTGGTTCTTTTTTCTTGGTTTGTGTCTTCGGCGACTTTGATTTCTGGGTTTCTGGGTAAACTTTGATTTCTGAGTTCATCTCTTTTGAATATGAACCTTTGTTCTTGATTCTTGCTACTTAGTTTCCAGTGTTGTGCCCTAACCTTTATAGCGTTGTACTTTTGCCATAGAGTCGTCTTACCGAACATAGTATGTCTCGTTATATCTCCTTCCTCCCCTTTTTACCAAACACATGTGTATTTTTGGTTGTGCTTCCTATTAACCATGGATAGAGGTACTCCTTTATCCTCTTCGAATCGAGATAAAATAACTCTAGAAGAGGAAGGAGAGTTACGTTAAAAAGTTCCTCCTGAAGCTTGGTTTTGGTTAAGGGGTATTCCTTGTACCGAAGAAGAGAAGCAAGAGGCATTGATTCGTGGGTATCGAGGTGGGGGGAGTAAAAAGAGATCCCAACCACAAAAACCTGAGAGTCGGGATAAGAGGACCACTAACCTGAGATCCCATACTCCACTACCAACAATTGAAAGCCAGGGTCAGAGCAAACCTATCCCGGCATCTCACATTTCCCCGCAACAAAGTATAAGCCAGACTATCTCGTGATCCCACATAGAAAAAATTGTCGATCCGTGTTATGACTGTGTCTTTGTAAGCTCCAAAATCCTCTAGAGCGGTTGTGACTCTTTAGCTGAGTCTACTTTAGCCTCCTATAGTCACAAAATTTCCACATCTACCCTAGCTTTTGGCAACAAAAGTCATCTCCTCTCAGACAAAACCCCGCAATTTGTCAACTTTTTCTTCTTCACGTAGTAGCTCCCTTGATTCAGGTATGCTGTCCGTTTTTTTGATTTTCATTTATTTGTTATAGGTATATATGGATTCACCTTCTTCAACCACGCTGAGGAATCTCACTCTAAGGAGTCGGGTTTTGCATGTCTATTGTTCGATTTCCTTAATGGCAAGTGAACCAGTCAAATAAGTAATAAAGAGTAAGTAGAGTATCGTCCCACGAGACTGGGATACCAAACGATGACACTGAATTGCAGAATTAGTCGTGTTTAAAGAGAAAATAAATTTGATTGGTTTGAGAGTTTTGATAGCTATACTAATAAACAGGAAAATAACTAAATGATCATAGTCGTAAGAAGATATCAGTAATAAGATAGACTGAACTCGGAATCCTTTCTAAGCATATCAATCCCCCAGTTACCTATATGTATTGTTATAGCATTTATACTGTATAGCTCTTGCAAATGCTATAGCATGAACACCATTTACAATTTTATTCAGTTAACCTACCACGTTAATCTACCGAAGCTCTCGCGTCTGATACATACAATCCTATTATGTACTTCTCCCATATCTATGATGATTTTCTAGTTGGATTATCAATACAAATCAAGGTTTTATGGTTATGAGAGGTAAACCCATCCTGAAGTCTACAATAATAGGTCAAGCCTTGCATTAGCCTGCCTAGCAATCACTATTTCTCATATGTCTAACCTTGACTCCCTCTCAGTAAGCCGAGACCACTGATTTAGCCCTTAGCTTTTGCTAATCGACAAGAAATTAAATCACTGATAAGCAAACTGAATATATTAAATTAAGAACTAGCAATTGGTTCATTCTATACTTAGAAAATCATCCTCGTTCAGCCAAAGGAAGTTAGTTCATGACTGATGAGGGAATCACAAAACATAGTACTACAGAATAGTCCATGACAAAAGATTGACTAGAATTAGAATAAAGAAAAAGAAATAGAAAGCTTGATGGAGGTTCGACGGCGTGGAAGAAGCCCTATCACGTCACAACTCCACGTCTTCTTCACTCCGTCTCACTAAAAGGAAGGATGCTGAGTTCTCTTAGAGTCCTCGTGCTTCATAACTTCTCTCACTCTTCTTTCGAGTCTGGCCTATAGGATTGGTCCTTGACTCTCAACGACTTCCAACCCTCTTTAGGGTTGGCTATTGTTTCCTTATATATTCTAGTTTACTTGCAGTGTACGTTCAACAATCTGGGCCTTTCCTAATCTGTCGAGGTTCGATCGTATATTTCTTTCCAATCTCGGAAGATTGATTCTGCTGATCCTGCGGGATTCTTCAAATCTTTAGTTTCGATCCTCTGCATCTTCTATTTCGATATGTCAGCTATCTATCCGTTATTTTCGACCTGCACTATATTTCCTAAAACAACATTGACAAAAGATCAGGATATATGCCGCATAGCACTGCGTCACTTACTATGCTATAGCTTCAGGGATGCATTGTATTGCACTTCGATAAAGCTGTCCTGATGCTATAGCATAACATCGGCTATGTTATGCAACTTTCTCATAAAATCTCAAAACTTTCTCTTTCTCAGCACATGTCTAGGATGTAAATGGAATTTATCCTTAAGTTTCCTGTACAATGAATTAATGTCTTTTTGCTCAAATTAAATGCAGTTAAGATCATATTTACCATACAATTCAATCATAGAATACAGGGAAAACATGGCATAAATCATGCTCATCAATGTCCTTCAAAAGTTTTAATGGAAAAGTACCCGTGGGTCACATATGAAGTGCTAAGAACTCTATCTGAGATGACTGCGGATGATGTTGCCGGGCTTTTTGTCGGCAATCCCAAAAACTATACAATTTCTCTACCCGATAAAGATGAGCCGGTTTGCTCCACCAAGGATGGGAATGACCCATCTTTTTTCTTCTTCTACCGGGATTTGATTACCCGGCTCGCAGTTCGATTCCCATTTTTCGAGTTTCAAATTAGCATTTTAAATCACCTATACCTTGCTCCCACCCAACTTCACCCTAATAACTAGGGTTTCGTTATAGCCTTTGAGCAATTTTGTAGATTTTTAGTTATTCCTTGTACAATTCTTATTTTCTTTCACTTTTTTACTGTAAAAACGGCTCGTACTAGTAGAGAGTCCTCAATTCAAAAGGGTTAAGACCACAATCCAGGGTCATCCCAATAGAAAAATTTTTACTGTATATTCGACTCTTTTAAAAACTTTAAAATGGGCTAAAGTTGTTGCTGAGATCAGAAAACAACCTTGGTTCCTTAGCTCCCCAGAGTCCAAATATGTTGAGTGGAAGTTCCCATTATATTGGACCCATGACCATCACGACTTTGATCCTTCCAGTTACCATTTTCATGAAACAGATTTAACTAATTCCGATGCCAACTCGGCACATCCTTAATTGCGTAGATCGAAAACACGGCAACGCTAGCATGGCTTCACTCACTTCAAAGTCTCGAGCCGAGTTGATTTGGAAATGAGTACGAGTTCAAAATTATGTGTTTGTATTTCCTAGATTTCTCAAATCAGAGTTTGTAACTTGTTTTCTTGACCTATAGTTCCAAGTATGAGGAAACAACCTCACTACTTGTCCATGTTGAACCGCGGCAAGGCGGGTTCAAGTATGGAAAAGAGCAAGAAAAGCGACCAACTCTTGAATCTAGGAAGGCTGGAGCCGGGATGAGTGTCAAAGAAACCCTGACGAAGAAATCAAAGGGCGCCCAAGACATCCCGGCTCAGAAATCAGTCAACGCCTTAGCCACTGCTGTTCAAGTCTTTCGACTCCTCTGACTCCTCCTCATCCTACCCAAATTTCCCGTGGACTTCTTTGGGAAGAAGGGGTACGAGTGAGCTCAGTAACGCTCTTCATCCTCCTAAGTGCTTCTATGAGCCAACTCGCTTATTTAACGCCGAGATTAAAGAACTTAAGGATATTGAACTGAATTCCTTGAAGGCCTCCGCATTAACTCAGACTATGGCTTCACTGAAAAACAAATATGCCAAAACTTATAAAGAGCTGCAATGAGTTAGGGTAGAGAAAGACAAAGCTCATAAGCAAAAAGACAAAGCACATGAGCAGCTACAAGTGGCCAAGGTGGAGAAGAACAAGACTTATGAGGAGCTTCTAATGGCTAAGGAGGAGCTTAGGAAGGTGAAGGCGGATTTTCTTTATCATAAAGAAACTCATGTCAATGATGTGCTATCACTGAATAATTTTAGGCGATGCATGAGGGGCTTGAAGCCGAGATAAAGGAGACCATTGTTGCACTTGAAGCTGCCAGTGCCGACGTCTCTACTTATGAAACCACGTTAAAAGACACCGTGGAGGTTTCCTTCAACAACGCTTTGGACCAAATTCGGCTTTTAAACCCCGACGTTGAACTAAACACCTTTGGGTTGCATTATAAAGTTACATTGATGACGGGAAATTAATCCTACCCCCTTCCTCTCCTAGTGGTGATTCTATAAGTCGGTTGGAGGAAGGTCAAGGTGAGGAGAGAGGTGAAGAGGTCAACACCATCGACACTATCAGAGGAGAGGTTCAACCAAAGACTCAACCGGAGGCTAAATTTCCTCCTAACTAAAGGGCCGGGATGCCGGTTTTGCTGGTACCTTTTTGTTTGGGGTTCTTATGCTCCTTTTTCCTTTGTAACAATTAACATAGTTTATTCTTTAGCATTTAACTTTTTTGTACTTAGACAACTTGAATATCAATGAAAATTTATTCATTTCTTAACCAACTCGAATATATTTTCGAGTTTTATCTTCATTGCAAAAATAGGTTAATTATATGAACTCAAACGTATGTTCAGAGCTCTATTCAATGATGGGCCAAAGTCAGAAATATATTACACAAAATCTACTTGAATATTCATCCGATATTAAAAACCAAGCATCATATTTGCAACGATTTTTGATTAGGTCTTCATATAACATTCCGGTATACTCAACCAGAATTCAATCCGGAGTAAGGGCAATCCGTTACATGTTCAAACTTAGTTATTAACCAACATTTTAAACATTTCGACCTAATCAGGATCAACATGATAGTTCACCTCATTACCCCAGAATAAAACTTTGATGCATCATAACTACAAAGGCTTATTGTTATACATTTGCTTTATCTAAAACCGGGTTCAACTACCCTGGCTTCATTTATTCATTCCTCCACTCTCTATCTGAAATTGGGTTCAATTACCCTGGGTTCATTTATTCATTCCTCCACGCTTGCCACAATTTGAAACAATTTTCAACTGGAAATTCCTTCATTTATTTCTTTTGAAGATGAAATTGACTAAACGATTTTGCCAACATAGTCGACTTCAAACAATCCTTAAAAGGAAAATTGCGCTTAAAACAAAACAAACTTAACACGGAACGCGGATTTAACTGTAATACACTCAGTTAATCCGGGTTCTATGTTCTTTTGCTTCATACTTTCTACCCCGGAATTTATTATCCGGGTTTCTTCCGTGGAGATCTTGCTTCTGACTTCCTGGTTGTTCTTTTCCTTTTGGAGGTGAACTTCTCTTCCTCTCCTTTTCGGTAGCATTAGCTATCTCCATTTGCTCTAGCTCCAGATATTTCTTTGACCGAGTTCTAAACTCTACCAGGGTCTTGGCAAGATCCTTATAGATCGACTTTGCCAGCCGAGATGAACCATCAAGCCGGTCACGATTAAGTTCACATGCACATTTTGTTGCAATCCATTCACTTGTAAAGTGGCATCTTTAGAACAATCCAAGTACTTTTGGAGCGTTTTCCCTTGTTGCTGTTTAATCTTTTGCCGAGAGCAAACTCGGACTTTGGTTGTTTTTTGCTTGTTGTAAAATTGAGCAAAAACTTGTCTCCCAAATCTTCAAAATTCCAAATTGAAATTTTGGACAACGTGTGAAACCAAGTTTGTGCAGCTCCTGTCAGTGTTGTAGCAAATATCCGAGAAATGATAGGCTCATCAATTTCCCTCACATACATGTCCATATCGAAAGTATCGATATGGACTTGTGGATCCTGACTTCCATCGTACTTTGACAAAAAGGCCAAATCAAAGTCTTCCGGGTAAGTAGCATTCACAATCTCGTCAATAAAAGGATTGTTGTTATATTGCCCCTACTATACTTCCTCTTATATGTCCTAGGAGCATTCTTCGTTCGAGGTACCACATCCTGGTTCTGATCTCCTCCATCTTGATTACCCTCAGCATATTGGCTCTTCTTGAGTATAGGATCTGAACCCTGAACTTCAGGATTTCAAACCCGATCTTGATTAACCAAGTTATTCTTAGCATTATTAACTCGAGGCCTCCGATATCAATTCGAACAAGACCTTCAGCATTAACTTGAAGAGAACCTGAGGCATTAACCCAGTTAGGGTTACTCTTATTCTGGTTCTCATTATGAACTGGGTTCTCTATTCATCTTAAGCTCTCCTTCACCAACTGCATTCTTTGAATCTCTTGTTGCCGCAGATCTGCATTGCGACGATCCATATCCTCCTGCATTATTCTTATATCCTCTTGCCTCTGGAGACTATTACGTTGCTCCAACTCCTCAATATGCCTTAATATAGAATTTAAAGTGACTTGTATGAGGTGAGCGTCCGGATCTACAATTGGAAGTTGTGGATGAGGGACTTGTTGGACAATCTCATTCTGAGTGGTTGCTACGAGTGTTGGGGAGGAAGCCATGTTTGATACGTCTTCAACTTGCACTTCGTTATAATCTGGAACATCCTCAAGTTGTGGTTCTAGATTTTGTTGCGGTGGATTTTCAAGCAACTGCCTATGCAAGGGTGTCTGACTGCTACTTCTGGTATTGACCATCTTTGGTCACGGGAATCAAAATTTATCGATTCCCCACGGTCGGCACCAATGTTCTTCTAGATTGACAAAGGTGTCTAGTCCGTTGGACTAGCATGTTAATATTGGATCAGATAACTCTTTCTTAGGTATTTATGCATCAAATACCTATGAGTATAGAAGATCACTGTATACAAATAGGCGTTAGCCAAAGGGGGTGGTGTGTATGCACAATGACGACAAAATAGTAATTGAGAGAGAATGAATCATACTTTTACGGTTTACCTCTTATTTATAGAGTTTACCTGTAGGGTTAGGGTTTAGAATTATGGGTCTTTGTGCCTCCAAGCCCAAGTGTTATGCCGCCATATCTATGTCACGTGGATCGCCCCTTGTTGGACCATACATTAAATGGGCCTCATATATGAGTCCATAACACACACACACACACATAATATAGGATCATGACGAGAATAAGATATAATAAATGGGAGATGTCGTGATAGGTTTATTGATATCTTTTTAAAATATAATACAAATCATGTCTTTTTTGTATTTTTTACCATGGGATTTTGGTCTCTTTTTAAAATATTATATCTTTTCCATTTGCATCCGTGCATTGCGCGGGTTCTAACAAAAGTCTGACACAACTAATAGATAGCTATGTTGCTATAAAACAGGTCGTGCTCATAAAAAAAAGGCTTTGTTAGGAGAGGCAAAACCTAATTCAATGATTTCTATGTCTCAAAAGCATTACTCTCTAACTATCGGCTGAGGATGCCATCTAAATTCTACCAAAAAAAGAAGATTATTGTAATAAGAAAAAACGTAAATATAGACAAAATAGTGTTAAGAATATACTATTATATATAGAGTCGGAAAATCGGGTCAAACCCGTAGAGTCGGCCCACTTTAAGCCCTAGTCCTTCAAGAGCCGGGCTTGTTAATTGGAGCTTCTAAATGAAGTTGGCCCTGCATGGCCAACCTTGTAGGCCGAGGGCTTAAAAGGGTCGGCTCGTTAAGCCCTTTAATTTAACTTTTTGTTTCGTTAACTTGAATTAATTATTTAATTTATTCATTTATATGTATTTTGTATTTGTTAAAGAGTTATTTATCCATTTAATTACAAATACATAATA
Organism: Acacia acuminata; assembly: GCA_019022655.1. NCBI lineage: Eukaryota > Viridiplantae > Streptophyta > Magnoliopsida > Fabales > Fabaceae > Acacia > Acacia acuminata. The sequence goes on from JAFJYI010000125.1 coordinate 1,536,511, forward strand.
ACTATACTTTAATTCTATGATTTGGTTTATTATATGCTGCAAATAAAGATTATGGATGTATTCAACTATTCATGATGTAGGAGAAGATCTTCTTGATATTTTTACCCATAAAGTAGAGCCTACTACTCGAAGTGAAGCATAATCAAATATTTTTAAAATTGATGATAGTGGTGAAGAAGAAGAAAATGATAGTCATCACATGTTGCTTAGTGGTAAGCTTGTTATACTTTGTGTGAGTTACTTGTAGACAATAGTTTATTTTTGATTATGAATTAGTGACTACGTTTGTTTATTGCATTAAGCGTGTTGGTTAAACATTAATGTTGACAACATTCGTTTAATAAATTAGAACTTTAATTGTTATATTTTACTAATTATACTTCTTTTAAAACAAAACACAGGAAAAATACTTTTAATTCATAAAATTGTCTTCCGACCTTGTCTTGCATACTCTCGGGCCGAGCCTTGAAAAACATATGTTTTTTTACCCTAGGCTTAAAAGGGCCAGCCCTGATTCCTAGATCTAATTATATGACAAACACAAAATTAGTCTAATAATGTAAGGCCATGCTAGATCCTTTTGGGTCTCAAGTTCGAGTCTCAAAAGAGACATTTGTGTGGGACTTGAAATGGGCAACCACAAACCTCGAACGAGATACCAGATAATAATATTAAAAAAATGGGAAAACGAATATACTACTATATAATATAATAAATTGCAAACAAAATATGTGGGGAAATCATTTTAAAATTTAAGAGGAAAATATTGTTTAATTTTGCCTTTGACCTCTAATTAAATTAAAAAATTTTAAGGTCAAGAATATGTTTATTGGGAAAATCCCATATAAATACTTTATGAATTTGTAAAACTCTCGGAGCCCTCCAAATTTATTAAAGGACTTAAAGGTACCAAAGACCAATGGGATTTACAAATTCGGGTGAAATTACCCTTTTGCCCTTAGTTTTAAATAAATTTTTAAAAAAAAAATGACCTCCGGGAGATTCTTTCTTTCGGGTGCCAACCACCGATGGGTTTTTTTTTTTTTTCGGGGTGGGGTTTTTTTTTTTTTTTAAAAAAAAAAGATTCATGAAAGTGTGGGAAGTGGGGTTGAACCCCTACCACTTCCATGGGGCCAAGTAGCCCAACCACTGAGCCACTTGGTTCCTTTAATATATATATATATATATATATATATATTAACAAATATATATATTTTTTTAACATTTTTTTAACGGTAGTTACAAATCTTTCAACGGCATTTACGACTTTTTTGTTTGTTTTTCCCTTAGAGGCAAAAAAGGTAAACCTAAAAAAAAGTCTTAAATCTTTGTTGAAAATTTTGTTGAAAGATTTGTAACTACCGTTGAAAGATTTGGTATAATGAATTATTTTTTTTTTGTATTTCCCTTAGAAGCAAAAAAGGTAAAAAAAAAAAAAAGTCGTAAATGTCGTTGAAAATTTTGTAAATCTTTGTTGAAAGATTTATAACTTTCGTTGAAAGATTTGTGATAATGCATTATTATTATTTTTTGTTTCCCCTCAAAGGCAAAAAAGGTAAACCTAAAAAAAGTCGTAAATGCCATTGAAAATTTTGTTGAAAGATTTTTATAATGAATTATTTTTTTGTTTTTCCTTAGAGGCAAAAAAGGTAAACCTAAAAAAAAAAATGTCGTTGAAAATTTTGTAAATACCGTTGAAATTTTTGTAACTTCCATTGAAAGATTTATAGCTACCGTTGAAAAATGTTAAGAAAAATATATATATTTGTTAATGCATATATATATTAAAGGAATCAAGTGGCTTTAAGTGGTTCGGCCATTTGGCCCCATGGAGGTGTGGGGGGTTGAACCTCACCTCCCACACTTTCAATGAATCTTTAAAAAAAAAAAAAAAAAAAAAAAAAAGAAAGAAAGAAACCCCAACCCCCCGCCCCCAAAAAAAAAAAAAAAAAACCAGAAAAAACCGAGAGTTTTTTAAAAAAAAAATTATTTTAAACTAAGGACAAAAAGATAATTTCACCCGAATTTGTAAATCCCCATATAGTCCTTAGTACCTTTAAGTCCTTTAACAAATTCGGAAGGCTCCTAAGGTTTTGCAAATTTATAAGGTATATTTATATGGGATTTTCCCATATTTATTCTTGTATGTAAAAGATAAGACCAAAGAAGATAAAATTTGAGAAATGACTTATTTGACCCATAGAAAAGAGTTATACAAGTTTTTTGTAATACTATAAAAAAATTTATTAAAAAAATTGTACGACTATAAGCATGAATTTATTCAACAAAACCTGTTATAATTTCATAAAGGTACACGCTGAGAGAACATAAAGGTGGATAGTATAAGAGGGACGACAATTTGGCAATGTGTTCTTGCATTTTATTCATTTTTTTCATGAGAATTAATTTACAAACAAGCACTCACACTAAACAAAGAAAATAAAGAAGAAAAACATATTAAAACAAAATGAAAAGAAACCCAAACTAGGCCTAAATGATTTGGAGAGCAAACATCATATAATTACATTTTCTAATATCTATAAGCTTTTTTTTTTTCTCCTAAGAAGTACAACTTTGAGGTAGGCATGAGAGATGAATCATTAGACATCATGACTCAAAAAGAATGTACATCCAGTCAGAGACATATCAATTGTGATACCTAAATCATGTCTCACAATTCTCTTTTTTTTTTTTTTGGGAGAGAGAGAAAGAGATTTGATCTAAGGCAAAAAAAAAAAAAAAAAGATAGTATTTCCTCATTCCTTTTGCTAGCTACATGTCACTGAGTTGTGCTTCTGGTTACTTGAACACTTGCACTTTGCTTTAGTATCTGTAAGCATCTGCAAGAGAAGGAAGAAAGAACACTTTGGTGAGACAATAGACCCTTCATTGAAGCACAATCTTGTTCACTTGGTACCTTAACTTCATCAAACTTATTTAGTACCTGAACTTGTTTCTGCAAGTCTCTGATATAATCAACTGCCGAATCCAACATATCAGCTGTGCTTGTTTGCTGTCATGGGGGGGAGACCAAAACAAGGGTGTTACTTAAGCTCTAAGAAATCACAGTGAACATGTCATAATGTTGTTGCAGTTAAAAAGAGCATCATAGATTGTATTACCTTTTCAGATTTTGGGAAGAGATCTTGCAACTTCTTTATTCTATCACTGATTCTTGTTCTTCTTACCCTCTCTGCAATGCTCCGTGGGTGAGTGGCAAAACCTCTTTTCGCTCGAATCTTACAAGGAACAGATTCTTGAACTTGAAGAAAGTTCTCAATGGCACTCATCTTTGACTTTGTACAAGAACTTGGCAAACTCAAATGATGAGTCAACCCAACATTCTGATACCCAAAATCAGCAGTCTGAGAACAACATACACAGCAGAATATAATAAATATTGAGACTTCAACCAATGACTTATATGCAACAGAAATAAATTCTCATTACTTATGAGAGTCTATGAGGAAAAATTAAACAAATGTATGGTAGAAATCAAATAGCACAGTCATAAGAGGATAATAAGAGAATTATGAACGTGGAAAACCCTTCACTCCAAAGGGTAAAAACCTCGAGACGTCCTAACCAATGAAAAATAATCTCCACTGTGATCAAAATAACAAGCTTACAGGAGAGAATGATAATCCATTCAACAAGATTACAGGCAAAACTGAATTGGGAAACTTGCAGGTTTATTATATGTACCTGAGTTTCAAAACCATTTGAAGTAGTAGTGAACATGAGTTCATCATTGTCACTAGCTGTTTTAGTGTCATTAAATGAAGGACCATCCCAGAAGTCACTTGTGATGCTGGGAATGTAACATTCAGTATTGTTGTTGTTGCCATTGTTGTCATTTCTCAGATTTCTTCTAGTGTCAACACAAGTTTCTTCTTCTAGGGTTTCATTCCCATCTTCAGCTATATCAGGCAATTGTCTTGAACAAGAAGATGGCCTAGATGAAAAGGTCAAAGTATTATTCTCATCTAACCCACTAGCTGATGTAGGAGCTTGACCATTTGAGACATGATCACATCCTCTAAAGCTTCCCACATCTCTCCATGTTGCAAAACCTGCAAAAAAAATTTAAAGAGATATAAAACAATTATTCTTTGAACTCTCACCTCATAATTTAATAATCTTCTGAAAATATCTGTTCTTGTCAAATCTCAAATCTTTTGAGCTTTATATTTTCATATTCCTTTTTTTAATTCTTTAGCTCTTCTAATTTTCATATTCCTCAACTAGCAATATAAGAGAGAACAGAAAGGCATACATACCATTTTCAACTGAGAAATTGTTGAACAATCCAGCAGGGGAACTTTTCTGCCTGAAGAGATTATTAGGCCTTATCAATTTGGACTCAGTGGAATTGAATGAGCCATCAAAAGAATTCCCAGAAGAACCTAAAGACCCATTTGGCAAGCCCTGAACAGCTTGATGAGTCTGCTGAGATTGGTAAATCATCTGAGAACCATAATTAGAAATATACCCATTTTGTCCCTCTGAAACAGAGTCCCCTGTTTCTTCCTGCTTGATCCATCCATTGTTTGATGATGATGATGGCGAAGAAACCAACTTGGCCAACATGGCTTCCATTTCTGAACTTGAAGATGGATTGTGATGATGATGATCTATGCTTCTAGAAGCTTCCTCATTCATACATCCATGGCTATTCTGAACCAGGCTTGCCAGAAATGAGCTTGGAGCAGAACTGTACCTCATTAATCCAGAATTCAAGTGGTGAATTGAATCCATTTCTGGGTTTCTCCTAAGCTCTCCATCTGAGTAATCCAGAACACTGGGACTATACATAACACTCATATTCCTGAAAATTCACCATCAAAAAAGAACAGGGTGTGTCAATTTCTTTCTTGCATAGATAATTATTGAAGTGGCACCAGAAATTCTTGGAGAAATTTTGGGCCAGACAGGAAAATTCACCTCGGAAATTATGAAAACCCCAGAAAGCTGTCCTCGAACTTTGCCGAAAAAACGTGAAATTTATCTTCAATCTTGAAGACTTGGAACCTGAAAAGAGTGACAGAAACAAGTTCAGCTCAGAATCTTTCTGCAACGCCGCTTCAAAAAACAGAGCTCAGAGTATAGATTTCAGGACCAGGCAAAAAAAATTTCTTCCTAAGAAAAATGTATGCAAGAAAAAACATACTTGTTTAAATTCAGAATTCAGAGCACTTATAAGTCCAAAGTTGTGATATTTGAACGATTTGACTCTGGATCTGACCTCAAAATGAAGACATGAACACAGAGGAGGAGGAGGAAGATGAGAAAACTTGTTTGTTTGTTTATTCGATGCGCTAGCAATGGTAACATATTTATGGAGTGTCTTGTACGGAAATCGCCCTCGTATTTGCAAATTATAACGATTATGCCTTTGATGAGATAACGTGGTCCATCCCAACTTTCTCTTCGTTCTCTTCTCGTTGACCAAATAAACCAACCATATTTGGTTTTCCTCACTTACACTCTTAATTGTGTCAAAAAGTCACAAATTACTGCTGAAAATCATTCTAACTCTTTTATGAATTATGAGATATGAAAAGTAGTGTAAGTTTAATCTAGAATCAATTTATTAAACATAATAAATCTAAAGTGGACATTTTAATTATGATTTAATGGCTTCATAGTTCTCTCTCTCTTTTAAAAAAATTTTGGGCTATTTTTGGTATTATTATTTTTAAAAGTGGTCTTATTATTAAATGAGGTAACCAATAATACTTGTTAGATGTAAGTATAATTCAAAAGTTTATATAAAAAAATTAAATTGATTATTAACTTATAAATTCGGATGGCAAACAAAATGATGACTTATGAATTTGACATTTCAAGATTTCCAATTAAAACGTAATATATTACATGAATATAATTTCTTTGAAAATCTAGGTTGCTTATTTTTTCCCCATTGAAAATTACTATTGAGACAGGGGATGCTTAGCTTAGGTGCAAAGGGACTCTTGTTTATGGATGAAGGTTTAATGGTTAATTGTGGAGTGGACAATGCAAATTATAATATATTGTAGCCATACCCATCAATATGATTATTTATATTGGAAGAGGTCTTAACAACAACAAAAGATTCAAGTCCAAAATAGCTTGATCTATTTTATTTTTTTTTTTAAGAAAAAAATTGATCATGATGTTATGTATTTTTCTTTGGTTTAGGAACCCGGACCCGCCGTTTTAAACTGGAAACTATCAAACTGACCAAAAACTTGATCCGAGTTGGGGGAGATCCTATTAGACTCAATCACTCAACTGCTCTCGCTCTAGTTCATTTTTTCAACTTTGTCCCAGACTGTCACCACGAACGACGAAACCGTCTCCCTCTGACTTCGTCATCCTCACTCCTCCGACGTCAAGGTTGCAAATCTTGGGGGTCCCTGGTTAGTTGTTACAGAGCTTTTGGAGTTCCTTTTGGGTTAATGTTTTGAAATTTCACCTTACACTGTTAACTTCTTCCCATTAAAGAGCTTCGTTCTTCGTTCAATCCAAAGGTGTTGCTATCATTCAGAGGCTTTGTGTATGTTTGGTTTATGATTTTTTAATTTTTTGTTCTTCCTGAAGCTGGTGCTTTGTTTCCTTTTTGTGGTTAGTTATGTTTTCTGGTTCATATTGGTTTCAATGTTTCATGAAGTTGTCATGCTCTGTTCGGTTTGCTTTGCTTTTCATTTCTGTCGTTCTTTGTTCGGATTCATATGTGCTTTGCTTTGCTTTAGATTCCTGAAGGTTTGGTTTGCTTCTCGGTTTGTGAGGTTCTGTTTTCCTGAAGCTGTTAATGGAGGGAAATATTTTTTTGGTATGAGAAATATTAATAATGAGAAATTAAATTATTTTCTAATTTTTTTATCTCACTAATTTAAGTTCGGTTGACTCCAATCTAACCCACTACTAACCTTGACTCAAACACTCAATGCCCCGACCAGTCCAGTGGCCCATTTGGATTTAAGAACCTTGATTTTTTTTCTTGTTCACCATTGTTTATGTATCAAACATAATATACATTAAAGCAGTACGGTTGTGTTCTTTGGTTACCGGAAGGGACAATATTATTTTATATTTGAGATTCATGCATAATCTTATCTAAGCTTTTTCTTTTTATAGGCATCATATAAAGACATGATGCTTACCAAATAAAGAAACTTTTGAAAAAAAAAAAAATCTTTCCAAGTGCTTATCTTAAAATACTTTTCCCTATATGTGAACACAAGTTTCTAGTGTAAGAAAATAAAATAGAAATCAATTAAAAAAAAAGGGAGCTTGTTCTCATGAAGTGAAACTTGTGATATTTTTATAATCAAAGATTGACTGAGTTAAGTTTTTATTTATTTATTATTAGAATTAATAAAATTATGACACAATGATAATTAAGGCAACAACGATCGTCCCCACCCCTCCCTCTCTTATATATTATGCATTTGCTAATATGTGTGGTTTGTTGCCTTTTTGTGTATAAGATAATAATTGATTGACGATTTGATTCCATACTCATATAAAATATTATTTTTATTTCAAAAATATAAAATTATAAAAATAATTGAATATCTTTTTTCTCTATTTTAATCAATCATGTACATTATAAAATAAACGTACATACAGTTATTATTTGAAATTCAAATAAAAAAATTGTTTAGATTAAATTTTAAAAGTCTAGAATATTTTTTTTTAATCAAAGACAGTCCAGAATTTACATATACATGGAAGAAAAAAAAAATGAATAGTATTTGTTAATCATTAATCATTCATATAAAACATAGAACCTAGACAAATACAAAATGCAGGTCAAATCTACATCTTTGAATGAAAATAATCAAGATCGACAGGGTCCTTTCATTTCCATGTCAAGATTTTTATTTTTTTTTTTTTTTTTAAAAAAAAGAAGGGCGTCTAAAGAAGGAAAATACTTTATGAAAAAAAATAAAAATTCTATGGTTTCCAAATATGACTGCTAAAGTTTCATATTTAATTCTCTGTTCACATCATGAAAAGGAATATTTAAATATTCTTAAATTATGCATATTCACACATAACTCAAATATAGTTAGGATAATTAATAAATGATTCAATGGGATATGGATAAGTTTAGACAAAAAATCTGCGTCTCAATCACCGCGTCTTCCAGCGTCACCATCCAACTAATTATCACACACAAACAAACACACAAACGTCAAAACTAGCCATAAGTGCTTTGTATCATCAACCCCTAATGAAGAAGTCAATTTTCATAATTTCAATTATTTAAAAAAAATGTAAATATGACATTTATAATTTTAATAGTGAATGAAAATTCTGAATAAATTCTAATATTAGCAAAATCATTTTTAATATTTCATTTAACAAAAATATGTTTATTTCGAATCAACTCTTTAACATAACAAAAGTTGATAGTGGTAATGGTGAAACCACTGGCGGAATAGTTGAAGGTTTTGAAGAAGAAATGAATTAATAAAGGAAACATGTGATTCTTGTGGAACTTGGGATTGTCAAACAATTTTGACATTTTTAATTTTTTTAATTAATTATTTATTTATCATGTCAACCCCTAAGAACAAGACAATATACTGCAACTATGGATTCATTCATCAATGTTGAATTTTGATAATGTGAAAACTGAAGAAGTAGCAACGAAAAATTAAAAATTAAAACTTAAAAACAAACTCTTTGAATAATACCAAAAATTTAAAAATTATAATTAAGTCTCCAGTCAAATCTCCAAGCATGGCTTCATCAGAAAACCAAGCATTCAAAAGTTTCAAAAAAATGAAAAATAAAACATTCTTGTTGAAAAATTATAAAAATGATAGAAAAATATCACTTGAACTTCAAAACTCGTTTACCAATAAAAGTTATTGGATTAGCAACAATAATAATTGACAATTTGTTTTTTATAAAAAATCACTTATTTAGGATTTTTAAATTAATTGGTATTTTTTAAAAAAAAATTTTTCTAAAAATTATCTAATTGTTGCTTGATTAAGTTGATTTTTAATGTGAGACTAGGCCCGGATTTAGAGAAATTAGATTGGTTTAAATAAAAAATAGATACCTAAAAGAGCCTAAAGAATAAATTAATGCTTGAAGGACCATGCAAGGCTCCTATCGAGATGGGTGCGAAGAGGGATAGATATACGTAGTCTGACACCACAAGCCTCCTACCAAGTGATGTTTGGGAGAGATAGATATACATAGTCTTACTCCTACAATCGGAGAGATTTTTTTAAGATTTAGAATCATGACCGGATCAGATCACATAACAAAGAATCTTACCGCTACGTAAAGGCTCACCCTTTAAAAAATATTAAAATCTAAAATTACTAAATTATGTTTTTTCTTTTAAGTTAATATGCAATGCCCTGTTTTGATAAAAAAAATAATATTATTATTATTTATAATTAATTCTAATAATTTTCTTAAATTACGTAACTTTCATAAATAATTTATAAATAAAAATGGATGGTGTTTGAAGAGGAGACATTGTGCAAGTTGGGTTGCTTTGTGGTACGTGGGGAAACAAATAAAGAACAGAGGTGACCCACAAGTATCAGAATGAGAAGAAGTGCCCAAATTTTGCGGGTGAAATGAAAGTAAGACAAGAAAATCAATTAGCTCTAGCAAAAAAGAAAAAAGATATTTTAATTTTAAGTGTATAATAATACTACAACCTTCGAAGTTGACCAATTGACCTTCCTTCTCTCTCTAAAGCAGTCAAAATTGATGCCCATGACTTGAATCATTGAACCTGTCTTGTGATTACAGCTGTCATTGCCCTCTTCCTCCTCCCACTTGCCCTCTCATTCTTCAACCTCTTTCCTTTCGTCTGACTCTTCAATAATTGTCTCTATACAACCTGAATGGTCAACCAGGTCTCACCTCCCAACCACAATTAACATATTTTTTTTTCAAAAAAAAAAATCACCATGATTATTTCAAACAGTCAGAAATATTGCCAAATTATCCATCCTTAATGCTCATTTTTCCTTCCTAAATTATGATTCGGTAGTAATTATCTGATGACAATATTATCTGATGGCAATATATATACACACACACACTTCATCAGCCCTTAACATAAGATGTGTTATTAATTTATTTTAATTATTTTAAGAAAGTTAGTTAAATTGTTAAATTACTCAATATAATATATATATTTTCTAAAACACCCTAGTCGTTTTCCTCAATTCTTTTATTTTCTTTCCTCCTTTCTTTGTTGTCGTTGAATGAGCATTAATATGATCAAATTAATAAATATGAAAAATATGCCTTATATTTAAGATAATAATTAACTCTCCAAATAAAAGATGTTGTAGTTCATGAGTAATATGCAAGAACAAAGAAGCGGATGATTTGAGTTGTGTCTGAGAACATTGTCTTAATAGTTATTCCGCGACCACCGACATAGAGAAAGCGATACTCCTCAGGATTAAACAGATCTTTCTTCAACAAGTCAAGACAGCATAACTAACATAAGAGAATAGCAATGACAACAAGAAAATATTATGCAAAGGAGGAGAAGAGGAGGAGACTAGAACTCAGTACAGAGCATTTCGTCTATGCCCTTTTATAGGCACGGTCCACAGAGATGACCGTGGCAATTGAAGGTGGCAATTTGTTGATAACTGCAAAAGGGAGTAACATATAAACATTCTTACTTATAAATAAATTAATACTCTCTCCAACCCATTTTGTAATGAATAACTATTAAAATCGTATGGTTTAAAATATTAGTTAAAATAAATAAGTATGTAATTTTTGCACATTTATTTTCACTTACACCATTGTTTGAAAAAATGTGTATGAGAAATAATGAGGGAAAATTTATTTTATAAAAATAATAAATACTTAATGAGAGTACGAAGATTGAGAGTAGGTTAGAGGAAGAGGATGTCATTCTTGCTAAGGATTTGAAAGGCTCTTGGGACACTTAAAAAAAAAAAAAAAGCAGTCTAAAATTTCAAATAATATAAATTTGTTACTTATATAAAAAAACCTCTCGTATCAGAGAATATTTCTAGTAAAAAGGATAGAAGGAAGTAGTATGATTTGTGATGTTTGATATTGATATATTGTCAATCCAAACTGCATGAAGATATTTAAAAAGTTGTAAAGGAATCAATCCCCGCAGTTAGAAGCTATTGAGATGGGAGGTGCGAGGTGGTAAAGGAGGAAAAAGTGAAATCTATAACGATTCTCTATAATCGAGAAGGGGTAAATCGTAGTGATTTCCATTGCATTTACCAAAAAAGTATTTTAGTGGCCCATTATTGTGCGCACGTCCACTACTCCTTTAGTCCACTACTCGTCTAGGTCTTTTTACAAACCTAAGATAATATAATGATATATATAGGCTTATACCATTTTATTCTCAAGTAAAGCAAAGTGTGACTAAGTTCTTTGACACACCCACACATATATGCATATTTTTACCACAGAAGGACAAGAGGGAGTAGCAAGTATCAAAACTTGAACTCCTGGAAAAATGGGGATGTAGGTGTAATTTTCCCAAGAACATAAGATGCAGAAGATAAAAATAATAAATTAAAGTATGAGTCCTACGTAACACGACAAGGGAATTGACAGGAAGGGATGAGATCACAGGTGATAAATGACATGTGAGTGCATGAACTTCGTATAAATATTAAATAGAGATACTTGAAACAGAGGCAACACAAAACGTCGGCAAAAGAAAAACCATACCAGGTTTTGGTTTTAGTTTTAGTTTCAGTTTTGAGGTTTCTGGTTTTTTAAGGGCAGTTTTATGGGTTTGTCTGAAACCAACCCATCCCACAGGTTTTTTTTTTTTTTTATTCTTAAATATAATTTAATATAGACATCCCACTTTTACTTATCAAATCCAAGAAATAGGCACTTATGCCTTTGTGCTTTATACTTGTGTTCTTTTTTTTATTAGTTTTTTGATATTTTATAAGTTTGGAAAGAGGAGTGAGAGACCGTCAGCTTTTTTTTAAATGTGAAAGCCAGACTTGGTTGATGGCGGCGGGATTCGCTTCTCTTAATTTTTTTCCCCTCTACTTCTCACCCTAATAATCTATCTTCTGGATTGAATCTTGAATGATTAGGATTTATAATTCAACAAAATTATTATTAAAGCGTGAAAGTGTGAAAATAAATAAATAAATTTAAATTGTGATAGCTTAATCTAAATAGTCCATCACTATAATTAAGAGAAAAATTCAAAATGTTCTATAAAATATTAAATTTTAGTTATTCAAAATTTGATCTGAGAGCTAAGAACTTGAGATGAGAAATGAGGAGGAAGTAGAGAAGAAAAAAACAAAGACAAGTAAGGTTCTCCTATTGTGGACCTACGTTCTTATAAACTAAACTAGTCGGTTGTTAATAAGACCAGTTACCGATAGATTAATCTAGAGAGAGAGAAGCGAATTGAAATCCAAGGGAGCTTAATCTTTGTGTTCTCTTTAATTCCCTATTAGTTTATAGGTTTTGTGGATAGGATTGTAAGTTTGAAACCTTTTTCATGGCTAATATAAAACCACGTACCCTACCTCCAAACCTTTTTCATGGCTAATATAAAACCACACCAGCTTCAAACCGACCCACCAATCATGCTCCAATTCTGATTTTCTTCCTAATCACTTCCCTCTTTCTCCCTCCTTTCCCTCTATATATGTATCTAAAAAGTAATTAACTAGGCATGCAAAATATCAATAAAGAATATCATTGTATCAATATATTGTGTAAAATTTATTTGATGAATATTTCCTTCCGGTCTTAATTATAGGACATATTTAACTGATTTTAAGAAGATTAAATAGAGAAGTTAAATTAGTTAATTTTATTCATTTTTCTAAAATGCCATTATCTGAATTTAAAATGATATAACTAAAAGTGAATCAATAGTTCCTACCATATATCTCTATGATCTAAATTTTTCTTTATACACGCTTTTTTATTGAAATAACGGTCTTACTATATGTACATATATGTATACATATAGGTATATATACATACATATGTGTGTGTGTACACATCTATCTACACACATAAACACACAAACGTAGACATATATATATATATATATATGTCATGTGTGTGTATCTACACACACACATATATATATATATATTGACAAACACACACACATATATAGATGTACATATATATATAAACAAACAAACACACATATATATGTGTCTGTGTGTCTATATATATTTGTGTATAGACACACACACACACATATACATATGTGTGGGTCTATATATATATTAACAAATTAACGTTAACTAATTGATAAATAAATTAAAATTCAACAATTTAAAAGTTTCACTAATTAGAAGAGTTTACGCACCCACATACATATACTCACAAAAAAATCAAACACACTTGAGAGAATAAAAAGAGAAGTATTTTAGGAAGAAATTGACAAAAATTAAAATGTTGTCCTATAATTAGGACCAAAACCAACTCTCAAATATTGTTTTATAATTAGTAGAGGAGGCATTACTATTCTTAGAGGATGAGTCTGGGAGTAACAATAACAATGCTTCTATGTAAATTGGAGGTCATGATTTTAAATTTTAAAAACAACTTTTTCGCTTGCAAGGTAAGATTACATATATCTATTTTAACCCAAACCCAGCTTGATAAGAGCTTTGTAAACCAGGAAAAATGAATAGTATTGTTATTTCATACATTTAAAAAGATGGGTTATTAAGGAGCATTAGAGGATAGAAGAGGACATATTGTTAATTAGATTTCATTAACGTAAAATATTAAATTGATAAATTTAAGAGTGTTTTAATTTTTTTTATATATTATCGTTACATTTACTTTATTACCTTATTTTAAACCCCAATAAGAAAAACTGAGAATTAAATTGGAAAAATATCTCAATAAATTCAAATAACTTGGAAGCAAAATGCATGACTTTAATCTGCAGTTATTATTGAACAAGTGGAAAATTTTATCAATTTGTAATGGTTTTCTAAAAAGGAAAGTATTTTAACTGGTATTAACTAAATGAGTGTAAACATAATTACGCATGTATTAATTTAGTAATATAATTACCCAATCTGTTTTTAGTTTTAAACTAGTTTTTAAATGTGTATTACAAAATTTCATATATAAAGTTGATGGATTTGATAGGCATATTCAAAAAAAAATACACACCTACAGCCTCGCACAAAAGAAATTTTAGATTAAAAAAGGGAAAAAAAAAACATGTTCTCACAAGATTTAATAAGAGAAAAAACAATGAAAATATTAATTAATATAAAAATAAGATGTCGATAAAAATTTTGTTATGTAAACAGACTACCCCTTTATTCCATTTTACGAGACACATTTTAAAAAGATTTTGGCGTTATTAAAAAATGAGGTTTTTTTTTTTGAAATATCCCTAAATTATGCTTTAAGAAATTTAAAAAGTGTACGAAAAAATATTTAATAAAATCCTATTCATGAAAAAGATGAGATGGTTTTAAAAATAGAAACATAATTTTCTTGATCATGTAAAACATGTAGATTTAGCTTATAAAAGGATCAAAATTAGAAGCATGGATAGAGTGATTATAAACAAAAATAAAATGTTAGAAAATCAATTAATAATAGTATGATTAACAAAGTACAAGAATTAAATAATGATATGGTCCCAAAAATTGAGTACAAAAATGGATGAGAATTAGGATAAAACAAAATGGAGTATCTTTTTCTTTGATGTGAAAGAGGACACAGCCACCAAAGGAAGGGTGGGATTTTCACAGATCAAAAAGATTCTTTTTCACAAAAAAGAAATATGAAAAGTGAATCTGAACAGTTGAATTAGAACCACACAAATTGGAACACAGAATTTGAAAGTGATTGGGTTTCTACTTTCTGGCGTTTCAGGAAACATGATGAAGTGGAAGATAAGCATGCTCTATACTGGCGTGCATTCTTCTATATCTGTTTTAATTTATTAAAAACATTAAACTTTTAATATTATCTTCGATGCCAATAAATTATCACCTCTATTTATTATTATTTTCTCTCAAACTTATTAACTTTAACTTATAAATTGATATACCTATTTAGGATAACGGTGATATAAAGTGACTTTTTTTAAATAAACTTTTTTTTTCTAAAAATCAGATTGTAGATGTGATTTGTATTCGGAATAACGGTAGCAGAGTGATTTTTTTCTTTTTAGATGGGCTCTTGTGTGACATAGGTTTAAAAAGCCAGTTGAGATGAAAAATAATATGAACCTTATTAAATACTATATGTATGTGTGTGTTTGCGTGTTGTATATTATATGATAATTTGTGATTAAAAATTGAATTTAAACGTAAATTTGCTGAAACATAGTAAAATTACCATTATAAAAATTACAAAATACTGAAGAATTGAAGTGGTTAGCTTATAAATCGATATATAACCTAATATTACACATGGATATTTTAGAGAGATAATGTCTAATTTGTTTTATTTAATTAGTTTATTTCATTCCTTAATCAATCTATCTAAATTAGTTGAACAGCTCTTAATTAGGTGTCAGAGGGAATATTATTCTTATTAACTAAACTAAAATCCAACATCATACGTATTTTTACTCTCATCAGTGCATATATTAAATATGAGCATGAATTGGAAAAATAAAAAATAAAAAATTAACCCTTCATAAAACTATTAAATACTTTATAAGAATTACCAATAACAGTTTATATATGTGAGTATGTAGGATTGAAAGGAGTACAAATAACCAAATATCCAATGCTATTTGATTATAATTGTTAGAGACAATAATGTCATTAATTCACATCCTCATGAACTCGTGAATAACATGTGAAATTAAAGTTAGTGTCAAAGCCACTTGAAGCTGTCTGAGATCATGTGGTCAGTGTGACCGGGGATTAAGATTCAATCATTTTGATGGAACCTTAAAAATGGTTGTTGTCCAAATTTACAGGATTTATTTTTCTTAATTTTTTTTTTTAAAATTTATAGCCTCTTACAAGGTTGAATATTTGGATTCGATTTTACTGTTGATGAGGTGTAAATCTACTCATAACTATTTCTCCAATCCCGCATTTATCCGTAACATCAATATCATGGAAACTAATTAATTTGAGATACTGAGTGCAAAAACAAATTCCAAAAAGTAACATATAATTTAAATCTAAATAAATGCAATATATAAAAAAATTAAAAAAAATTATTATGAGCACATAATTGAGCACATAAGAATGAGCATCAAATGTGAACTCGGTGTAAATCTACTCATAACTATTTCTCCATAAATATTTAATACCCTAAAATTTTTATGGATGCCATAGTAGTAGACATGAACATTCCCAAAAAAAATAAAAATGTCATTTTCAATAAAGTCCTAGGGCTTGTTTGGTACAAGAAATAGTTGGGAAGGGAAGGAAAGGAAAGATGAATAAATTTCCTTATTTGGTACACTTTTTGTGCCTAATTTTCTTGAGAACTCAAGTTCTCGGCCGACTTGAACCCATCAATCTTCCTTTAAAGGAGGGAAGATAAAAT
This sequence comes from Acacia acuminata, assembly GCA_019022655.1. Classification (NCBI taxonomy): domain Eukaryota; kingdom Viridiplantae; phylum Streptophyta; class Magnoliopsida; order Fabales; family Fabaceae; genus Acacia; species Acacia acuminata. The sequence goes on from JAFJYI010000125.1 coordinate 1,553,035, forward strand.
CCTACTAAAATTGATGGAAACCGAAGTTCCCACGTAAACAGTGACGCGTTTGGACATATTTATCCTTTATAAAATATTTTCTCTCTATAGTGGAAGAAAATAAGATTAAATTTGAATTTACATGATAAATTCGAACTTATCCGATAGGTTGTGGGAGAATATTTTTGTCAAATTCTAACTTGACTGGAAAATATTTTAGACAAATTCGAACTTGATAAGAGGATATTTCTTAAAAAATATTTTTCCTTTTCATTTTGAATTAATTACTTTTAAGGGTAAAATAAGTATTTTTTTATTCTTTATTAACAATCTCTTCTTTATTTTTTATTCCTACTAAACAATTCATCTTCTTTAATTTCAACTCATCTTCCCCCTCCTCAAAATCTTCCATTTCATCTTCTAAATTTATTTTTCTCCTCAATCTTCCACATATCAAATGGCCCTTAACGTTTTCTCTTTCAATTTGATAAATCGTCAACGAAATGAAAACAATATTTGTTTGTTAGGCACCAAATCTTTGTTATTATTACAAGCTTATCACAAACTTCACTCACATCATACCACTAACTATAACCTCAACTTTTAGGATTTGTTTGTTTAAATTTTATAAATAATTTATTTTACATTGTTTAAAAATCTATAAGAAAATAGAAGTTGTTTTACATTTGGCTACAGTCATATAATTTATTATTGTGTTTTATTTACGTTTTAATGATATCTTCATTTATTATCTGATGCTTTTAAATTATAGTATAATATCTTTGTGCATCTTCATATTTTTTTACGAACATTCTCTATTATTTATTGCATCTTTCATTTACTTTTTTTTCCCTTCGCGTATTTAATTTAATTGTTTTCAGGAGCTACTCGAAGTAAGTTTTAAAAGTAATTTCTTATTGTTTTAAAAAATAAAAATATTGTGAAAATTTTCAAGGTAAATTTTGGAGACAATTAAAGCAACTTGGTTCAATAATCAGTCTCACTTTTAAGATGTTGACTTGCCTATATCCATATAATATTTCGACTGTCAGATTTTTTTATTTTTTATTTTTTATGGATAATGAAGGTTTAATTCTCTAATAAAAATTTGTTAGTATAAGTTATTCATTTTGAGTTCTTCTTCTGGAGATTACAATAATAATAAAAATAACTAACAAGCTGTTGGTTAAGGTGGTAAAGGGCCTCACTTTATAAGGAAGAGAACACAAGTTCAAATATAAGGAATCGTACTTGTTGGGAGAGGTGAAAACCCTTTGCCCTCTAAGCCTCGAGTAGGGAAACCCTTAATCTAATAAATAAATAAAAATCTAGAGCATTTTGTTTACCAGAGAAAATATCCTAATAAGCATACGTTGATATAGCATAACAAAAAATATCAGAAAAAGTTGTGATGCAAGTGGGGTAATAAACCACATACATTGCATATGCTTACATAAACAAATAAGCCTATAATTAATCCTTAAAATCTTAATGATGTCTCACTGTCTCCCACTATTAATTCAAACTGTAATATAATGTAATGGAAGCACAATAGTTTACAACTTCACTGAAGATCATGATGTTTTAATTATTTGCCACTTTAAATAATCGTTAATTAAGGTTTAATCTAAACAATTTGGATCTTTTGCTTAAAAAAGTGATTAGAAATTAAGATAATCCAATTTTACCATTTTATTGAGGATTATTATAATGAGCAGGTTATGCCTTATGATTAGACGCTACTTATGGTTATGTATATAACTTGTTCAGACTATCACATCTTCTATTTTTTTATTATTTAAATTTTTTATTTTTAGCCACTATATTAAGAAAGATTATCTCATTGATTTGGTGCTTCAAATTTTAGAAAAATGAAAATAAAATTATCACAACGACTAAAGATGAAGATTCAAAAAAAAAAAAAAACCTGAAGATATATATATATTTTTTTGGTAAAAAAAATATTTACTTTGACATCCACACACAACTTAATTTATTTTTGGAATTCTGAAGGGAAACTGCTCACAGAGTTCATCATGTTCTCACCCAATGACAAAACAAAAAACCTTCACATGTTTTTAAGAGAAAGTAAGTATGACGTTGTTTGAGATTGATTCTGTTTTTAAATCTTTCTTCTTAGAATAATTTTATGAAATTATTTTTCAGAATAAATTTTGGGAAGAAAACACACAAAAATATGTTTGGATGGTTGTTTTAAGCAATCATATTTGAGAAAAAAAATATATAAAACTTGTTTGAAATGATTATTTTAAAGAATTATTTTTGAGGAGATAGGGAACAACGGGGCAGGTGGAGATGATATGAGGAAGCTAAGAATGGAGAATGACGCTTCAACAAGTTAAAATCTGTGAGACAAAAAAACAAAGAGAATTGAAGGCCTAGTTCACAGGGTTTGGGTTCTCTAATTTTGCTTTTATATGTTTGGATTAACTTTTACTATTTATGAAATAAATATGTGAGAAGAGTTTTGTCTGCTTGAGGAAAAGAGCTCCTGAAACTATGGTTTTATAGTTTCCCAAACACTCACACATTTACCAGCCACCAATTCATAGTTACTTTTAATACATATTTTTATACCAAAAAAAAAAAAAAAATTTATTTAAGCTAGAAAAATCATTGGTAAAAAATTTGGATTTTGAAACCTCACAAATTTATGAAAGTATGACTTATTATAAGAACGAGCTTGTGCTTCTCTGTGCATTGCACTGGGTGATAGTACTTCACGGGTTACTCAAACATATTTTGCTTCCACTGAACTTGTCTTGTAGGTTTGTTCCTCACTGAACTTGCTGGCAAAGATCTGAGTCCATCTCATACATCATGCGAGTAAGATATGGAGGACAACGTTTATAACACAAAGAAATATTAATTCAGGGTGTCAAGAATATGAACAACCATTTGTACGATTTTGAAGTAGAAGAAAATAGAAGCATTGACCGACTGATCGAACACAACGATCTCATATCGGCAGAAAACATTTGTCGGAAGCTCATATTTAATTGTTTCACTTCTCCGTTCATTGGAAATGGTCCTAAGCACCAGCTCACAACAATGTCTTCTTCACTTCTCTGTTCGACGGAAATGGTCGTAAGCACCAGCCACAACATGTTCTTCTTGCCCGTGAGTTTGGCCAAAGGGAAATGTGTTAAGGGATAATATTTTATCTTGATATAATCAAAAAAAATTTGTACACCTGTGAGCTGGTGCTTTCAAACATGAGACGCCTCATTAATTGTGTTTCAAACATAGATCAGCTTACAGCCAAGAGAAATGAAATGCCTCATTAATTGTGCTTCAAACATGTCAGAGATGGAATAGACATTTCTTGACATGAAATTACAGGCATATATGTACGGGGTAATATTTTAGCCACAATACTATCCTTGACATGTTTGAATCATCAAGCTCTCATAGCTATTCAATTCACCAACTGAACCATAATTTAATATTTTATCTTGAATTAATTATTACTTGACTGCACGATTCATTAGTTAGCTTTCAGACATGTCAGAACTGTGGGGAACATTCTTGCTGGACCTTATTACCATTTCAATAGCGGCAAAATTACTGTGCAATTGTTTTTTGAGCATTATACATAGCTGTCATCAATGTCCATACTTTTGGGATCCGTACAACGCAGCGGATTAAAATTTCTACGAATCCCGTCCTGAGGATCACTCAGGTGCGTTTAAACCAAGGCTAACGAATCCGGATATTACCTTTTAAAAACTCGTTCGCGGTTTCTACTTCGTTGAACAGGTGGGCTACCTCCTCGATCAGCAGAAGACGACTCGTAGAATCGACTTCCTCCACCGGTATCCACACGAACAATTCCCGAACACGGCTACGGTAGCGTGCTAGCGCCTCTTTTGCGTCTCTCTCTATTTTTCACTCTAGGGTTTCTCGCGGCTTTTCGGAATACGCTGATCGAAAGTCCGTAGGTTTTCTAAAACTGTTCGGCGTATTTAATGCAAAATTAATCGTATTAATTTTTGAATTCAAACTTTAGATCTGGATTAAATATATATTAATTAAATCTATCCGATAGATCTAATATAATAATATTTATTTAATCGAATTAAAAGCCAGATCTGAAATTTCGAATTCGAATCTAGATTAAAAAATAATTAATTAAATCTATCGATAGATTTAATCCAACCTATTTATTTAATCCAAATTTAAAAGCCTTCGATTTAATTTATCTCAATAAATTAAATGCGAGAAATGACATCTATCTATTTATTTAAATCGAGATACTAATATCTCAATTTAAATTAAATAGACAATAATATCTTTATTCGAAAATTAAATGAGATACAATATCTCTGTTTGTTTTAGATATTTAATTTATCAAATAAATTAAACATAAAACAAATAATATAATAATAATATTTTAATCTCAATTAAATAATATCATTATATTATTTTCAAATTTAAATATATATATATATATATATATATTTACCCCATTAAATTCGGCATTCATTAATCTCAGATTAATCGAGATTTAATGAACCCTGGACACTTTTACCCGTGTTGGATTATTCTTGTGTGCGACCTTGCAGCCCATGTGAGATTGGCGGTGGGCCAACACGTGTCGACCCACAAATCGCAAGTGGCCTCTAGCAAGACATTGCGACTACCCAATTCACATGGGGATCGATGACACGATACACCTATCGTACAACCATGTCACGTTCCTTTTGTCACGCGATAATTTGGTCAAGGATGAGGCATGGATAATGTCAACTTCCTTTTCTTGACCATTACTTTTCGATTCTCGAGTAGTCTAATAAGTGAAATGGAAACTCTTTTCCATCACGGTATGGCCATACATTTCTTAGACTCACTCATCGAGGGGCCCAAAGTATTATCTCTCTACAAATGTGAGGGACAAATTTCATCTTGACCATTCACGTCCTCCGCATGAAAACCACCGATCCCGATCCCGGCCTTTATCATCACCGGTCAAAGGTGACTTTTGACTAGGTCAAAGACAGTGATTCATCATGTAGGAATCCATGATGATCTCAAGTCATAGGGCGTCGTGACGCGGTTATACATGAGATAAGCATGACTAGATCCATGCAGCTTTCTCATAGTGGGTCGGTCCAAAGACCTTGTACTCTTACAAGTGCCCATGACTTTGATTCGTATCTCCATACCTCATCAAAATCATACTGGTCTTAACTCATCTTCGCTCCCGCGTAGATGACCAACCAGGGACATTTAGGATAATCTATAAGATGTATCCAGGGATGCAGTTATCAATACGAACATGCAGACGAAAATGATAACTAAAGAAAATACTTTAAATAACTCAAATATCCAAAGTACAATGAATTGCCCCTAGGGCATAATTTCCAACACATACTCCCCTAGCTAAGTAGTGCTTTGTCATCTCTCAAGTATTAATTAGCTCACAGGTTTCCTACTCTTTACCTTTCCTGCAGCAATAAGAACATATTAAGATGCTTAATATAATATGATGCGGTGAAAAGGGAAGAAAACAGAGAATGTCTTGCATGGTTCTCTGTATAACCAAAATAGATAGTCATTAGGAGTTGGGACAAATTGTTGCTTGAGAGTTACAAGGCATTAATTAATTGTGAGGGTATGAAGAATGCTTAGGTTAAGAAGAAAGAAATTAAAGAAAACTAATGGTGTCTTGATATATGGTGTCCGGGTCCATAGTAATCTTCATGAATTGGAGGTAACCATTTATGTGATTGTGTTGATACTCTAGAAAGTCTTCTCTTCAGGGTACCTGTGCATTGTTTATTTTTGCAGAGAATAACTTAATCATCAGCTTCTCCATTGCTTTTTTCCATCAAGTCACTCTTTTCATCATCCTGTAGCCAGTAAAGTCATGAACTTCTAAGTTCAAGCATAATTGAGAGGAAAAAAAAAGGTTGAAACTTGAAAGTAATTATGAGCACTTACATGTTGTTTTTGTTGCTGTCATGCTGCTAGAGACTCTCTGTCCAAGCGAATCCGTATGGAAAAAAAAAACAAAGGAAAATCAGAAACTCCCATCTACTAAATATCAGAAGGGAAAAAATGGCTGAATCTTGTAATTCATTTACCTTGAACCTTGGTAAGAAGGAGGGACAAAAGCAGGAGAGAGCTACGGAAAAATCAGAAACTCCCATTTGCTTTGTCATTCACGGGAAAATTCCTTCCCGTGTTGCATCATCGCATCCTCATCCTTGCCGGAAACTGTTAAGGCTGCCGCCGTAGTCACCATACAAGTACACCATACACACACTTTTAGGCTACCAATTTCTATGACCTCTCTTAAGGGTAGAAATATTTTAAATTTTGAATATGGGGAATGTCGTGGGAGACACAAGGTGATTACAACGTTTGGGGAGAGAAGGGTATGAGGAGAAGAAAAAGAAGTTAGTGTGAGAGAGAGGAAGAGTGACAGGTTAAGCGATAATAAGGAGCAGAAGGCAAAGAAAGATGTCCCCTGAATGATCTGGTGTGGAGTCAGAGGCATGAATATTTTATTTACGAAAAAGTCAACCAGCTTGGCTATAGTGTTTTGTGAGGAGAGTTTGTGCTAAGTCTTTGAGTAGATCGCTTAAAAGATGAGATATCATATATTTATTGATTATTGATTACACATTGATAAATTTGAAAATATAAAATGATGCTATAAATTCAAAGTGAGTAATAATAAAGCCATTTTATACTTCTGGTCAAGGAAAAAACCATTTTATTTTGGAATAATTCCACAAAAATACCATGAAAAAAAATCTTAAATCTGTTTATTTTTTGTAATAATTTAGGTATTAATTAAACTTGACTAGCAATTCATAACTCATTTTAATATAAAATAACTTATTTAGAATTTTCAAATTTTGAACTTGATCGAATTCAAATTTTGTGCTTTGATTTAAGGATAATTGTTTTAAGCAATCATATTTGAGAAAAGAATATAAAACTTGTTTGACGTTATTGTTCTAAAGAATCATATTTAAGGAGACAACTGCCAATGAGTAGACTGGAGAGTAAAGCTTCGGTAAGCTTAAATTTGTGCTCCCTAAAACTATGAGGTGAAAGCTCAAGCCATCAAACAATTAAAAAGCTCAAACAATTAAAAAATATAGAGTTATGTTCCATTTTTTCTACCCCAACTTTACAAAACAAAAATAAGGAAACACATAAAAAAAATATTTTTTTAAAAAAAACATATTATTTTTTTTGTTTTTTGTTTTTTTTTTTTGGGGGCTTTGCAAAAGATTTAGCTGACGATTAATTATCAAACAAGTTTTTTATGTTTTTAAATAAAAATTTGTTTTGAAAATGGGAGGTGGCCTATATGACCACCCATTATGAGATTCCTGTTATTCTGTTGACTACGTAAGAATCTTTTCTTCTAAGAACCTAGCTACAAGTTAATCCTAACAAACATTAACACAGAATAAAAACTTCAAAATCATAAGCAAAACATTAATGTTGGAGGGTGTTACTGTTAGCCACAAAACTTGCTACTTTGCCAGCAACTTTCTTCACTCTAGGACCACTTTTAATAATGAAATGTGCAGCTTCTCAAAGAGGATAGCTCTTCTGAGCAAAAAAAAAGAGGATAGCTCAATTTTTACAACACATACAATGGAAAGGGAAAAAAACTAACATGATCAAAACCATAAAGCCTATTTTTTAATAAACATGTATATCCTCCTATTTTTTAATAAGATTATTGTATTGCACATAGGCATAGATTTTGAAAATATAAAATATATAAATTTAAAGTGAGTAACAATAAACCATTTTATTTTTCTGGGCAAGCCGAAAAATTTAGGGAAAATAAAATAAATACCTTAAAATTTTGAAAATTTCAAATGAATGATTTTATACTAAAATGAGTTATTCATTGCTAATTAAATGTAGTTCATACCACCAAAGGTTTGGTACAAGTGAGTTTTATTGTGAAAAAATTGACTCACCCACCATAGTTTACCGGGTCGGATTTGGATTATGATGGGCAACCGAAAAAAAAAATGCAGTTCATACCCAAAATATTATTGAAATAAAATTGATTTGAGATTTTGATATTTTGAAGTAATCCTAAATTTTTTTTTAAAAAAAATATTTTCTCCACTCAAACTCGTGTGAAAATGTAAATAGAAAAATGAGATCATCCATGAGCATGACGGACACCAATTACATCACAAATTAAAGCCTACTATTCCCTTAGACCTTTTTACAAGTCTAAGATAATATAATGATATATATAGACTTATACTCTTTTATTCCCAAACAAAGTGTGACTAATTAATTTCTTTGACACACCCACACATATATGCATATTTTTACCACAAAAGGACAAGAGGGAGTAGCAAGTATCAAAACTTGTATTCGATAAAAAATGGGACTGTAGGTGTAATTTCCCAAGAACATAAGATGCAGAAGATAAAAATAATAAATTAAAGTATGAGTCCTACGTAACACGACAAGGGAATTGATAGGAAGGGATGAGATCACAGGTGATGGATGACTTGTGAGTGCATGAATGTATAAATATTAAATAGAGATACTTGAAACAGAGGCAACACAAAACCTCGGCAAAAGAAAAACCATAACAGGTTTTAGTTTTAGTTTTAGTTTCAGTTTCAGTTTCAGTTTGGAGGTTTCTGGTTTTTTAAGGGCAGTTTTATGGGTTTGTCTGAAACCAACCCATCCCACAGGTTTTTTTTTTTATTCTTAAATATAATTTAATATAGACATCCCACTTTTACTTATCCCTTTTTCTTTTTTCTTTTTTGGTCAAAATCCCACTTTTACTTATCCAATCCAAGAAATAGGCACTTATGCCCTTATGCTTTATACTTACTCCTTTTGGTTCTTATTATAAGGCACCAACTAATAAGTTTATTTGGTCCTTTTTATAAGGCATTTGTCTGTTCCCAATGAGCAATGATTATTTTTTTCATATCTGCCCCTAATTAATAAAAGTAGTGAGTGAGAGTAATAATTAATATAATATTAGAGTTTAGTGCAATTAGTAGGGGTAATATTGGAAATTACTTAGATTCTAGGATAACTTTATTGACTTTAACTACTTTTATTGGTTTGTGAGAAAAGTTAGTTGGTGCCTTATAATAATTTAGAGGGAGTATGTTCTTATTTTTTATTAGTTTATTAATATTTTATAAGTTTGGAAAGGGAGAGTGAGAGACCGAAAGCTTTTTCTAAATGCGAGAGTCAGACTTGGTTGATGGTGGCGGGATTCGCTTCTTTTTATTCATTTTTCCTCTCAATTTTTTTTTTTCAAATACTTCTCACCCTAATAATCTTCTGGATTGAATCTTGAATGATTAGGATTTATAATTCAACAAAATTATTGTTAAAACGTGAAGGTGTGAAAATAATTAAATAATTTTAAATTGTGGTAGCTTAATCTAGACAGTCCATCACTATAATTAAGAGAAAAATTAAAAAAAAAATCAAAAACATTTAATGTTAGTTATTCAAAATTTGATCCGAGAGTTAAGAACTTGAGATGAGAAGTGAGGAGGAAGTAGAGAAGAAAAGAAATAGAGAGAAGTAGCAGTGATATTTTCTCATTATGGTCTTATATTTTTGTAAACTAAACTAGTCAATTGTTAATAGAACCCGTTACTGGTATATTAATTAATCCAAAAAAATAAAGAGAGAGAAGTGAAATCCAAGGGAGCTTGACCTTTGTGTTCTCTTTCCCTATTAGTTTATAGTTTTTGTGGATAGGATTTTAAGTTTGAAAGCTTTTTCATGGCTAATATAAAACCACACTAGCTCCAAACCTTTTTCATGGCTAATATAAAACCACACCAGCTTCAAACCGACCCACCAATCATGCTCCAATTCTGATTTTCTTCCTAATCACTTCCCTCTTTCTCCCTCCCTTTCCCTCTATATATACGTATCTAAAAAGTAATTACCTATGCATGCAAAATATCAATAAAGAATATCATTGTCTCAAATATATAGTGTAAACTTTATTTGATGAATATTATCACTCTTGGAGGATGCTAAAATCCATAGGCAGTATAAAATGTCTACAATCCTAACAATCAAGGTTGTAAACTCACGAGTTTAAGAAACTCGCGACGATGATGTAAACTCATATCGCTAACTCGAATCATAAACTTGTAAGAGTTTACTTTTCTTATTAAATATGTATTACTAGTGTATAATTCAATAATTTAAATATAAAAATGACAATAATTTGATTTAAATATATTTTAAATTCAAATAATTGAAATTAAATCCATCAACATTTATCATTTATCATATTTAATAAAGAAATTTCTATAAAATTTCTATATAAAGTCGTTGAACATGATTAAATCAAAAAAGTTAACATGAATTTAAGAGTAAGTTAACACGGTTTTGTAAGCTAGAAACGTGAAAACAAGAACTCGGTGTATAAACTCGTGAGTTTATGACTAAAACGAGTTTACTACTAACTCGACCCGTTTTTATAAGGTAGAAACGTAAAAACGGTAAACTCGGAGAGTCAACTCGTGAGTTTGACAACAATACCTACAATAATGAAAGATGAAGTTGTTGGGTATTTTTTGCCATCATTGTATTCGAATATTTGTAGCTTTTATATATCACTACAAAAAAAGGTCAATTTGCAGCGGTTTATTAGTAGGTTAAAATAAACCGCTACAAATATGCACATTTGTAGCGGTATGACTCGCGCCAAGTGACGCGCTAGTTCGTGAACGACATTTGTAGCGGTTATCACAAACTAACCGCTACAAATACTTGGCGCCAAATTTGTGGCGGTTATTTTGTAGCGGTTTATTTATACAAACCGCCACAAATATGGCGCTAGTTTGGCGCCTTATGACACGCCATTTAGTGGCGATTTATTTGTAGCGGTTTATATCAAAAATCCGCTATAGAATGCCAAGATTCTGAACTTTTGTAGCGGTTATAGAAAACTGCTACAAATTTTTATTTTGTAGCGGTTTTTTTAGTTAAACCGTTACAAATGTGAAGTCTTTAAACACGTCACAAATAGAAGTTATGAAAAAAATATTTTAAAAAAATTCGTTCATATTTGTAGCGGTTATTGAGCTAAACCGCTACAAAATGTGATATTTTAAAATTTATTATTATTTATTTTTAAAAAATACTAATGAATTTTTGTAGAGGTTTTTTAACCGCTACAAAACGAAAAAAAAACCGCTACAAACGTAAAAACCGCTACAAAAAACATCATCAACCACTACAAAGTGTGTAATATTAAAATTTGAAAATTTCTAATCCCGCCTAACGTTCATTAATTTGTAGCGGTTTTTAGTATAACCGCTACAAAATGTATATTTTAAAATTTATTTATTTTTTTAAAAAATACCAATAAATTTTTGTAGAGGTTTTGTAATCGCCACAAAACAGAAAAAAAAACCGTTACAAACCGTTAAACCGCATCAACCGCTATAAAGTGTGTAATATTGAAATTTGAGAATTTCGAATCCCGCCAACGTTCATTAATTTGTAGCGGTTTTTATTATAACCGCTACAAAATGTAATATTTTGAAATTTATTTTTTTTTTAAAAATACCAATGAATTTTGTAGGGGTTTTGTAACCGTTACAAAACGGAAAAAAAAAAAAAAACGTACAAACGTTAAACCGCTACAAAAACGATGCATCAACCGCTACAAACGTTGTTACGCATATCCTATAAATACCCCCACCACACCTCATTTCACACACTTTCATTCATTTCTTCTCACTCCTTCTCCTTCGTTTTCTCTCATTTCTTCCCACCCCTTACAAATTCTTTGTTTTTAATGTTTTATTTTTTTCCTTCTTATAATATTAATATTTTTTTTCTTATCCGAACTTTAAGAATATTTCCTCAATATTCCTTCTATCATCATCAACATTCTTTCCATAATCAAATATCATCTAATGGACAACATAATTTTTTTGCTCAAAGGTGAACAACCCAATAAATCCTTATTATCTACACATTCGCGTATTATAACTACATAATATTTATACTTATCTAACTTAAGTTAAGCATTTTTTAAAATATTAACTATTATCATTTAATTTGTCACTTAAATAATAAAAATATTTAACAAAATATTATAATAATGGACTCAAATTATGATGATTTTTTTTTTTAAATGTTGTAATATTTTGTAAAAATGCTACAATTTTTAATTCAAATTTGGCTTAAATATTTTGTAGCGGTTTTACAACCGCTACAAAATATTGGCACCATTTTTTTTTGAAATTCGTCTTCTTGATCGTATCTTGTAGCGGTAACTCAAAACTGCTACTAATATAGTAGCGGTTTTATTACATGAGTAGCGGTTTTAGAAAACCGCTACAAAACATCTTGTTTCTATGTATTTTGTAGCGGTTCTTTAAACTGCTACTAATGTCACGTAATTTCAACCGTTACAAAATGTCATTTTTTTTTGTAGTGTATAGCCTCTGAATATCTATTTGGTGATTATGATTTATGATTCATCACTTAATGTGTATTATGAAATTCAATCAACTTTAATTCATAATTTAATGTCTATTTCAAATTCAATTTACTTTATTATCTTATGTTCAAACCCCAATAATAAAAATTGGGAATTAAATTATAATAATATCTCAATAACTTCGAATAACTTAGAAACAAAATATATAACTTTAGTCTGTAGTTATTATTGAAAAGGTTAAACTTTTTAGAGTAAAGGAAAATTGTCTATATTAGAAAATAATTTGTAATTGTTTTTCTAAAAAGGAAAGTACTTTAACAAGTATTAACGAAATGAATGTAAATATAATTACGTATGAATTAATTTAATGATGTGATTACTCGACCCATTTTTAGTGTTAAACAAGCTTTTAGGTAAGTATTACAACATGTCATATATAAAGTTGATTGAGTGATAGATTGATAGGCATGTTCAAAACATACACACCTGCACGGTCGCAAGAAAATTTAGATTAAAAAAAGGAAAAAACATGCCCTCACAAGATATAATAAGAGAAAACAATCAATTGTACATGAAAATATTAATTAATATAAAAATAAGATGTTGATAAATTTTTTTTTTTAATTATGTAAACAGAGTACCCCTTTATTCCATTTTACAAGACACAATTTTAAAAGATTTTGGCGTTATTAAAAAATGAGTATTTTTTTAAAAATATCCCTAAATTATGTTTTAAAAAATTAAAAAGGTGTAAGAAAAAATATTTCATAAAATCCTATCCATGAAAAGATGAGATGGTTTTAAAAATAGAAACATAATTTTCTTGATCTTGTAAAGCATGTAGATTTTGTTGTTTCTAATGTATTGAGTAGGTAGAAATTGAATATACAAAAAGAGAATAGCATAACAAGAATCAGATTAACTAAATAGAACATATAGAGAACATTTAATAAATCTGTATAATATGGAAAACTATAAAACGAACTCACAAGACTGCCGTATTTCGAATGAACAATGCAGAAATCCGGACCCAATTTTCATTGTGTCCTTAAGACAATTTTGCTCCCTCAATACGGATGCCGAAGGTTGTCTCGAGCAATTGTCTCTCGGGATAGAGCGGATTGTTCGTCTCCGTAAAGATGGCTCGTCTGTCCGAAGCCCAAGGAATCCAACGAGTCTCGCTTTCGGAACGCATTTAATGTATATGCGAATGCGAGAGAGAGAGTGCAGAAGAAAACGTTCTCTAATCTCGTGACTAGGGCGCCTATTTATAGACTCGAAAAAACACGATCGATGGACTTGTCTCTGCTGCGCGAACCGGTGCGTTGTGCAAACAGACTCACGAACGGAACGAACAGGCGACCGCGCTGCATTCACGGTGAACTGGTGCATCTCACGAATAGACGCACCAAAAAACGAGTGAAGGAGGCGACCCGCGTCTGCTCGCGGTGAACCGGGTGCGTCGTACGAACGGACGCACGCCGTAACGAATCGAACGATCCGAACGGATCACAAAACGCAATGTACCGGTTGGAAAAAACCTGGAAGAGGCACAACGGAAATATTTAAACGTTCGGAAATTCAAAAAATTTTTTAATCCAAAAAATAATTTAATAAAAAATTAATATTTTATTTCACACGCGGACCGGGCCGGGCGGCGGGCGGCACGATCGAACCAAATCGAGCCGACGGGGACGGGCATACACGTGTGTGTGTGGTGGACCAAGGGTCACCTAAGTCCTCACCCCTCCACAAAGTGGGTTGGCCCAAGGGCCCAATTAGTAGGAGCCAAGTTGGGGCTTATATACCCTCCAACTTCTCTCCAACTAAGCAATGTGGGACTATTCTCTCACACACATTCCTTCTTCCTTTTTCCTCTTCTTTTCCATCCTTCTTCTTATTCATAACCCATGGGATTTTCTCCTAAAATTCCAACAATCCCCCACATGGATAAGAAGTTAGTCCATCATGACTAAATGCAAATGATCATGTATGCAAAGTGCGGTTCCTCTACGAGAAACAACTGCATCGAGAAAGGTAGGGGTTACCTTTGAACATTCTCTAGTAAAAAACCTATCGGATATACCGGTCAATCGTGTGACGCTTATTTGTCTTGAACCGTTGACCTTTTAATGTATACCAAGACAATAGGAGTTACACGTTGCTCCTTTAGCATCGTTGGTTCTCATGCTCGTGTCCATTTTGGCCCCGGACACCGCTTCGGTTCGTGAGTGTTCTAGAGAATCGGCCGTTTTAAATTCTCATAGAAGCGGCCCGCACTTCACACTCACATAGGTGATTCCTTGTGATGTAAGTCATCATACATCATCTGAACACATCAGATTAAGAAATCATTAAAAGCTTTAGAAGCTTACCCTTTATATATATGCACCGTTTTGTCTAGGAATGAGTATGAGTTTAAAACTCCACAAAGTGTTAACATCGATTAAGACTTAGTTGTCTCTTTGAACCTAGTTCGTGGGATCTCCACTCTACTAGGTAGAGTTACCGCGATAATCAACAATGTATCGGCCTTAAACTCATTCCTTTGGACAATTTTCTAACTAACTTTCTAGGAATCCCTTTAGTCAATGGATCCGCTATATTCTCTTTTGATTTCACATAATCAATTGAGATGATTCCATTCGAAAGTAGTTGTCTAACGGTATCATGTCTACGACGTATATGTCTAGACTTACCGTTGTACATGACATTCTTGGCTCTACCAATAGCTGCTTGACTATCACAGTGTATACACACTGCTGGTACCAGCTTTGGCCAACTAGGAATGTCTTCAAGAAAATTACGAAGCCACTCGGCTTCCTCACTAGCTTTGTCTAAAGCAATGAATTCTGCTTCCATAGTAGATCTTGCAATGCAAGTCTGTTTAGATGACTTCCAAGACATAGCACCCCCACCAAGGGTGAATACATATCCACTTGTGGATCTTGTGTCACTAGAGCTGGTGATCCAACTTGCATCACAATACCCTTCTAGTTCTGCAGGGTACTTCTCATAATGCAGGCAAAGTTTTGAGTTTGATTTAAGTAACCCAAAACTCTTATCATAGCTTTCCAATGAAACTCATTTGGATTACTTGTAAAGCGACTCAATATGCTTACTGCATAGGCAATATCAGGTCTAGTGCAATTCATAACATACATAAGACTGCCTAGCACTTGAGCATATTCCTTTTGTTTAACAGCTTTGCTAGTATTTTTTAACATTCGAAGACTAGTTTCTATAAGGGTCGACACAGGAGCTATGTCAAACTCTTGAATTTCTCCAAAATTTTAGAAACATAGTGTGTTTGCGATAAAGCTAACCCATCAGAAGTTCTATGGATTTTAACTCCTAGAATGACATCTGCTAGACCCATATCTTTCATGTCAAACTTACCGGTAAGCAATCGCTTAGTAGCTTTAATCATTTGATTATTGCTACCCGTTATCAACATGTCATCTACATAAAGACGGACTATGGCAAACCCGTTTTCGTATTTCGAATGTATACACACTTGTCACATTCATTAATACTAAAGCCATTTGATAACATAACTTCATCGAATTTCGCATGCCATTGTTTTGGGGCTTGTTTAAGTCCATAAAGGGACTTTATTAAACGACAAACTTTCCGTTCCTATCCTGAGACAACAAATCCCTCAGGTTGTTCCAGATAAATTTCTTCCTCTAATTCACCATTCAAGAAGGCTGTCTTTACATTCATTTGATGTAACTCCAATCCATTCAATGCTGCTAATGCGATCAACATTCGAATGGATGTAATTCTTGTAACGGGTGAATAAGTATCAAAGTAGTCTAGGCCTTCACGTTGTCTGTAGCCTTTTACTCTAGCCTAGCTTTGTACTTATCAATAGTGCCATCTGCTTTCATCTTTTTTTTGAATATCCACTTAGTTCATAAAGGCTTATTGCCAGGAGGAAGGTCAACCAACTCCCAAGTGTGGTTTGACATAATGGATTCAACTTCACTATTGATAGCCTCTTCCCGAATGGTGCTTCGGGGAACCCATAGCCTCTCCAAATGTTCGAGGCTCATTTTCTAGTAGATAAGTCATAAAATCAGGACCAAAGGATGTTGAAGTCCTCTGCCTAGTACTTCGTCTAGGTTCCTCTTGTTCAAGGTTATCGTTAGTCTCAGTATCCTGAGATATCACTGTGTTGTTGTTATCATTATTTTTAGGGTTAAAGAGCAATTTTACCAATGAACTATTGCTCCAGGAGCACCCAACACAATAAACTCTTATGTGGACCTTAAATACCAATGAACTTTTGAAAACATTTAATGGGCACAAAACCATTAGATACTGTTACAACTCCGTCTGATAAAATAAATTAAATTGATTTCAAATATCCCCACCCATTCCGTGAGGTATATGATTAGGGGGGCGAGCGTTTGGTTTTTTTTTTAGGGCTAAAATCAGAATCGCATATGTGGGATTTCAAAGTTGAATCAAGCAAGGGGCGGTCGTGGGCAGAGGCGGACGCACGCAGGGTTAGGTCCGAGTATAGTGAATCAAGGGGGGCACTTCTGCTCGCCCTTCGCCGTGCGTCTTGAAGATCGGCGCTTCTGCTCTGTTTTTTGTTGCTTCTTTTTTATCGAAAATTGATCCTTCTTTTGTGTTTTGATCTCCGATGGTGTTCCGTCTTCGGTCTTCACAGATTTTGATTTGTGCATTTAACTGTTGACCTCTTTTTAGGCTTGATTTGAATCTTATTGCTATCAATTTCTTGATGTATATGTTTGTATGAGTGGCTCATTATCTTCTGCTCTGCGCCTCTGCCCAGTATATTTTGATTGTTTAATTCATATATCTCTTTGGTCATTAGTGATTCAGTATGGCGGAGACGAAAGTAATACAGTAACATATATTTACCATTAGCACGCCCTTCATTTGGTCATTAGTGATGGAAATTGGCTTACTTAAATCCTTCTGAAGTTGAACAAGCACATCAACAAGATCTTCATCATCCTCATCAGCGGTTGGATTGAGTGCTGCGCTTCTGGGGCGATGCCAGATTCTGAAAATCAGATTTTCCACAGAGTTCTATTTGAAATCAATTTATTTCCAGACGGCGTTACAACAGTATCTAACGTTTTTGTGCTCATTTAATGTTTTCAAAAGTTCATTGGTATTTAAGGTCCACATAAGAGTTTATTGTGTTGGGTGCTCCTGGACTAATAGTTCATTGGTAAAATTGCTCCTTAACCCTTATTTTTATTGTACGGAAATACGTTTTCAAAGAATCTAGCGTTCCTTGACTCAATAACCGTGTTCACATGGATATCTGATACATCAGACTTATAAACTAGGAAACGATATGCACTACTATTATAAGCATAGCCAATAAACACACAGTCTATTGTCTTTGGTCCGATTCTTAACCGTTTAGGTTTGGGAATCTCAACTTTTGCCAAACACCCCCACACTTTCAAATAATTCAAGGAAGGTTTCTTTTCTTTCCATATTTCATATGGTACCTTTTATCGTTTTATGAGGCACCCTATTAATTAGAAAGTTAGCCGTTAGAATGGCTTCCCCCCACAAATTTTGTGGTAAACCGGACTCAATTAATAATGCATTCATCATTTCTTTTAATGTCTGATTTTTTCTCTAATATGCAATATTCAACCATAATGATGCTATAAATATTTCACATAATTTGGTAGTGATGCATACCCCAACTTAAAATATTTATCATTTTTGGGTATCTAAATAAAACTACCAACATAAATATTTAACAATTATAAAGACAAATAACAAAGTGCATTATTAAAACTAATAATAACAAACTTTAATTCAGCCACAATACAACCATAACATCATAGCATCAAGGTTATGGGTAATTGAAAAATCACCATAATATTTGAAATTAAAATAATAATAATAAATTTGGCTACTTTGGTGACTAACACATCCACCATACTTAATTCCAAAACTTAAATATTTAAATTATCATAATATTTGGAATTAAAAAATTCATAAAGAATTGACCACTTTGGTGACTAATAAATCCACCAAATTTAATTCCAAAACTTAAATATTTTAGCATTAATTTAAATGTTATTCACAACATTTAAGCAACAAAAAATCATAGCCACAAAATAATCTATAATTATAAAATTAAGGCTATAATAACATTTCTACAAATATCGTGCAAGTAAATCTTATTATATTTAGATATTTCACGATATCATGCATGCTTGTATCAAGAGAAATAATAATACTCAGAAAATTAAAGCACATTTATCTCTACACTAGATAAATGATTAAATTTTCATACCACCACAAATATTTAATAATTTTACCATATTTACTTTCAAAAGAAAATAATAAATCCTTCTTAATAAATTAAATAATGGCTAAGATATTCACAGATATCACCAATTTTATTCAGCCATTATTAATTCAAAAAGCTTCACAAGATTTAGGAGAGATTATAGGAGATTAGAAATTATCAAACAAATTAATAATAAATCCTTAAACGGGACTAAAGTCCCTTCCACTCTAATTAATTAAATTAGAATTTGTTCAAATACATAACATCCTAACATTTAGGAATTTTAATAAAACTCATCATTTAATTGTTAAATTATATTTAATTTATGCAACTAGAAGCATGAAATTAAATCATATCTGTACAATATCTAATAAACTAATAAAATCTCCTAATGAAATCAAGGCATATTATCTTCACTTTATGAATTTAATATTCATTAAATCCTCATTAAACTAAGGAGAGATAGTAGGAGATTTATTAACTACCCTATCCAATATGATCTAATATATTTATTAATAATCAAATTTTCAACGAGATGCAAATTCACAAGTGCAAGTGATCAATAATTAGCATAAATAATTAAATAATATATTTATTTCTATAGACACATCCATACTGAAACTTCCGGCACGTTAAAACGCGAGGATTATGAGAAACACATCGTTTAAAACAAAAGACTTGTCCTTTTAGCGCTTAACACAAACGACGTATCTTTTGTGTCAATCCCTAACCTCCAGCCTAGTCACACCGATCCGTGGAGCGACAATGGCTTCTCATGATCTCTAATATATTTCAAGATCTTTATCCATGAAGCCAATTTCATGCCCTTTTAAATTAGTTTCTTGGTTGCCCAATCTTTATCCATCAAATATATTATTTAATCATTCTAGAAAGAAAATATATCTCACTAATTTAATATTCAAAAATCAAACCCATCAAACAAAATAGATATACATCGAATTCTGAGATTTTTTCTATATACACATATGACTTCTAGTTCCATCGATTAATAAAGTTTCAATCTTCAAATAATTGCTATTTCTAACATAGGCATAAAGTGACTTGTAAAAGCAAAACTTTAATATATATCTATATCGAAACAGATCGACGATATATACTCACGTAAATCATAATATTAGAAACTCTAACTTATCAAAGTCACGAATCCAAAATTTAACACGGGTTCAAACCAAAATTTCTACCAACATAGAAATCAACTTTATTTAATATAGATTAATCTAAGTTGATTCCAATAAACCAAAATTGTCTTAAGATTGTTTTTTCTAATGTATTGAGTAGGTAGAAATTGAATATACAAAAACAGAATAGCATAACAAGAATCTGTATTAACTAAATAGAACATGCAGAGAACATTTAATAAATATGTATAATATGGAAAACTATAAAACGAACTCACAAGACTGCCGTATTTCGAATGAACAATGCAGAAATCCGGGCCCAACTTTCGTTGTGTCCTTAAGACAATTTTGCTCCCTCAATATGGATGCCGAAGGTTGTCTGAGCAATTGTCTCCCAGGATAGAGCGGATTGTTCGTCTCCAGAAAGATGGCTCTGTTTGTCTGAAGCCCAAGGAATCCAACGAGTCTGCTTTCGGAACGCACAGAATGTATATGCAGAATGCAGAAGAAAACGTTCTCTAATCTGTGACTAGGGCGCCCTATTTATAGACTCTGAAAAAACACGATCAGATGGACTTGTCTGGCTGCCGCGAACCGGGTGCGTTGTGCAAAAACAGACGCACGTAACGGAACGAACAGAGGTGACCCGCGTCTGTTCACGGTGAACTGGTGCGTCTCACGAACAAACGCACCAAAACGGAGCGAACAGAGGCGACCCGCGTCTGTTCACGGCGAACTGGTGCGTCGTACGAACAGACACACCAGAATGAAGCGAACGATCCGAACGGATCACAAAACGCAGCTGCTGGTTGGAAAAAACCCGGAGAGGCACAACGGAAATATTTAAACGTTCGGAAATTCAAAAAATTATTTAATAAAAAATTATTTTTTAATCCAAAAAATAATTTAATAAAAAATTAATATTTTATTTCACACGCTGACGGATCGGCCGGGCGGCGCACGACCGAACCGAATCGAGCCGGACGGACGGGTACACAGTGTGTGTGTGGTGGACCAAGGGTCACCTAAGTCCTCACCCCTCTCCAAAAGTGGGTTGGCCCAAGGGCCCAATTAGTAGGAGCCAAGTTGGGGGCTTATATACCCTCCAACTTCTCTCCAACTAAGAATGTGAGACTATTCTCTCACACACATTCCTTCTTCCTTTTTCCTTTTCTTTTCCATCCTTCTTCTTATTCATAACCCATGGGATTTTCTCCTAAAATTCCAACAGATTTAGCTTATAAAAAGATCAAAATTAGAAGCATGGATAGAGTGATTAGAAACAACAAAAAATGTTAGAAAATAAATTTATAATAGCATGATTAACAAAGTACAGGAATTAAACAATGATAACTGATACGTCCTCTTCAAAATAAATATGAAAAAATTGAAAGACATGCGTGATTGGTCCAAAAAATAAAGTACAAAAGGACAAATTAAAAAAATGCATGAGAATTAGGATAAAACAAAAGGGAAAATCCTTTTAAGGTTGAGATCAAGAAAATATCAAAAAAATCTCACAGAAAATTCGATGTCACAAAAGTCTCATTAACAATTCCATCAATGGGCCATTAACAATTATATATGAGTTTTAACAACTTTTTAGGATTTTTGTGACATCAAAATTTTCTATGAGATTTTTGTAATATTTTTTTTATACCTTAAAAGATTTTCCTGAAAACAAAATGGAGTAACTTTTTATTTGATACTACTAGTGGAAAAAAGGGCTTTAAGACCGCCTCATTTTTAGACGAGTAATAATGACGCACCGGTCTTAATAGTATGACCGGTGGGCAGTTTTGTAAATATAAAGAACTTCTTGGACCGCATCCTAATGAGCATCGGTCTTAATAGTATGACCGGGTGGCAGTTTTGTAAATATAAAGAACTTCTTGGACCGCATCCTTTATCAATGAGTCTTAAATATATTATTTAGACCGCTTAACAAAACAAACGGTCTTAAAAATGTTATTAAAAACTGAAAGTTCAAATTTCTTTATAGAGAAATCTCAAAAGGTGACTTATATTTTCTCGCGGTCCAAAATAATGAGGAAAAAATTAAATAAACTTTTAAGACCGGATATATATAACAGACGGTCTTAAAGATTATACTTTTTAGACCGGACATAAATTGTGACGGTACTAAATAGTTTATTACTTTTAAGTTCGGAGTTTAATAAACGGCGGTCTTAAAACTTAACATTTAAGAACGTCTTTTTAGTTCATCCGGTCTTAAAAATAAAGCGCCAAATATATTCTTCTTCGCGAAACGTTCCTTACGACTTACGTTGTCCCTCCGAACTCTAAAACCCCTCTTCTTGTTGTGAAACCACTCTTCCCGTTGCATTACCTCTCTTCCTCGCCCACGCGAAACGTTACCTTACGACTTACGTTGTCCCTCCGAACTCGAAACCCCTCTTCTTGTTGTGAAACCACTCTTCCCGTTGCATTACCTCTTCCTCGCCCACGTACCATTAGCCTCTGTTACGCTCTCATTTGCTTAGGCATTCCTCTCTTCCTGTCTCGAAAATGAACGGTGAAAACGATTCCATTCGTGTTCCGGGAACGCCAGTTACTGGTGTGAGTCAGAACGAACCCTCTTCATCTGACAATGTGCCTCGTAACCGCCCAACACGCCGTGGTAGAAGAGGCACAAGAATGATGGATGTAACCCTAAGTCGGACTTCCGGGTCAAAGCCGGAGATTCAGTTTGATGAAAAGTTGCAACCTTTCTGGTCCTAATAAAAGCAAATATACTAGTTTTGTTTACTGCCTTGCACGCAAAGCAAGGTTAGCATCTTGACCGATGAGTGGAAAAATGTGGACTTCGGCAAAGTAAAGCAACCTATTTGGGACACTATCCGGCTTACATACACCGTCCCCGACTCGAGAAGTTGAAAGACAAGACATTGTCTTATTGTGCTGATCGATGGAGGAAGTTTAAGACCTCTCTCGCTAACAAGTATATTTTTGCCGAGGTTCAGCCTGACCAAAAGCCTTGGGACAAGTACACATTTATTGATGAACAAACTTGGCAACAATTTGTTCAGCTGCGGACCACTCCCGAAGCTCGTGAGTTTATATTTAGTTTTTTTTTTTGCCCTTTTGTTTGCTTATTAACCCCGTGCCGATATGTGAATGTTATTGTGTTCATCTAATCCCGTTAGTTAAATTGTTTGGTGTGTGAATAGAAGTATACATTTCCCGCCTTTGTCTATGCAAGTCTGATATGTAAACCCTGAAAAGGTAAAATACTAAGAAGGTAATTAGGGAAATAATAATGGCATAAGAGTCAAGCCATTATTATAGTCTTAGTTCTGTTATAGTAGGTAGTGGTTAGACATTGCTGTTAGTTCTGTTACTATCTAATGAGGACTCGCGATCCCACTCGGATGCCTTAAAAAGGATCAAGTTTGTATTATTCTCGTAAGCATAATTCTCTTTTGTTTCTTAACCTATCTATCTAGCAAGACAAGACATAGCTCCAATTTCTTCTACAATTCTACATCTTCCTTACATAAAATGTTGAAACTTGATGAAGTGAATTTGACTAGTGTTTGAGGTTCATATCAAGCGTAAGTTCTCTAATTTCTGTTAGTGAGATGGCTGGAATTCATAATTAATAGTTGTTTTCAATTTCGATTCACAGAAAAGAAGGGAACGAGCACAGAGATAGGGAGAAAGAATGATTGCCCGCATAGGGCTTCTCGCGGCGGATATGAAAAGGATGAAAAAGAATTGATGGCGGCCAAGCGGAAGAGATTGGATGATGAAGTAGTAATCCAATCCTTCGCGGTACATGATCCGCCATCTCCAATACGTCGCGAGGAGTTGTGGTTGCACATTCGGAAAAAGCCAAGCGGCGCCTACACGAGTGAACAAACTCGTGTAGTTGCCGAAAGAATTGTAAGTATCGTTATTGTTATTTTTTAGTTACTAAACATGTTTCATTACTAAGCTTCTCGTTATCCGTATCTTACAGAAGATCTTAAAAAGAAAGAAGCAGAGGGATCTTTTGTGTCGGACGGGAGGAGTGATGTTCTCGACCTGTATGACCGGAAAACCGGATCATGGTGGGCGTGTAAGGGGGATTGGAGGACGGGTAGGCTCGAAGGAATACTTTGGTAAATCCAAACGCCATAGACAAAGTATGGTTACCCGGGAGGAGATGGAACAGACGGTGGCCAAATTAAGTGAGGATGCAAGCGGCTAAAGAAGCAAGGTATCAATCCGAGATGAGATGAGCCGATGAGGGAGGAATTGAATCGATGAAGCCGCTTTTGAGCAATCGTCCGAGACCAAGTGTTCCCTTCACACATTCACCGCACTGGCAAAGAGAGCACTAGAGGGAGCCGCATTGTTGGACGAGCAACCTTGTGACCTATATGTGGAGGATCGTGATCGTCCCGCACGATTAGTTGCAAAAGGGACTGTCCACAACTTATTGGGATCAACCGTACACCACCAACAAATGGCCGATGATGAAGTCGAGTGTCGCTGAAAAGGTGATCATTGATGCACCTCTCCCTCTCCCAACCGATCACCGAAGCTTGTGAGTGATGTCAAGGGAACCTTCATCTCTTGGCCAAATGAAGCTTGTACATGTCTCTACTCGGTCCTCAAGCTTCAACCCCTCCTCCTCAAGTTCCACCCCTCGTCAAGCTCCATCCCCTCCTCAAGCTCAATCCCCTACTCGCTAAGTTGATCGCCACGGAAAAAAATATCCGATATGGTGAAGAGTGGATATTTTAAAGATAAATCGTGGCCTCGTCAATGAAGTATTAGGCGTCCCTCATCCTCTTCCCGTTCAAGTTGACACCGTTGATGTTGAGTCCCTGCTGCTTCCTCGACAGGAGCTTACTGATGCAATTGTTCAAATTTTTATGAAGTAAGTATCTTCTTCTATGAGTACATAATTTAAATGCATCATTTAGACACACATACATATATACTAATTCCCTGATCGATGTCATTATTGTAGGTTATTGCATCAAGAATTGGTTCAAAAGGGCAAGGAGCAACGATTTTGGATTCTTGTGCCCCGTCTATTCAAGTCAAACATCCATGGAGGAGAGACAGAGTACATATCAAAGAGGTTGTGTGAAGTGAGAAGAAAGGTGTACTTGTTGCCATTCTTCCACAGTACATATCACAAATCTTGTCTCGCAATTCACTTAATTCTGCTACATATATCACTGAGTATACTTTACTGCTGTGAATTTTCAGCCGCCACTGGCAGTTGGTCCTCATGTGCATGGAGGAGCATAAAGTTATCTTCTTATGCTCCACTCACGGCGAGCCAGTGCCTTCGTTGACGCAGACCATCAACGAGTAAGCATGTCATTTTGATTCTCTTGTCGAAATCTCTCGCCGTGAATTTTCGTGAACATTATTGATAAATTTGTGATTTTGATGATAGTGCCATGAAGACCTTCCAAATCGAGGTAAAGAAAAGGCGTGGGTATCGGGCCAAAGACCCCATCCGGGACACACCAAGAGGTTGGTACAATATTTGTACACCGGCACACCGCCTTGTGAACTTGGTCATTAAGCTATATATGCTCTTATATATATTTCTTGTTCTTTTTAGACCCGTCGGCAACCACCGGGGTCCAACTTATGTGGCCGACGTCATGAAACACATGTATGATATTATCACGCAAGGAAGGACTAAATTAACGCAAAGGTAAATGTATTTGATGTTACATATTATGCACGCAAGTTAATTCAAGTGTCCGGCTTAATGTTACATATGAAATATGCACGCAAGTTAATTCAGTTTTTGTCTTTGATGTTACGTATGTTTGATCGCCCGATCCCTTTTCTCGATGATGAACGGAGCACATACGCAATTTGTTTTGTGAATATCTCGTATGACTCGATAAAGTCGACAATAATTAATGTCCTAAATTCATTTGTAAATATATCCTGTACAACAATAATATTCTGTAAATTTGTTTATTTTTCCGAACAATATTCATTTGTAAATATACATAGGCAATGTAAAATTCAATAAATAAATTTGTTTAATTTTTCGAACAATTTTCTTGTGTCCATTTTGGGTTTCGAATGTATTGGATGGTGGATAAAGCTATTTAGTGCTTGAAATTTGAGAAAGATCTCGACTTTTAGGACCGTATATTAATTAAAAGTCCGGTCTTAAAAGTCCGCATAATAAACATCCGGTCCTAAAAGTGTTCGTTTTAAAAAATATGACATTTTTAGGACCGTATATTAATTAAAAGTCCGATCTTAAAAGTCCACATAATAAACATCCGGTCCTAAAAGTGTTCGTTTTAAAAAATATGAGACTTTTAGGTATAGATAGACTTTTAGGACCGTATATTGTAAACATCCGGTCCTAAAAGTCTTATGAGACCGTATATTATTTTACTGTCCGCTCCTAAAAGTCCTCTTATTTTTATTTTAGAAGTTGGCTTAACCTTTAGGACCATGTAATTGTTAAATGTCCGGTCTTAATAGTCTTCCTTTAAATAGAAATGTTCACTCGCTTTTCGACAAATCATTATGGTTCGAGACAACCGAGGTTCTCGCGTTCGCTCAAGCTAGGTCCTTCATTGTAGTCGATGTTACCTCTCCCGATCTTGAGCAAAGCATTATCGGTTTCCCTTTTCTTTGTCTCTTTTCTTTTTGTCGGAAAAAGAAGGAAGATATTGAAAAGGTACTTTGTTTCAAATCGGGGAGGTAAAACC
Organism: Acacia acuminata; assembly: GCA_019022655.1. Lineage (NCBI taxonomy): Eukaryota > Viridiplantae > Streptophyta > Magnoliopsida > Fabales > Fabaceae > Acacia > Acacia acuminata. The sequence continues at coordinate 1,579,636 of JAFJYI010000125.1, forward strand.
GACGACAACGACGGTCCAACCTTGAGAAGAATTGTCACCGTGTTTGTTTTTATTCAAATAAGGTAAAAGATGTTTTTTGTTTTTTGTATGTTCTTAACGTATTCTCGCGAATTTCTATTGTTGATTTACACGAGGACAATGTTTTGTTTGTTTCCTTTTTGTCGGAAAAAGAAAGACGATAATGAAAAGGACAAGGCGATCGAATATGGAAACCAAAGCTGACAAAAAATGGCAGTGTTTTTAGGACCCTCGATTTACTAAGTGTGCGGTCCTAAAAGTCTTCATTCTTTCATCTTAGTTTTTTGAGTCTGCCATTATCCATCTTTCATAGTTGCCTTGTTTATTGCTTTCCAGGTTCGATAATGGATAAACTAACTAATTAAAGTACTAAACTCGCACGAGAACAAAAAGAGTCCATAATATTTTATATAATAATTTTTATCGCTGCCCCATGGGGCAAAAATTAAAAAAAAAAAAAAAAAAAAAAAAACAACTATAAAAAACAACTAATCCTCTTCGTAGTCGGAGAGGGAGGGGGAGCCGGAGTCGTCGGAGTCGGAGTCGTCTTCAGCGGGATCGTACTCCACGTCATTGGCGTGAAGTACCATGTTCAGCTTGTTGTTCACGGTATGAACAAGCGAACCAATTGGCCCAAGCGTCGATCGATTTGATCGACGCGGGCCACCAATGATCGCACCAACCGCTTCACGCTTCGGATTTGGAGGAGGCAATGGCGGAGGGGGCCGAGGTTGAAGAGGAGGAGGAGGAAACGGAGGACCCGGGGGAGCAGCCATTACAAATGGAGGCTAGGCGGTGGAGGAGGCCGTGTAGAAGTGATGGAGAAGAATGTGAAGAAAGTACAGTAACAACGGGTTTAAATAGAGAACCCATCCTGAACAATGTGAAACGCCATAAACTTTAATGAGGAGACGCATAGTTCATCAGAATACGAGGAGACGCCTAGTTGGGAAGTTTATCTGGAAGCCGAAGAGACTCTGAATCATTCATTTGAACAGAGTGTAAGGATACGACTCTGCCATCTGAATTTGAAAAGAATGAATTTCAGTACCGGGTAAATGATGAAAGGTCGGTCTTAAAAGCAATAGAATTGATTTTAAAAATAAATAGACTTTTAGGACCGGACATATTATAAAAGGTCGGATCTTAAAATAAATTGAATTGAAAAAAATTAAATAATAGAATTTTATACCGCGTACCTATAAATCCCGCTCTTAAAAGTAGATCATTTATCACTTGCGTCTCCGGCTCTCTCGCCTTTATTAACTCCTCATACCTCTCTCGTCCTTAACTCCTTATTAATTCCTCACTACCTCGTAACTCCAAACTACGTACGTGGCTATCTCGAGAACAGCTCTCGCCTTTATTAATTAACTCCTCATACCTCTCTGCCCCAACTGCTCAAACCATGGTTAGATACAAGAGAACCGCTCGTAGGGGTGCTCTTACTCGTGATGCTCGTGCCTTCCGTCGATCGTTATACGGTGCGCCTCCTCCATCGAGAGTCCGTCCTATTGTGACAGAAGAGTCTCGGGTCGTTGGACCCATTGTTATTTCTTCGGATGATGAAGAGATTGTGCAACCCCTACCCATTCTTCCGGCAATATCCCCCAACCTCTTGATCCCAAACCCTCTCCATGAGTTCCTCCGTCTTGTAGACCATGAAGAGGTTCCCGCTCCCCCTCTCCAACCTCTTGGCCCCACCGCGACTACTACCGACCCCTCTCCTCTTTCCTCTAATGAAGCATTGTGCCGATGCGAGTAAGACAGAACTTGCCGATCTCCGCGGGAAATTAATGTTGTTCACGCCGATATCACCAAGGCTTTGGAGGATAATAAGCTTTAGGATGTTTAGTCGATTCTTGTTTTTGATAATTTTCTCGCTTGTTTTTTCTCTTAATTTTCTTGTGTACGTGCATATTCTCCATTTATGTATGGAAGCAAGTAAAACTAAGCTTGTGTCTTTCTAATATTCATATTCTCCAGTTTTCCTTTAATTTATTTTATTAACTAGTTTTTTGCGCGTCGCCAAAGGCAAACCTCTTCTTTTTTTTTGGTTAATTAATAAACGAAATACTTTTAGGACCGTAGTTCTTATAACCGCTGGTCTTAAAATTAAATGAATACTGAAAGTTAGGACCGGAGTATTCTTAACCGCTGGTCTTAAAAATTAGTTAATAAATATTTGACTTTTAGGACCGGACGCTTTATAAATCTCCGGCCTTAAAATTAAATGAATACTAAAATTTAGGACCGTAGTATTGTTAACCTCCGGTCTTAAAAATTTATTAATAGAATTATATCTTTAGGACCGTATATCGTATAATTAACCGGTCTTAATAAAATCTAAAATATTAAGACATGTCTCGTCGCGGGGAAAATTAAATTTCCTCTCGTAACTTCTCTTGTCGCGCCGAAAGTGATTACACAGTGTTCTGTCTCAAAAAGTGTGTGTTGCGTCATCGTCGCTTTCGTTCCTCTCTCGAGATTAACTCTCTCGGGTTCCTTAGCTAAACGTCTATAGACCAAGCCGTACGAGGTGTTTCGGTTATATAACTTTATGATTTTCCTTCTAATGGTTCTGGGTTTTTCATGGGTTGAACGAAATCGATGAAATGTTATTGTGGTTTCTCTCGTTGTTAATGAATATTGTATTTTGAAGATTATATTTGCACTTTAGACCTACCCAACCGACCAAGAAATGTTTTTAGGTTACTCTTGTTGTCTCGCAACATCAACGTTCGTGGCGGGAGAAGAAAGACTCAAGAAACGCATTTGAATTTATATGGTACAAAGGTGAGTCCACAAGACCTTCATGCGATGCATTTAATTTCCTCGTCATGTATTTATTTTGCTTCTTGGATTCACCGTGATACATTTATGACCAAAAGTGATTCTTCGTTATGCATTTAATGGGCAAGTTTCTAAAAAAAAAAAAAAAAGACATGCATAACCGACATTGAGCATAAATATGCATTTGGAGTTGGCTTATTTTATATGCAAGTCTCTCGCTTTTTTCGGATTATGTATATGTTAAATCTTTCCGTCTATAGGAATTCTACTATGGACCACATTGGATAAATGCTTTACGGACGAGTGTTGAATATCGAATGGGGTGAGGGACTTTATTGAATTTGCTAAACAAAATGCCCATGATGATAATGGGAAGTTTTATTGCCCTTGTGTAAAATGTCTGAATGAGAGGCGACTAAGTGTTGAAGTTATATACACACATTTAATTTGTGAAGGATTTTGTAAGACTTATACAAGATGGGTATGGCATGGTGAAAAAATACCAAGTGGGTCTCAACATGGGGAAGTGGCCTTTGATGATAATGACACGGATATGGATGATCGCATAGAGGACATTATCCGTGATGTAGGAGAAGAGGCTTTTCATCAATCACATGCATATGGTAATATGTGCAGTGATGAAGAGACCCTCTATACCGTGGGTGTAAAAAATACCAATTGTTGAACGCCGTATTGAAATTGGTAAGCTTGAAGGCACGTCATGGATGGAGCGACAAGAGTTTTTTGAAATGCTTGAGGCTTTTAAGGACATGCTTCCGGATGATAATGTGCTGCCGCATTGATACTATGATGCTAAGAAAATACTTTGTCCACTGGGATGGAGTACAAAAAGATCCATGCATGCCCGAATGATTACGTATTGTATATAAAAGAGTTTGAAGAGAAGCATAATTGTCCGATATGTGAAACCCCAAGGTACAAGTCAAATAAGGGGCCTACAAAAGTGTTGTGGTATCTTCCAATCATACCAAGGTTCAAGCGGTTGTTTGCGAATGAAAATGATGCAAAAAATTTGAGGTGGCATGCAGATGAGAGGATTTCGATGGAAAGCTTCGACATCCGGCCGATTCTTCTCAATGGAAGAAAATCGATCAATTATTTCCGAACTTCGGCGAAGAACCTAGGAACCTTAGGCTTGCCCTTAGCACGGATGGCATGAATCCATATGGAAGCCTTAGCAAAGCATACATAGTTCATGGCCCGTACTACCGATTATTTACAACTTATCTCCAATGTTATGCATGAAACGAAAGTACATCATGTTGTCTATGTTGATTTCGGGACCGAAACAACCCGGAAATGACATTGATGTTTACCTTCAGCCCTTGATCGAAGACTTGAAGGAGTTGTGGGTAGAAGGTGTCGATGTTTTTGACTCTTTCAAGAAGGAGGTGTTTAAAATGCGAGCCATGATATTTTGTACTATAAACGACTTCCCAAAGATATGGGAACTTGTCGTGGTATAGTGTAAAAGGCCATAAAGCATGTCCGGTTTGTGAAGAAGGCACACGCTACCATCAACTTCAACATGGAAGAAAGACGGTTTATCTTGGACATAGGAGATTTCTTAGACGGGGCCACCCATATCGTCGATTAAAGAAAGCCTTTTTGGTGGCCAAGAGTATGAAGATGCTCGGTGGCATTGACGGGGAGCAAGTTTATGAAAAGGTGAAAAATATCAATGTCGTCTTCGTAAGACCGCAAAGAGTAGAAAAGAAACAAATATATGGAAAAAGAGATCTGTATTCTTCGATCTTCCATATTGGCGCAATCTTGATGTGAGACACAAGTATTGATGTCATGCATGTGGAGAAAAACGTATGTGATAGTATTGTTGGCACGCTTCTCAACATACAAGGTAGTTCCAAGGATGGTGTGAAGGCAAGATTGGATCCGATAGCAATGGGAATACGCGAAGAGTTACATCCAAGGCCGATGGGAAGAGAACTTATTGTCCCCCGGCTTCTCATACTTTGTCTAAGGATGAGAAACAAAGTTTTTGTGAGTGTTTACATGGCACAAAAGTTCCCACGGGGTATTCTTCAAATTTGAAGAGGCTTGTATCGATGAAGGACTTGAAATTAGTAGGCCAAAAGTCTCATGATTGTCATGTCTTGATGCAACAAGCCTACTCCCAATAGCTATTCGAGGCATCGCCGAATATGATCTTCGGGTCGTTTTGACTAGACTTTGTGTCTTCTTCAATGCGCTTTGTAGTAAAGTTTTCGAGATTGAAAAGTTGGATGAATTGGAGAATGAAGGATATCTTATCTTGTGCCACCTTGAGAAGCTTTTTGTTCCTACATTTTTTGACATCATGGTTCATCTAATTGTTCATCTAGTGAGGGAGATAAAGATGTGCGGCCCTATCCATTTACGGTGGATGTACCCAATTGAAAGATCTATGAAATTCCTAAAAGGGTACGTGAAGAACGCATACCGGCCGTAAGCATCGATTGTTCGTAAATATGTTTCGAAGAAGCCATGGAATTTTGTCAAAATTATTTGGCCAAAGTAAGACATATTGGGCTTCCAAAACGTCAAGCATGTCAAGGGGGTAGACGAGGGGCTTCCGTAAAGAGTGTGGATCCGATGAATTGTCACAAGTCCACTTATACATCTTGAATAATGTTGATGAAGTTCAAGCAAAGCATAGCTGAACATAAAGAAGCCGTAAGGAAAGAAAATCATCGAATGACCGAACAAAGGTTGATTAGGGAGCATAAAGTAACTTTTGCAACCGGTTCAAACAAAAGGTCGAGGGAGAGGAATGTGTTTCGATACAATCAAATGGTTAGCACGTGGTCCCGAGGTCGATGTCATAAGTTGGAATTCGTATGTGATCAATGGTTATACATTTTACACGAAGTCCCTAGATGATAGGAGCACGTACCCGTAACAAAGTGGTGTTATGTTAGAGGTCGAATCTATGCACTTCTCCAGTTCGAAAGACAAGAGCCCTTTATTGGCGTCATGCCATATTATGGGGTTATTGAAGAGATTTGGGAGGTGGACTATGTGAAAATTAGATTTCCCATTTTCAAATGCAAGTGGGTCAATGTCAATAATGGTGTTCGGATCGATCGCTAGGATTTACATTAGTCGATGTCCATGGTAGAAGTTTTGGAGATGAACCTTTTATTATGGCGCACTGTGCAAAACAAGTGTTCTATATCACCGATCAAGAAAATAAAATGTGGTCTCGTAGCTCTCCAAGGAAAGAGGGTCATTGATATTGATGAGGAAATGAATTCGAATTATGGTATTCCCGAGAGTACTCATTTTTCAAGGGGTCTACCGGACATAAACGAAGAAGATGAAGCGGATAATGAACCCGCATAAGAAGTGATCATCAAGAAGGGATATGGGAAGATATCACTTTATAAAAGAGTCAATTCATAAGGTAATATTCATATGCAGATTTCTTTGAAAACTTTAAGGTTTTAACTATATTATATTCCTTCTATGTTCATAAACAATGTCACTCGACTATGAAGTTTGTTCTTGTTTTATTTTTGTATGTGATCCGATCCAAAGGGGCATGTTATAAAAGAGGATGTTACTTTGTTGGGTGGGAATCGATGAAGGCATGGTGAATATTATTTTGGGCATGTGTGTTGTATTTGTAACTTATTGTATTTGTAAGTAAGTTATCTTATTGTATGAATTAATTTGGGTGTTGTAGTCATAGTATAATCATTAATTAAGAGGCCAAATAACTCATGGTGAATAATATTTGTATTCTTTTTCCAATTCAATTTATTCAAATAATTGTTCATAGCTTAGCTTAAAGTATCGACTTTTATGTGCTGGATGGGTGGTGGATTTGTGTGTAATACAATCAGAAGAATGAACATGGAAAAATTCAGGAAAATTTACACCGCAAATAAATGCGCCGGTCTTTAATGGTGAGTTTTTAAGACCGGATGTATTTATATGTCCTGGCCTTAAAGGTCGGTAACACATTTCATAATAAGCGCCCGGTCTTAAAAGTTGGTCTTTTTAAGACCGGTAAATTTATACATGCGTCTAAAATAAAATTTTTAAGACCGCATTTATTTATCATCCAGTCTTGAAAGTCAATCTTTTAAGACCGCGTATAATTAGTCAGTCTTAGAAGCCGCTAAGTTTAAGACCGTATTTATTTTTGTCCAAGTCTTAAAATTCTATCTTTTAAGAGCGGCCTAATTATTAGCCGGTCTTAAAAGTTGAGTTTTAGGACCGAACAAAAAAGTATTTCGTGTTTATTTTAGTACGACTTTTAAGACCCAATGTTTTAAATGTCCGGGCCTAAAATATTTTCTTTAAGACCGGTCGTAGTCCGGTCTTAAATGTAGACTTTTAATACCGGCTGGAACAAGACCGATCGCGGGTCCGGTCCTACGATGCCTCTTTTGTCCTGGTCTTAAAAGCCTTTTTTGCACTAGTACAAGATTTATTATTTTCTTAATTTTTTTAAAAATTTGTAACCTCTTACAAGGTTTGAATAGTTGGATTCAATTTTACTGTTGATGAGGTGTAAATCTATTCATAAGTTATTTCCCCATAAGTATTTAATACCCTAAAAGTTTTTTAGAATTTTTTTTTAAAAAAATACCACTTGAATTTCAAAATATCAAATAGACGATTTCTCACTAAAACGAGTTGTCAATCCTAATACTATTGTTATTAATCCTATTACTCTTGTTGATAACATAATTTTAAAATTCAAGTGGCATTTTTCCAAATTTTTATAGATCCCATAGTACACATGAACATTACCAAATAAAATAAAAGTGTTATTTTTAGTAAAGTCTTAGTGCTTGTTTGATATCATTTTTGGAATTTTTAAAAGTGTTTATTTACATAAATTAAGATAAAACTCATTTCACATATTGTCATTACATACCGTAAATTAGGATTAAAAAGTTGTTTTTTTAAATACTTTAATCACTATTCTAAATAAGCATTTAAGGTTTTCTCTCCTATTTGATAAATCTTTAACATTGCAATACCCAAAGGAAATAATGATATTTTCGGACTTGGCTTACGTCCTTTTCTCCCCCACGTTTGCTGCTATCCGATGCTTTAAATGGTGATTTTTTGCCCCAAAACACACACACACCTGGTCCCTTTTTTTTAAAAATATATATATATATATATATATATATATATATTTTAGGGCACTTCCAGGTAGTAAAAAGATAATTCAGGATATTGAATGATATTAATAAAATTTTTCATGATCTTGAAAAAGTATTTCATGGTACTGATTGATGCTAAGAGAAAATTGACTGGTAGTGATAAAATTCTTCATGATCTTAAAAAATTATTTAAGGATCTTGAAAAAATATTTTAAACTATATTTTTAGTAGCAAAGTTAAGTATCGTAAATAATTTTGAACATTCTAAAATAATTTTTTTAAGATCATGAATTATTTTTTCATTACAAGTCAATATCCTTTTAGTACCAGTTAATATCTTAAAATATTTTTTCAAGATCATGAAGAATTTTTTTTAGTATAATTTAGTATCATGAATTATCTTTTTACTGTCTGGAAGTGCCATGAAATACACACATACATATATATATATATATAAAAGGACCAGTTGTATGTGTTTTGAGGAAAAAAATGTCACCATTTAAAGCATCGGACAACAGCGGACATGGAAGAGAAAAGGACATAAGCCAAGTCCGATATTTTCACTCCATTAAAAAACGTTGATGTGTACTGTAACAATTGTGAAAATTTTATTATTATAATTTAACTATAATTGAAATTGACTTGATTTGATATTTGAAATATGGTACTAGCGTAGCGGAGTTAGGAATGTGAGAATTGATTGGATGGTGTGATAGTTAGAATCTTGACTCAATTCAACACAAGCACGCACACAATTTTTTCAAGGGAAAATCCTTTTAAGATTTAAAGAAACTAAAAAAAATGTTAAAATTTATGGATAAAATTGTTAATCACCTATTAAAGAAGTTATTAATGAAAGTTTTGTGACATCAAAATTTTCTATAGGATTTTTTTGACATTCTTTAAGTTCTTCGGGATCTTAAAAGGATTTTCTCTTTTCTTAACCCTCCTGACTGCTTTAGTTAGGCATCAAATTTTTGTTATTATTACAAGCTTATCACAAATTTCACTCACATCATCCCACTAACTATAACTCAAACTTTTAGGATTGGTTTGTTTAAATTTTATAAATACATTATTTTACATGGTTTAAAAATCTATAAGAAAATAGAAGTCGTGTTACATTTGGCTACAATCATATAATTTATTATCATTATGGTTGTTGTTGTTGTTGTTTTTTTTTTTTTACATTTTTATCTTATCTTCATTTATTATCCAATGCTTTTAAATTATACTATAATATCTTTGTGCATCTTCATATTTTTTAATGAACATTCTCTCTTATTTATTGCATCCTTAATTTACATTTTTTTTTGCCTTCGCATATTTAATTTAATTGTTTTCATGAGCTACTCGAAGTATCCTTTAAAAGAGTAATTTCTTTTTTTTTAATATTAAAAATATTGTAAAAATTTTCAAGATTAATTTTGGAGACAATTAAAGCAACTTGGTTCAATAATCAGTCTCATTTTTTAGATATCGACTTGACTATATCCACATAATATTTCGAATGTCAGATTTTTTTGTTGTTTTGTTGTTGTTGTTGTTGCATGCTATATATTGATAATGAAGGTTTAATCTTCTAATAAAATTAGTGAGTATAAGTTATTCATTCTGAGTGGTTCTTCTTGGAGATTAAAAGAATAAAAAACAACCAACAAGTTGTTGGTTGAGGTGGTAAAGAGTCTTGGGTTCACATTTCATGCTTCTCTCTTATTTTTTCTTACATGTTTATCCCTTTAATTAGAGTAATGGGGGCATTTTTTTTTATATGTTTTATTTATTTAAATTAAATTATATACTTATTCTGAATTTTTTTCACAAAGATCTCAAATTAATTAATTTTCATTATACCGGTATTGTAGGAAAAATATTTACGAATGCAGGACTAAAAATTAATTAATTTAAGACACTAAGTGTAAAAAAAATTTCATGATGTAACATATAATTTAATCTACATAAATAAATATATATATATATATATATATATAAATGCCATCATCCCTCTAATTAGAGGGATGAGCATGTAAGAAGTGCATAAGGAGAAGCATGTAATGTGGATTGAAGGGCTTTCTCTTGTAAAGAGCAAAACACAAATTTAAATTCCGAAAAACACATTTATTAGAAGAGATGAGAATTCTTTACTCTCTAAGCCTCAAAAGGGAAAACCCTTTATCAAATAAAATAACATCAAGAGCATTTTGTTTACCAGAAAATATCCTAATAATGATAAAAGTGTATTAGTGTATTAATTTAATGTTGATAGAGCATAACAAAAAATATCAGAAAAAGTTGTGATGCAAGTGGGGTAATAAACACATATATATTGCATGCTTACACTGTTACACAAACAAATAAGCCAATAATCAATCCTTAAATATCATGTAATGGAAGCAGAATAGTTTACAACTTCACTGAAGATCATGCTGTGTTATTAGCACCTTTAATTAATCATTAATTAAGGTCTAATCTCAACAATTTGGATCTTTGTGCCTACAAAAGTGATTACAAATTAATTAAGATAATCCAATTGTACCATTTTATTTAGCATTATTATAATGAGCAGGTTATGCCTTATGATTAGACGCTACTTTTCTCAGTTTGTTTCCCAAAAAGCATTTTCATTTGGTTATGTATATAACTTGTTCAAACTATCACATCTTCTATTTTTTTAATTATTTAAAATTTTGTGGATAGGATTGTAAGTTTTGAAACCTTTTTCTTGGCTAATATAAAACCACACTAGCTAGCTCCAAACCGACCCACCAATCATGCTCCAATTCTGATTTTCTTCCAAATCACTTCCCTCTATATACGTATCTAAAAAGTAATTAACTATGTATGTAAAATATCAATAAAGAATTTTGTCCAAGAAAAAATATCAATAAAGAATATCATTGTCTCAAATATATAGTGTAAAATTTATTTGATGAATATTACCACTCTTGGAGGATGAGTCTTGGAGTAACAATAAGGATGCTTCCAAGTAAATTGGAGGTCATGATTTTAAATATTGAAAACAACATTTTCGCTCGTGAGGATAAGATTACATATATATATTTTTCCTCAAATCCCACTTAATGAGAGCTTTAATTTGTAAACTGGGAGGATAAGATTACATATATCTATTTTTCCTTAGATCCCACTTGATGAGAGCTTTAATTTGTAAACCGGATAAAAACGATTAGTACTCTTCTTTCATACAGTTAAAAAGATGGTGTATTAAGGACTAAGGAGCATTAGAGGATAGAAGAGGACATATTGTTAGATGTCCTTAACATAAAATATTAAATTAATAAATTTATGAGTGTTTTATTTTTTATATATTATAATTAAATTTATTTTATTACCTTATGTTCAAACCCCAATAATAAAAAATGAGAATTAAATTGAAAAAAATATCCCAATAAATTCAAATAATTTGGAAGTGAAATTCATGACTTTAGTCCGTAGTCATTATTGAACAGGTCAAACTTTATGGAGTACAGGAAAATTGTCTATATTAGGAAACAATTTGTAAAGGTTTTCTAAAAAGGAAAGTATTTTAACGGGTTTTAACTAAATGAGTGTAAACATAATTACATATGAATTAAATTAGTGATATAATTACCCGACTCGTTTTTAGTTTTAAAGGGATATTACAAGATTTCATATATAAAGTTGATCGATTTGATAGGCATATTCAAAACAAACACACCTTGTACAGACTCGCACAAAAGAAAATTTAGATGAAAAAAATGAAAGGAAAAAGAAAAAACAATCACAAGATCTAATAAGGCAAAACAATCAATTGTACATGAAAATATTAATTAATATAAAAATAAGATGTCGATAAAAATTTGTTATGTAAACTGACTACCCCTTTATTCCATTTTACAAGACACGTTTTCAAGAGATTTTGGCTTTATTAAAAAATGAATATTTTTTAAAATATCCCTAAATGATGCTTTAAAAAATTAAAAAAGTGTAAGAAAAAATATTTAATAAAATCCTATTCAGGAAAAGATGAGATGGTTTTAAAAATAGAAACATAATTTTCTTGATAATGTAAAACATGTAGATTTAGCTTATAAAAGGACCTAAATTAGAAGCATGGACAGAGTGATCAGAAACCACAAAAAATGTTGGAAAATCAATTAATAACAGCATGATTAACAAAGTACAGGGGATTAAATAATGATTACTGATAAGTTCTCTTTAAAATAAAATTAATTAAAAAAATTGAAAGACATGCGTGATTGGTCTAAAAAATTAAGTACAAAAATGCATGAGAATTAGGATAAAACAAAATGGAGTAACTTTTTGTTTGATATGAAAAGGACACAGCCACCAAGGGAAGAGAGGGACTTTCACAGATAAAAAAGATTTTTTTTTTTTAATAAAAAGAAATATGAAAAGTGGATCTGAACAGTTGAACTATCACCACACAAATTGGAACATAGAATTTTTTTTTATTGGTAAAAGAAGATTCTATTAAATAAAACTTTAAAGAAGTGCTATTACAAAGAGAAGAAACCAAACAACAATCAAAACAGAAAACAAATAGATACAACAAAGAGAAACAACTACAACAGAAACAATACATCCTAAAATAAAAAGAAAAAAGAAAACTAGAAAGGAAAAAAAGAAACAATAAAAACTAGCCACCATCCAAATAGAGAAGTGATTGGTGGATATTAAGCGAAGAGGACCAAGCCGCTTCCACAAATTGGAACATAGGAAGATTCTATTAAATAAAACTTTAAAGGATTATCAATACCAAAGAGCAATTAGTGTTTGATCCTAGAGTTAGAAGAGATGACAAGTTAGAAGAGTGTTGGTCGGTCATGAAACCCACCCAATAAGTAAGACACCTCTTTATAAAGATCGCAGAGGAGATTCGTAAAGACGGTTGCCCCCTCTCAAGGAAAAGAACAAAGAGAACCCAACCTTAGAAGACAGAAGACAAATAACATCCTACATAAGTGAATCTGAACAGTTGAATTAGCACCACAGAAATTGGAACATAGAATTTGAAAGTGATAGGGTTTCTCCTTTCTGGCGTTTGAAACATGATGAAGTGGAAGATAAGCATGCTCTATGCTGACGTGCATTCTTCTACATCTGTTTTAATTTATTAAAAACATTAAACTTTTCATGAAATTCAAATGAATTTTAATATTATCTCTTATGCCTAATATAAAAGCTAGTTGAATGGTTAAATTTGATTATAAATATAATATTTCAGTTCATTTTATCTCCTCTATTTATTACTTTTTTCTCAAATTATTGATATACCTGTTTGAGATAGTGGTGACGAAGTGATATTTTTCTAAATAAGTCTTTTTTCTAAAAGTCATATTGTAGATGTGATTTGTGTTTGGGATAAACGATGAATTTTGACTATTTTTTAAAAAGTCGATTTGCGATGAAAAAGGGCTCTTATTTGAATATTATTGAATAAATATATATATATGTGTGTGTGTGTGTGTGTGTGTGTGTGTGTGTGTGTGTGTGTGTGTGTGGGGTATTTATGTGATAATGTGGGATAAAAATTAAATTTAAATGTAAATTTGCTGAAAAACAGTAAAATTACCATTAAAAAAAATTTATAAAACACTGAAAAACTGAAGTGCTTAACTTATAACTCGATATATAATCGAATATCACACATGGATATTTTAGGGAGATAATGTTTAATTTGTTTTATTTAATTAGTTTATTTCATTCCTTAATTAATCTATCTAAATTATTTGAGCAGCTCTTATATTAGGTGTTAGAGGGAGTATTATTCTTATTAACTAAACTGAAATCCAACATCATATGAATTTTTACTCTCACCGCAAATATATGCATGTATTGAAAAAATTTAACCCTTCATAAAACTATTAAATACTACCTCCGGTCCTAATTATAAGAGTGAGTTGAATTTTTTAGAAAGATTAAAGAAGCTAAATAAGTTAATTAATAATATCATATATTATATATTATTAGATTATATATTAGTTTATTAGTCAAACTAATTACTTTGGAGAGAAAAATAAAAATAAAAATACTTTAAAGTAATTTAATTAGTTTCCTTACTTTTTTTTTAAAAAAATTAACTTGATTTTATAATTAGGACTGGAGGGAGTACTTTATAAAAATTACCAATAACAGTTTATATATGTGAGTATATGGGATTGAAAGGAGTACGAATAACGTTTAATATCCAATGCTATTAGATTATAATTGTTAGAGAAAATAATCTCATTAATTCACATCCTCATGAACTCGTGAATCACATGTGAAATTGAAGTTATTGTCAAAGACACTTGAAGCTGTCTTAGATCATGTGGTCAGTGTAACCGGTGATTAAGATTCAATCATTTTGATGTAATCTAAAAAATGGTTGTTGTCTAAATTTACAAGATTTATTATTTTCTTTAAATTTTTTTAAAATTTATAACCTCTTACAAGGTTTGAATATTTGGATTCAATTTTACTGTTGATGAGGTGTAAATCTATTCATAAGTTATTTCCCTATAAGTATTTAATACCCTAAAAGTTTTTTAGAATTTTTTTAAAAAAAATACTACTTGAATTTTAAAATCTTAAATAGACGATTTCCCACTAAAACGAATTGTCAGTCCTAATACTATTGTTGTTAATCTTATTACTTTTGTTGATAACATAATTTTAAAATTCAAGTGGCATTTTTCCAAATTTTTATAGATGCCATAGTACACATGAACATTACCAAATAAAATAAAAGTGTTATTTTTAGTAAAGTCTTAGTGCTTGTTTGATATCATTTTTGGAATTTTTAAAAGTGTTTATTTATGTAAATCGAGATAAAACTCATTTCACATATTTTTCTTACATACCGTAAATTATGATTAAAAATTTGTTTTTTTAAATACTTTAATCACTATTGTAAATAAGCATTTAACGTTTTCTCTCGTATTTGATAAATCTTTAACATTGCAATACCAAACGGAAATAATGATATTTTCGGACTTGGCTTACGTCCTTTTTCCCCCACGTTCGTTGTTGTTTGATGCTTTAAACGGTGATGTTTTCGCCCCAAAACACACACACACCTGGTCTTTTTTTTTTTTTTTTTTTTTAAAAAAAAAAAAAAATATTTCAGGGCACTTCCAAATAGTAAAAAGATATAATTCAGGATACTGAATGGTATTAATAAAATTCTTCATGATCTTGAAAAAGTATTTCAGGGTACTGACTGGTGCTAAGAGAAAATTGACTGATACTGATAAAATTCTTCATGATCTTAAAAAATTATTTAAGGATCTTAAAAAAATATTTTAAACTATATTTTTAGTAGCAAATAAGATCGAAATAATTTTGAACATTCTAAAATAATTTTTTTAAGATCATGAATTATATATATTGTTATGGACTCTAAATGGGCCGACCAAGTCAAGCCCACTAAGAGGCCAACTACCCCACACCTATCCCCACTACCTCAATGGTGCAGAAATGGGGGCACAACGCACGCATCATGGGAGCATGCCGCCTAGAGAGTCGGATCAAACCGGCTCGGTTATAAATAGGGGCACACCCCCCGGTGAACGGTACACACGTATTCTCCCTTACTCTTTAGATATCGTCCCACCGTGCACACACCCCACACCTCTCGTTGTGTACAAGGATCATCTTGCCCACCGTTATCTGTGCCATAGATAACATTGGATAAGCCTACCAGATCCTATATTGAAGTTAACCAGCCTCCAGGGCTGAGACATTTGTGTTCCACAACGGAACATTGGCGCCGACCGTGGGGACGATTAAACTTCGAATCCCATACCATAAAGCCACGAACCTATCAGAGCAAATGGCGAATACAAGAGGACGTGGTGCAACAACTCGCAGTAATCAAGTGCCGAAGAACAACCAGAGCAACATGAAGGACAAACATCACAACCGGGGCCCGATGAACCCGGAAAAAGAACCAATGTTGGTAGAAACCGAAGAGGAGACATCGGCAACGAAATCTCAACCCTTGAAGATGTCGCTACCCGGCAAACCAAAACCATTGAAGTAGTCGACCCCGATATTCGTTGTTACGGTACCCTTGGGTCCGTATTGGACGAGAATAGACGAGATGGAAACACGGAATCGATTACAAAGGGAAGAGGACGTCCGACTATGAGAGAAGAGATGTACCGCCGCGAGGAAGAATTCAGAAATTAGTCGGACGTCACGCGGGACCAACCCCGATCATGACGGCAACACGGGGAAGGGCAATGTGGACCCGAGCCAAAATGGCATCCCCACTCCTCGGAATATTGGGACGTCAACGCTAATGAAGACACTCCCGAGATGAGGAACGATACACGGGAAGCCGTAAGCAAGAAAATTCCAGATCGGAAGCTGGCTAATCAGACAACACCGATAACACTCGAAAGGAACGATCGTCGGTCGGAACGTCTAAGAAAGACAAAGGAAAGATCCTCTCTAATAAAGAGGTGGCATCGCCACAATTGATGCAAGCTCGATGAGGAGGAGAAAGTCGCGACTCCCTTCCCTTCACGGCCAAAATAATGGCCGCGCCTTATCCAAAAGGCTTAGACACCAAAGATTTCCCGAAATATGATGGAACACAGACCCGCAAGTGCATGTGGGCAATTTCGAACGGAGATCATGGTCAAAGGATACTCGGGGCCCGTGGTACCCCGGTTGTTTGCGGGAACGCTACGTGGACCAGCCCAAATCGGGTTCAACACCTTGCCGTAAAACACAATCCCGACTTGAAAGATTTGGAGAACAAATTCCTACTCAACTTCGCCACGAGCAGAAGCAACCCAAAACCAAGTTCCAATTGGATCGTGAAGCAATCACCCGGGGAAACGGTGCAAAAGTATTTGGATCGCTTTAAGGACACGGCAATACAAGTGCCGGGGTTAAAGGAAGACGTACATTTGCATTGCATCATAGCCGGCCCGGACAAATCCTCACGTTTGAAGAAGTCTGGCCGTGAAGCGACGTCCCAAAACCCTGGCAGAATTCCGAGATCGTTCAAAGACTTACATAGAGCTGGAACAGATGGATATTATGAGCCATGCACCACGGGACAAACGGAGGAGTCCATCTCCCCGAGTGAAGGAACGATACAATCCGAACAGACAAGAATCCCGAGGACGAAGGGATGCTAAACCTCGGAGAGCGTAAGGAAGATATGACCGATACGCTCCACTAAAAGTATCTCAGCCCGTGTCCGGAAGGAAGTCTCCCGACCGAGATGAAAAAGTAGAACGGCCACGCCCGATGCGGAATGAACATACCCCGGACAAATCTCGATATTGTGAATTTCATGACCAACACGGCACACCACGGATGTCCGTTGGGATTTGAGGGACGCCATCGAGAAATTCATACGAGAGGGAAAGCTCCGTAAATATCTCGATCCAAACGCAAGGGCGGCAGTGGCAAGCGGAGGAGAACGGAGTAGAAGTCCGCCGGCCGAAAAAGAAGACGAGAGAAAAAAGGAAGAGAAGCACATGATGAATATCCCGAGTCAAAATATGACTCGCAATGGGATTGTTGGAGGTTTCGGCGGAGGAGGAGATTCCGCCAATCAAAGAAAAAAATACTTGAAAGAGGTTCTATCCGTAGTTGACCGTCCGAGATTTAAAAGGAGTCTCGCAAAACCAAATTTGCCAATGCTCGGGTTTATCGAAGAAGACTTGGAGGACGTCATGCCGGACACCACGACGGGCTCGTCATAACCGGAATCGTCAAAGATTGCCGAGTTAAGAAGATTTTTATTGATAATGGAAGCGCGGTGGACATAATCCTCTGGGATGCGTTTAAACGCATGCGACTCGATTCGGAAGACCTCAAACCATGTAGGACCACCCCGACAGCTTTAATGGAGAAGACACCCGTCCAAAGGGATACATCGACCTCAAATTGACATTGGGGACGAAAGAGGCGTTCAAGTCGGGGATAGTCCGTTTCGTTGTGGCCGACTTCCCGTCTCCATACAATATTATTCTGGACGACCGACTATCCATGATTGGAACATGCCGGTATCGTCTAATCACCGAAGTTGAGATTTTATGATAGAGAGAATCAGTCGTTACCGTAAAAGGAGATCGAGAGACTCTCGGCAATGCTACTTTGAAGCGGTGAAAATTCCAAAGACGGACCTTGCCAAAGGAGGAGAAAAGAAGACGGACAGTAAGCCTGTTTACATAGTAGAGTTGGATTTGAGGGAAGAAGACAAGATGCAAAGGTCCGAGCCTAATGAAGAGACAGAAGATTTCGTCCTGGGGAATGAACCAGAGCAGACAACCAAAATCGGGAAAACATTGAATCCCGAGATGCGAGCAAAATTGGAGTTGTTCCTGCGAGCAAACAAAGACGTGTTTGCATGGACGCCATCTGAGATTCCGTGAATTGACCCCGAGTTTTGTTGTCACAAATTGGCCATCCACCATGGGTCAAACCCAAGAGCTCGAGAAAGAGGAAACAGGTGCGGACCGGGTAAAGCCTTGGAAGCGCATGTCCAGGAGTTGATCACAGCCGGATTTATTAGGGAAGTGCAATACACGACGTGGTCGTCACAAACGTGGTCATGGTCAAAAAACCTAACGGCAAATGGCGCGTATGCACGACTACAAAGACTTGAACAAAGTATGCCCGAAGGATGCATTTCCCATGCCTAACATTGACCAATTGGTTGATCGGCCGGCCGGCTTTCAACTTTTGTCATTCATGGATGCATACTGGATACAACCAGATTGCCATGCATCCCGAGGATCAAGAGAAAACGGCCTTCATCACGGACAATGCGAACTATCGTTATAACGTGATGCCATTCGGCCTCAAGAATGCGGGGCGACTTACCGTGAGAATGATGACAAAGGTCTTTTCGGATCACGGGAAAAAACGTGGAAGTCTACATTGATGATATGATAGTTAAATCTAGAGAGCAGAACGACCATGTTCATGATCTACAACAAACCTTCGAAAAATTGAGGAAGCATCGAATTGGGTTGAATCCGACGAAATGTGCTTTCTGAGTTCCGTCAGAAAATTCTTGGGTTTCCTTTTGACCAACCGAGGCATTGAAGCTAACCCGAGAAGTGCAGGGCCGTGATGGAAATGAGACCCCGGAGAACAAGAAAGAATTACAGAAGCTGATGGGCGATTGGCGCCTTGACAAGGTTCTTGCCCAAGTCGCAGAAAAATCCCTCCCATTCTTTAAGCTCTTGAAGAAGGAAGCTCGTGAAGGGTGGAACTCGGAGCGTGAAGAAGCGTTCGACAAAATAAAGCAATGCTTAGCATCTCCGCCGTTGTTATCACGGCCCGAAGTTGGGGATAAATTGTTGCTGTATTTGTCGGTTGGGGAAAAGGCAAGAAGCGCGGTCTTAGTTCGAGATACCGAAGACGGCAGAAACCGCCTACTTCGTAAGTCGGCACCGCAAAGTTCCGAGTTGAGATATCGAAACCGGAAAAAATGGCCTTTGCACTCTTAACAACGGCAAGACGACTTCGCCATTATTTCCTTGGCCATTCGATCGTGGTAAGAACGAATCAACCCATCCGACAAGTTTTACATAAACCGACTTGGCGGGCGTGTGATGATAGCTTGGGCCATTGAATTGTCCGAGTTTGATATCACATATGAGGCCCTAAGCAGCAATCAAGTCACAAGCTTTGGCTGATTTCTTAGTCGAGCTAACCTCGGTTCAAAATGAGAAGACGGAGCCGAACCATGGAAAGTTTTCGTGGACGGATCGTCTAACATAAAGGGAGGTGGTGCCGGAGTTATCGTGGAAAGTCCCGAAGGCGTGGCGATGGAATTATCTCTCCGACTTGATTTCCCAACATCGAATAATCAAGCGGAATATGAGGCCCTCATTGCCGGGTTGCTGCAGGCCAAAGAAAACGGAGCTCGGCAAGTCCATGTATCCACGGACTCTCAACTGGTCGCTTCCCAAATCCAGGGGACCTATCAAGTGAGGGGGCCCCTGTTGGCTAAATACTTGACAAAGGTGAAAGACATTATGACATATTTCGACGAAGTGACGGTAGCGCACATTCCTCGGGCAGAAAATACGAGGGCCGACATCCTCTCGAAGCTAGCTAGCACGAAGTGCCCGGAAATCTCCGCACAATTGTCCAGCCAGAACCCACCGGAACCAACTTGCGTGATGCGATTTCGATTCGGGGATTGGAGAAAACCAATTGCCGATTATCCGGAAAGGGGATAACCCTGCAGGATGCGGCCGAATCAAGAACTCTAGTCGAAAGCGCCGCCTATGTGATGGTGAACGATCGTTGTATCGTAAAGGCGTGCATTCCCCCATGGCTAAATGTCTCAACGAAGATCAAGCTCAATACGTTTTGGCGGAAATTCACGAAGGCATAAACGGACAACACATGGGGCGAAAGCTTTGGCCCGTAAGGCAGTTCGGGCGGGATACTATTGGCCTACGATGGCGCAAGATGCTAAATATCATGTTCAAACATGTAATAGTTGCGTAAGCACGGCAAGTTATGTGGGTTCCACCATCCGAGTTGACGCAGATCACGGCTCCATGGCCATTCTACAAATGGGGCATGGACTTGTTGGGACCGTTTAAACCAGCTCCAGGCCAATTGAAGTGGTTGATCGTAGCGGTCGATTACTTTACTAAGTGGATCGAAGCTGAACCGCTGGCGACCATTACCTCGGCTAGAGTGCAGAAATTCCTACAAAGGAATATTATATCGCGATTTGGGATTCCGGCGGAAATAGTCACGGACAATGGGACGCAATTCATGGATAGAGGCTTCCAAAGAAATGATGTCCGCCCTTAATGTGAAGCATCATTTCGCTCCGTGGAACACCCACAATCCAACGGACAAGCCGAGGCAAAAACAAAGTCATCGTCAACGGACTTAAAAAGCGAATGACCGAGGAACGGGAAAGTTGGGTGGAACATCTCTATGCAGTCTTGTGGGGTTGTCGGACCACGCTCAAACATCCACGGAGAGACGCCGTTCAGCCGACGTACGGATGTGAAGCCATGATTCCAAAGAGAAATCGGCGAACCCTCATGGAGAAAAGCGACGACTTTCGCAAAGAAGGGCAGGAAAATGACGAGGCTATCGCAAGCCGAGCTAGATCCGATCGACGGTTAGAACCACGGCTCACTTGCGAGACTTAGCCACAAAGCAACTCGTCGCGGCTCGGTTCAATAAGAAGGTTAATCTCCGATCCTTCAACAAGGATGACTTGGTGCCGCGAAGGGCCGATATAGGCAACGTAAATGCCCGAGAGGGGAAGCTCGCCGCAAATTGGGAAGGTCCTTACCGCATCCGACATGAACTCGAAACGGCGCTTATGTGCTCGAATCACCGAAAGGGGAAGCAATCAAAAGGACTTGGAATGCCGACAAACTTAAGGCTTACTATAGCCGATTATCGAAGTCCATGCACTCGTTTGTTTTCAATGTTTTGTTTTCAGTTAATTTCAGTATTTCCCTATATTAACTTGACTTTCGTGCTTACTTCATCATGAATATGTATCAAATTCCTACGGAATCGAGTCGATGTAAAGCTGAACAATGAATGAATCAAAAGGACGGGCATTAGTACCCGTATTCCGCAACTTGTTCAAATGAAGTCGGGCAAAACATGTATGGACCAAAGTTCATAAATCATGTAAAAGAAATTATCTCGCTTAAGGAAGTCGGACGCAACATGTATGGACCAAAGTCCATGAATCATGTAAAAGAAAAGCCGCCGAATAAATATCCTAGTAAGCACATTTACAGGATCGTGGCAACGAAGAGCCAAATGATAGGATTGATGGAACTCGGATTACTCAATTCGGGTTTATCAGATTATCCACGTTGGCCAAAGTACACATGTGCGAAATGGCAAACGCCCATTTTCAGAATCATGTAGCGGCATAGCCGCCAAGTTTAGTGTATACACCATTTAAATGCCGAAATTAGGCATACTGTGAAAGGAGTGTTTCCTTGACCTTGATCACGTCAGAAACCTTCAATTCGAAAGACGCTAAATAGAAAATAAGCGCATATGATTAAAACGGTCAAATTAAACGTTTACAAATTAAAGCCCTACAAGGGCAAAGCAAGAGTTGTTTACATAACCTACGTACAAAGCCGTAAGGTGCAAAATGGCAAATTGCCGACTATTGCTGAACAGACGGAGATTGACCGCCGCCTTCTTCTTCCCGAATTGTCTCGACAAGGCCGGCATCATCAACAACGGCGGAGCCGGAATAAATATCCCGTCTTCAACGTACGCGTTCATGTGCACTCCGTCTAAATTCAAATCAATTGAGGAATTCAGAAGCGAACTTGTTCCACGGCATTCTCGAAGGCCTCCTTAACGCCCGCCGTTAGCTTGAAATATTAACCTCGGCGACATCAAGGGCGCCTCTACATTTAACTAAGGTTGGCCTCGAGCGGCCGTGAGGGCTTGCTTACAAGCTTTGAGCTCCGTCGCCCGTTCGTCAATAAAGTTTTTATATCCGGCAATGGACTCCACATCACTCGTGGACCCGCGCCCTTCGTGTAAGCTCGACTCGGATAAGTGCAACAAGCGTCACGGACTTTAACCAGCCATCGAGAGGCTTTCCTTCTCGGCCTCGCCATTTGCAGATCCTCCCGTGCTTGAGTTAATGCCTCGTCATTCTTCTTCTTCTCTTCCTCAAAGAAGTCCAGATCTTTCTCATTCGACCGACCTTCTCTTTGAGATGTGCCACCGCTGACAAAGGCCGACGTTCTTCAAGTTGGCATGCTCAATCTCCTTCAACTCGCCGTCTCGCCCTCGACAATGTCCGCCCGTCATACCAATGGTCGCGGTCGAATGCCCTTACGGAGGGAGTTGGGTATTTTATGTCCCCAAAAATAAGAACGAGGGAGCCGAATGGCCTGGACGGACATCGGGGCAAGAGCTTCGTGCTCATGATCCCCCGGATCTCGAGCCGGAGAAGTCGGGATAGGAATTTCCTTGCTTGTTGAGGGATTGTCATTCTTCTTCTTCTTAGGAGCTTTGGTTTTCTTGGCGGTAGCAGAGTCATCAGGCTGTCCGCCAGGCGCTTTTCGTTTAGATCCCGGAGGTGTTGGACGAGTGGCAGGAATCGTCACGTCCAGATACTCGGGTCTTTTTCCCATCGATGTACCTGAAAAGCAAAAGCAAAGAAGTCAAATTCCGACCAAACACGCTACGTAAGGATAAATTGGGGGAGGGGAGCCCTATAAACACCTACGGATGTAATGTACTCGGCCGACTCCACCAAATTGTCTTTTCGCACCAAGGCAATAAGGGCGCCGATGGTTTCTCTCTCAAGCGGATAATTGTGACTTAGTTGGTAAAAAATCTTTCGCGTCAAACTTGTGGTGTTCGTCGACCAATATAAGGGGAAGCGTCCCTCGACTTCCCGGACGTCCGGTTCGAAGAAACCACGGTATATCCCCAAGCTTTGCGACAACTTTAAAGTAAGATGTTTTGAAGCCTTTCCATGAATCTTTAAAAGGCCTAAGAAACTTGCGACCATGAGACGCCCGAAATGAGGTCCAACAAAACCATTTCTTTTCCCCGTCCGTGGTAGTCTTAATATCTAAGGGAGTGAAGAAGCTACAAAACACGGAGACGTAACACTCGAGGTTATGAGTTAGGCAATACTTTTCAAAGGCAACGGCCGCGGCCCAACCATTGGGATGTAACTGAGAAGGTGCAAGGTGGAAATGGGTGAGAAGGTTCATTTGGAAATCGGAAAAGGGGAATTCAACCCCGAGATAGGTGACAAAATCCTTGTAAAAATAAAAAAAGTGGCTGGACTCATCGTTGGATCGACCCGAGGCCACGGACTCGTCACCGGAGGCAAGCACACATCATACCCCTCTCCACTTCGGCAATCCGCGAAAGCACTTTTCCGCACATCTTATTCTTACAGTCAAGTACTATATTGCTCACAAGATAGTCTCGACGGAAGGCATTCGTGAAGGTCCTCGGAAGGGGCGGACTCTCCAGATCTCGGAATGAGTGGTTTGGTGTGAAGACATTTAAACCTAAAATAAAAACAAAGGCCGAATCGAACTACGAAGTATACCCGACAAGACAGAATTTCGTGACGAGCTTGAACAAGCAAGGGCCCAAGTGAAGAGGTATGCGTCGGGTTATTGCACCGGCATCTATCCAATAGAGACTCAGCTTCTTTGTCATGGCCATGACGAGCAAGCTCGATCGCTTTGTGGCAACAGTCTTCACAAGGACCAGAAGGGCCCGTGTTAGAAGACGGGGGAATAACCTCGGGAGAAGCCGACAATCTGGGCGAAGGAGAATTAGGGGGTTCGGCATCGGGTGAAGAAGGAACCCGTACGCTTGTCCTACTCCCACTTCCCCGAGATCGGAGTAAATTTTCCATCCTCTCTTCTTCGGTGGGAAGAATGGACCATAGCCAAAGTTTGGTTCGACTGTGCACGCGTTCAAGAATCTCTCTATCTTCTTCTCGGAATAGGATTACCATACATGTCTACTAGTGGGGGTTTTGGATCCATCTTGGGAACAAATTATATAGCATGTTAAAACATGAACGAATATATGCATATCAAACCCGATAGCCCAGATCGCCCAAATTTGCCCAGATAGTGAAGGATTCAACAAATCAAAATCACTCAAATGCAGAACGGCAGACAATAAAGCAGCGATAATTCAAAGCCAGAAGGAGTGAATGAGCAAAAATATAGATGGTGTCGAAGCAACTCAGACAAGCAAAGTTCAAAATGGCATTCGACATTTTTCGTTTGGAGAGGAATTCACAAATCATCACAAGCTGCTCAACACCTCAATACCTGTGCCAAAGAGCAAAATATGAATTATAACATGCCGGTGTTTCAAGAACAACCGAGAAAACAATACCCGGAAGCAAGAGAACGAGAGAGCAAGAAGCAGATTCTGAAAAGGGGAAGTCCTGGTGCGATTCTTCAAAGTTGAGAAGACGAAGAAAAGGGATGATGAAGGGTGTGAGGAGCACTTATAAGAGTTCTAGAGATATGACGTTTAGAAGCCGATACGTTACATCGGTTACGAAGGGCTAAAAGAAAAACCCTAGAAAGCTATGATGACGATATGACGTAGGGCATTAATGGGCGCGTTAACCAAAGGCGGCGCTTGAAGGCACGTGTCATTATAATCGGAAACGACGGATATACGATGCGACGCAAACAAACGAAAAGACACTTAGCTAGGCGAACGGTCGTTTGCGGTATGTCGGCATTGTTGCTCAAAACCCCGAGCCGAGTACCAAGTCGTACAACATCCGAGGTGAATTGATGAATCCAAAAGAAGACCCTAAAACGACGAGGTCGGCATCTAGGTGGGGACCGAACCCATTCCTAGGCGGCTTGTGGAAACGCACGAGGTCGGGTTCTAGTGTACGAGGTCGGGATCCGATATATAAGATCCGCGGCAATGCTTGTGCAAATCTCTACTCACCACGAATGTAGGATACGGTTACGGCCAATTGAAATTAGAACCCAAACTGGCTCAGAGAAATAAGGGCCTGGAAAATCGGGGCCTACACCGGAGTAAAACTCGGCAATTCGTAAGCCCGAATAGCCGACTTTGGGGGCAATCGTTATGGACCTCGGAAATGGGCCGACCAAGTCAAGCCCACTAAGAGGCCAACTACCCCACACCTATCCCCACTACCTCAATGGTGCAGAAATGGGGGCACACACGCACGGCATCATGGGAGCATGCCGCCTAGAGAGTCGGATCAAACCGGCCGGTTATAAATAGGGGCACACCCCGGTGAACGGTACACACGTATTCTCCCTTACTCTTTAGATATCGTCCCACCGTGCACACACCCCACACCTCGTTGTGTACAAAGTGATCATCTTGCCCACCGTTATCCGTGCCATAGATAACATTGGATAAGCCTACCAGATCCTATATTGAAGTTAACCTGGCCTCCGTGGTCGAGACATTTGTGTTCCACAACGGAACACGTAGTGGAGTTAGGAATGTGAGAATTGATTGGATGGTGTGATAGTTAGAATCTTGACTCAATTCAACACACGCAAGCACACAATTTTTTCAAGGGAAAATCCTTTTAAGATTTAAAGAGACTAAAAAAAATGTTAAAATTTATGGATGAAATAATTAATCACCTACTAAAGAAGTTGTTAATGAAAGTTTTGTGATATCAAAATTTTCTATAGGATTTTTTTGACATTTTTTAAGTTCTTCGGTATCTTAAAAGGATTTTCTCTTTTCTTAACCCTCCTGACTGCTTTAGTTAGGCATCAAATTTTTGTTATTATTACAAGCTTATCACAAATTTCACTCACATCATCCCACTAACTATAACTCAAACTTTTAGGATTGGTTTGTTTAAATTTTATAAATACATTATTTTACATGGTTTAAAAATCTATAAGAAAATAGAAGTCGTGTTATATTTGGCTACAATCATATAATTTATTATCATTATGTGTTGTTGTTGTTGTTTTTTTGTTTTTTGTTTTACATTTTTATCTTATCTTCATTTATTATTCAATGCTTTTAAATTATACTATAATATCTTTGTGCATCTTCAATTTTTTTTTTTAAAGGACATTCTCTCTTATTTATTGCATCTTTAATTTACTTTTTTTTTTGCCTTCGCATATTTAATTTAATTGTTTTCATGAGCTACTCGAAGTATCCTTTAAAAGAGTAATTTCTTTTTTCTAAAAATATTAAAAATATTGTAAAATTTTCAAGATTAATTTTGGAGACAAGTAAAGCAACTTGGTTCAATAATCAGTCTCATTTTTTAGATATCGACTTGACTATATCCACATAATATTTCGCATGTCAGGTAGATATATATATTTGCATGCTATATATTGATAATCAGGGGCGGAATCAGGGGGGCTAGGGGTGGCCCCCGCCCCCCAAAAATTATAGAATTGACCCAAAAGTATAAGAAATTATGATTTAGCCTTATAAAGTTTTAAAAATTTCAATTTAGTCCCTATTATACAGTCTTAGAGAGGGACTAAACCGAAAAATTGAAATAGTTATGAGGTTGAAGTATAATTTCTGAAAATTTTGGGTCAAATTCTGTAATTTTCTCCCCTAATTTCAAATACTAACTTCCTTTGGTTCTATGCTGTAATTTTCGCCCCCCTATTTGGAAATCCTGGCTCCGCCCCTTTTGATAATGAAGGTTTAATCTTCTAATAAAATTAGTGAGTATAAGTTATTCATTTTGATTGGTTCTTCTTGGAGATTAAAAGAATAAAAAACAACCAACAAGTTGTTGGTTGAGGTGGTAAAGAGCCTTGGGTTCACATTTCATGCTTCTCCTTATTTTTTCTTACATGTTTATCCCTTTAATTAGAGCAACGAGGGCATTTTTTTAATATGTTTTATTTATTTAAATTAAATTATATCGCATCCGAATTTTTTTTTCACACAAGATCTCAAATTAATTAATGTTCATTGTACCGGTGTTACAGGAAAAAATATTTATGAATGCAGGACTAAAAATTAATTAATTTGAGATATTAAGTGTAATTTTTTTTCGTGATGTAGCATATAATTTAATCTAAATAAATAAAATATATAAAAAAAATAAAAAATGCCATCATCTTAGAGGGATGAGCATGTAAGAAGCGCATAAGGAAAAACATGTAATGTGGATTGAAGGGCCTTATCTCGTAAAGAGCAAAACACAAGTTCGAATTCCAGAAAACACACTTATTGGAAGAGATGGGAATTGTTTACTCCCTAAGCTTCAAAATGGGAAACCCTTAATCAAATAAAAGAACATCAAGAGCATTTTGTTTACTAGAAAATATCCTAATAAGCATAAAGTAATGTATTAATTTAATGTTGATAGAGCATAACAAAAAATATCAGAAAAAAGTTGTGATGCAAGTGGGGTAATAAACACATATATATTGCATGCTTACATAAACAAAAAGCCAATAATCCATCCTTAAATCTTAATGATGTCTCACTGAGTCATTGTCTCCCACTATTAATTCAAACTGAAATATCATGTAATGGAAGCAGAATAGTTTACAACTTCACTGAAGATCATGCTGTGTTATTAGCACCTTTAATTAATCATTAATTAAGGTCTAGTCTCAACAATTTGGATCTTTGTGCCTACAAATTAAAAGTGATTACAAATTAATTAAGATAATCCAATTGTACCATTTTATTTAGCATTATTATAATGAGCAGGTTATGCCTTATGATTAGACGCTACTTTTCTCAGTTTGTTCCCCAAAAAGCATTTTCATTTGGTTATGTATATAACTTGTTCAAACTATCACATCTTCTATTTTTTTAATTATTTAAAATTTTGTGGATAGGATTGTAAGTTTGAAACCTTTTACATGGCTAATATAAAACCACACTAGCTCCAAACCGACCCACCAATCATGCTCCAATTCTGATTTTCTTCCAAGTCACTTCCCTCTATATACGTATCTAAAAAGTAATTAACTATGTATGCAAAATATCAATAAAGAATTTTGTCCAAGAAAAAGCATCAATAAAGAATATCATTGTCTCAAATATATAGTGTAAAATTTATTTGATGAATATTATCACTCTTGGAGGATGAGTCTTGGAGTAACAATAAGGATGCTTCCATATAAATTGGAGGTCATGATTTTAAATATTGAAAACAACATTTTCGCTTATGAGGGTAAGATTACGTATATTTATTTTTCCTCAAATCCCACTTAATGAGAGCTTTGTAATCCGGGAAAAACGAATAGTACTTTTCTTTCATACAGTTAAAAAGATGGTGTATCAAGGAGCATTAGAGGATAGAAGAGGACATATTGTTAGATGTCCTTAACATAAAATATTAAATTAATAAATTTATGAGTGTTTTATTTTTTATATATTATAATTAAATTTATTTTATTGCCTTATGTTCAAACCCCAATAATAAAAAACTGAGAATTAAATTGAAAGAATATCCCAATAAATTTAAATAACTTGGAAGCAAAATCCATAACTTTAGTCCGTAGTCATTATTGAACATGTCAAACTTTATGGAGTTTAAGAAAATTGTCTATATATATTAGCAAACAATTTGTAAAGGTTTTCTAAAAAGGAAAGTATTTTAACAGGTATTAACTAAATGAGTGTAAATATAATTACGTATGTATTAAATTAGTGATATAATTACCTGACCGGTTTTTAGTTTTTAGTTTTAAACGGGTATTACGAGATTTCATACATAAAGTTGATCGATTTGATAGGCATATTCAAAACAAACACACCTACAGGCTCACACAAAAGAAAATTTAGATGAAAAAAATGAAAGGAAAAAAAAAACATGCTCTCACAAGATCTAATAAGGGAAAACAATCAATTGTACATGAAAATATTAATTAATATAAAAATAAGATGTCGATCAAAATTTGTTATGTAAACTGACTACCCCTTTATTCCATTTTACAAGACACATTTTCAAGAGATTTTGGCTGTATTAAAAAATGAATATTTTTTTAAAATATCCCTAAATGATGCTTTAAAAAAGTGTAAGAAAAAATATGTAATAAAATCCTATTCAGGAAAAGATGAGATGGTTTTAAAAATAGAAACATAATTTTCTTGATAATGTAAAACATGTAGATTTAGCTTATAAAAGGATCAAAATTAGAAGCATGGACAGAGTGATCAGAAACAAGAAAAAATGTTGGAAAATCAATTAATAATAGCATGATTAACAAAGTACAGGAATTAAATAATGATTGCCGATGATAAGTTCTCTTTAAAATAAAATTTAAAAAAATTGAAAGACATGCGTGATTGGTCTAAAAAATTAAGTACAAAAATGCATGAGAATTAGGATAAAACAAAATGGAGTAATTTTTTGTTTGAGATGAAAATGACACAGGCACCAAGGGAAGAGAGGGACTTTCACAGATAAAAAAGTTTTTTTTTTTTTTTTTTTTTTTTTTAAAAGAAACATGAAAAGTGGATCTGAACAGTTGAATTAGCACCACACAAATTGGAACATAGAATTTTTTTTTATTTTTCGGTCACAGAAGATTCCATTAAATAAAACTTTAAAGAAGTGTCATTACAAAGAGAAGAAACCAAACAACAACCAAAACAGAAAACAAACAGATACAACAAAGGGAAACAACTACAACAGAAACAATACAGAAAAGAAAAACAAGAAAACTAAAAAAGAAACAATAAAAACTAGCCACCATCCAAATAAAGACTGGAAAACAAAGGATTATCAATTCCAAGATTAGTCTTGAGCCTTCGAGTTAGAAGAGATAATAAAAAGCGGTGTTGGTCGTGAAACCCATCCAATAGGGCATACCCTTTATAAGTATAAGCTACAAGGAGATCCGCAATATGCCCCCTCTCGAGAAAAGGATAAGGAGAACTCAACCTTAAAAGACAAGTAAGACAAATAACATCTTGAATAATAATAAGTGAATCTGAACAGTTGAATTAGCACCACAGAAATTGGAACATCGAATTTGAAAGTGATACGGTTTCTACTTTCTGGCGTTTCAGGAAACATGATGAAGTGGGAGATAAGCATGCTCCATGCTGACGTGCATTCTTCTATATCTGTTTTAATTTATTAAAAACATTAAACTTTTCATGAAATTCAAATGAATTTTAATATTATCTCTTATGCCTAATATAAAAGCTAGTTGAATGGTTAAATTTGGTTATAAATATAATATTTCAGTTCATTTTATCTCCTCTATTTATTTATTTTTTTTCTCAAACTTATCAACTTAATTTATAAATCGATATATAATTGAATGTTACACATAGATATTTTAGGGAGATCATGTCGAATTTGTTTTAATTAATTAGTTTATTTCATTAATTAATTAATTAATCTATCCAAATTGGTTGAGCAACTCTTATATTAGGTTTTATAGGGATTAGAGACTAGGGAGTATTATTCTTAACAACTAAACTAAAATCCAACATTATACAAATTTTTACTCTCACTGCATATATTAAAATGAGCATGTATTGAAAAAATTTAATCCTTTATAGAATTATTAAATACTACTTTGTAAGAATTACCAATAACAGTTTATATATGTGAGTATATAGGATTGAAAGGATACAAATAACTTCTAATATCCAATGTTATTAGATTGTAAGTACTAATTATAAGATCAACTTTCTTTAGAGAAATTAAGGAAGCCAAATAAGCTTCTTAATCATTTCATTTATTTTTAGATTATATATTAGTTTATTAGTTAAACTAACTAGTTTGAAGAAAAATAAAAATAAAAATACTCTAAAATAATTTAATAAGTTTCCTTAATCTCTTTAAAAGAATCAACTAAATTATAATTGACATGAAGGAATAATTGTTAGAGAAAATAATCTCATTAATTCACATCCTCATGAACTCGTGAATCACATGTGAAATTAAAGTTATGGTCAAAGTCACTTGAAGCTGTCTTAGATCATGTGTTCAGTGTGACCGGTGATTAAGATTCAATCATTTTGATGTAACCTACAAAATGGTTGTTGTCCAAATTTACAAGATCTATTATTTTCTTAAAAACTTTTAAAATTTATAATTTCTTACAAGGTTTCAATCTTTGGGTTCAATTTTACTGTTGATGAGGTGTAAATCTATTCATAAGCTATTTCCCATAAGTATATAATACCCTAAAATTTTTGGGAAAAATTAAAAAAAAAATACTATTTGAATTTTAAAATCTCAAATGGACTATTTCTCATTAAAACGAGTTGTCAATTTCCTTACGGTTGTTGTTAATCCCATTATTCTCTTAACAACAAAATTTTAAAATTCATGTTGTATTTTTTTTTGTATTTTTTTTAAAATTTTTATAGATGCCATAATACCCATGAACATTACCAAATAGAATAAAAGTGTCATTTTAGTAAAGTCTTAGGGCCCGTTTGGTACGCTGAATTCGCCTAAAGGAATGAGAAGATGACTATTTTCCCACTGAAAAAAAATGGTTTGGTACGTTGCTCTCTCGGAACACTCATTTCCCGCCTGCGCCATCTTCCCATAAAGGTGGGAAAATTGAATCCCTCAAAAATTGGCGGGATAGCGCAATCTTCCGGGAGAGTGAATTTGGTTGACAAAAAAAAGCCCTTTCATCCGTTTTCCGAAATAATCTACCAAAAAAAAAAAAAAAAAAAAAAAAAAACAGTAGCGTCACGAGACTCGGATCCGAATCGATCCTACCTTTCTCCGCCTTCCTTCGCATTTTCGTCGCCGGCGACTCTCACCTTCTTCATCATTGTCGTCGGCGACATTCCTTTCTTCCTCAACCTCTAGCACACGGGTGACGGACCAACGTCGAAGCGTAACCAAAGTGCCGAGGAGAACAGAGAACTTCGAATCTCTTCCATCATCTTCACTGTCTTCTTCCTCTCTACCAAGCACCGTCGCCGGAGAGGAAAGACTAGACCACCACCGTTGGCTTCCTCTGTTTTTGAATTCTTCTCAACCCTCTGTTCTTTCCATTTAAACTGTTCCTTCATCCATTCCTCTACACGCGTCTTTGTTTAGTTTCTGTGTTCTTGTGGTCTGGTTTTTCGTTTGTAGGTTGTGAAATTGCTTTTGTAAACCTTAAGCTACTGTCAGATTTTATGTTCGAACGCGGGCAATTGGGTACTTATTACGTTCGAACGTAACTTTTTTGTTCGAACGTCCGAATGAACAGAGGGGCATTTTAGGAATTTCACCTTACCTTCCCACTTAACTAACACCCAATTCTTCATACCAAAAAATTCATTTTCCCTCAACTTAAATTCCTTTCCCATGTCTACTAAACAGCTCAACTTTTTAAATTCCCTTTCAATCTTCCCTTCCATTCCTTTCCCTCCTCTAAGTTCCTTTCCCTTTTTAAATCTTCCCCGTACCAAACGGGCCCTTAGTGCTTGTTTGGAATCCCTAAAACCGCTTGTTCATGTAAAATGAAACAAAACTTATGAGCCTATTTGGGATAACGGAGGAAGAAGTAGCTTTTGTTTCTGATAGACTTTTCCTGATAGGCTTTTTTTTTTTTTGTTGGACTTTTCCTGATGTGATTTGTGCTTGGGATATCGATAACAGAAGTGACTTTAGACCTTGAAGCTTAGTTAGGTGGCTTCACAAAAAAAGAGGCTTTAGACTTTGAAGCCCATTAAATAATGAAGCTATCTTAAACACCCAATTATCAAGCTTTTACTTTTGCTGGGCTTACAATGGACCTTTGTTAGCTTCTGAAGCTATGCATATGTTTATACTTAAATAATGAAGTTATCTTAAACACCCAATAAATACTTAAAATTTTCTCTATCCATTTAATAAAGGGTAAATGTGTAAAAATGCATATGTGCTTTATCCTCAGGAGCGTCCAACACCAAATGCGTTTTTGGGTGCAAAAGTACCCACGTGGTTAAGAAAGTAGAGCGAAAATCACACCTACAGTTAATGACCAAACGTCCGTTAGTGTGCCAAGCTTTGATTCAAAGCATTCAGATTCATCTTCATCAAGTTCTTCATCACTGCTGCTCAGGAACTCAGAAATGGCAGCATCCAATAATTCTAGCACATGTTGATTATGCTCTTCCTCTTGCCATCTTGCAAATCTACCTCGTAGTGATTGTCACGCGTGGTCTAGCTTTTCTCATCAAGCCCTTGAGGCAGCCTCGTGTTATTGTAGAGATTATTGTAAGTTCCTCGTCATACTCTCTTTTATTCACTTGTTCATCTTTTTTCTGGTTTTTGCTCTTATCTGTTCAACTAGAGCCTCATTTTTCAGCTAGTAATGTTTAATCAAAGCCATATCACTGTTCGGGAGATGTTAGATTTTGCTCTACATAAAAACACATGAGCATAAAAAATCCTCGCAGCGGAAGACTTAATTAATAATGAATGTCGGATTTCAATACTATACATTTATCTAATACCCCTTTTTGCTAGTTGGGAATAGGGGTATTCTATTTTTTTTTCCCACCAATTCAGTTTTTGATTTGTGTCTGCGTTTTTCATATAAGAAGTAACAATATTGTTCTTGTGGCAAGGTGGAATACTGCTAGGACCATCGGTGTTGGGGAGAAACAAAACGTACCTGAATAAAATATTCCCCCCCAAAAGCCTCACGACGTTGGACAATTTGGCCAATTTCGATCTTCTTTTCTTTTTGTTCCTCATAGGGCTTGAGCTAGACCTCAATTCCCTTCGCCGAATGGGAAAGAAAGCTCTCACCATTGCCCTCATCGGAATTAGCTTCCCGTTCATGTTTATACCTAAAAGAAAAAACAATAAGAAGAAGAAGATTCATGAGAAATTATGAGGTTAAGGAGAGAGAGAGAGAGTTTGTGTGTGTGTATAGCAATGTCTCAACTGATGGAATTATTGGATGTTGCCGATTCTTAGTTCCTGAGCAGCAGTGATGAAGAACTTGATGAAGATGAATCTGAATGCTCAATCAAAGCTTGCACACTAACAAATGTTTGGTCAATTAACGGTAAGTGTGATTTTCGCTCCATTTTCTTAACCATGTGGGTACTTTTGTACAAAAAAAGCATTTGATGTTGGATGCTTTTGAGGATAAGGTACAGGTGCATTTTTACAGCTTTACCCTTTAATAAATCGTCAACATTGGAAGGCTCAACGGAAATGATATTTTAAGTCTATTAAAACGTTCATGTGTACTTTAACAATTGTGAAAATTTTATTGTTATAATTAATTATAATTGAAATGACTTGATTTGATATTTGAAGTATATGGTACTACCGTAGTGGAGTTAGGAATGTGAGAATTCATTGGATGGTGTGATAATTAGAATCTTGACTCAATTCAACACAAGCACGCACACAATTTTCTTCACCCACCCGACAGCTTTTGTTAGGCACTAGATTTTTGTTATTATTACAAGCTTATCACAAACTTCACTCACACACATCATACCACTAACTATAACCTCAACTTTTAGGATTTGTTTGTTTAAATTTTATAAATACATTATTTTACATTGTTTAAAAATCTATAAGAAAATAGAAGTCGTGTTACATTTACTACAATCATATAATTTATTGTTATGTTGTTTTTTTACATTTTTATCTTATCTTCATTTATTATCTAATGCTTTTAAATTATAGTATAATATCTTTGTGCATCTTCATATTTTTTAACGAATATTGTCTCTTATTTATTGCATCTTTAATTTACATTTTTTTTTTTTTTTTTTGGCCTTCGCATATTTAATTTAATTGTTTTCAGGAGCTACTCGAAGTAACCTTTAAAGTAGTAAAAAAAATATATATATAAATTTTCTTAAAAGTATTTTCTTATTTTTTTAAAAAATGAAAAATATTGTAAACATTTTTCAAGATTAATTTTGGAGACAATTAAAGCAACTTGGTTCAATAATCAGTCTCATTTTTAAGATGTTGACTTGACTATATCCACATAATATTTCGAATGTCAGGTTTTTTTTTTTTTTTTTTTTTTTTTTTTTTTTCGTGCTATATATTGATAATGAAGGTTTAATCCTCTAATAAAATTAGTTAGTATAACTATAAGAAACAGCCAACAAGTTGTTGGTTAAGGTGGTAAAAGGCCTCACCAAATATAGATGATAATATAAGTTCGAATCTTGGGAAGCGTATTTATTCAAAGAGGTGAAAACCCTTTACAATCTAAGCCTCAAGAGGGGAAACCCTTAATCTAATAAAAAAATCAAGAGCATTTTGTTTACCAGAAAATATCCTAATAATCATAAAATAGTGTATTAATTTAATGTTGATAGAGCATAACAAAAAATATCAGAAAAGTTGTGATGCAAGTGGGGTAATAAACACACATACATTGGATTCTTACATAAACAAATAAGCCAATAATTAATCCTTAAATCTTAATGATGTCTCACTATCTCCCACTATTAATTCAAACTAAAATATTACCTCCGTTCTAATTATAAGATCTAGTTAATTTTTTTTGGAGAGATTAAGGAAGCTAAATAAGTTATAAGATACTTAATCATTTCATATGTTGTGTATCCTTAAATTATATATTAGTTTATTAGTCAAACTAATTAGTTTGAAGGAAAAAATAAAAATATTCTATAGTTATTTAATTAGCTTCCTTAATCTCTTCAAAAAAGTCAACTAGGTCTTATAATTAGGACCGGAGGGAGTATAATGTAATGGAAGCACAATAGTTTACAACTTCACTGAAGATCATGCTGCGTTATTAGGCACTTTAAATAATCATTAATTAAGGTTTAATCTCAACAATTTGGATATTTGTGGTCACAAAAGTGATTACAAATTAAGATAATCTATCCAATTGTACCATTTTATTTAGCATTATTATAATGAGCAGGTTATGCCTTATGATTAGACGCTACTTTTCTCAGTCTGTTCCCCAAAAAGCATTTTGATTTGGTTATGTATATAACTTGTTCAGACTATCACATCTTTTTCTTTTCCTTTTTTAAAAAATAAATTTAGCCACTACATTAAGAATAATTATCTCATTGATTTGGTGCATCAAATTTTAGAAAAATGGAAAAAAAAAATTATCACAACGACTAAAGATGAAGATTCAGTCCAAAAAAAAAAAAAAAAAAAAAAAAAACCTGAAGATTTTTTTTAGTAAAAAAAAAAATATTTCCTTTGACATCCACACACAACTTAATTTCTTTTTGGAATTCTGAAGGGAAACTGCTTAAATTTAAAAATTACAGAGTTCATCATGTTCTCACCTAATGACCAAACAAATAAAACCTTGAGAATGTTTTTAAGAGAAAGTAACTAAGACCTTGTTTGATATTGATTCTGTTTTTAAATCTCTTGTTCTTAGAATAATTTTATGAAATTATTTTTCAGAATACATTTTGGGAAGAAAAACACAAAAAATATGTTTGGATGTGTTATGGACGTGTAACGGGTCTGACAGAGTTTAGGCCCAGTAAGGGCACTTTATGACAAGATCATCCTCAATCAGGTAAAATATCAATCATCTCACGATCCCTATAATCCTGCATAGTGCAGGCAGTGGAGCTGGTGTTTTGTAGGTCGTGGGAGCACACGATTCTGGAGGAAGTGAAAGCACGGACAGGAGACTGAAACCCTAGGTGATCACTACAAATAGAAGGGTATTCACCCGGTGCACTCTCTTCATGCTCTATTCCATTACTTATAATTCAGTCTCATTGTGCACACACCTCACCCCTCTGGCAAAAGGCTATACTTGTGTAGCACAATGATCTACAAGTACTCAGTGCTATCTTCCTCATAGATAGTAGTGGGTAACCTTCTTTTGGGTGTTGAATCAACAGACATCCTTGAGAAGCCATTTGATCCAATATAAACCAATCACTAGCCCTAGAGGCTATACATTCGTGTTCTACACTAGAACATTGGCGCGACCATGGGGATCCATAAAGTTCAATTCCCAAACCACAAAAAGCCATAGAACAACCACTGAAAATGGCCGCAAGCACTAGAAGTCACAGTCAGGCAACTCGGTAGGACCAGTTGCCAGAAGGACAGCCATAACAACATCGTCAAGAACAAACGACTCAGTTAACAGATTCGGTGACCCCGGACGCAGACCATGTCACTGGGGAAACTGAATCTGAGACGTTGGATACGGTGAGCTCTCCACCTCTCGAGAACCTGGTGATCCAGAAAGTTTATCCACCAATTCAATCGCAGGGTCCTCCATTAGAATTTCAAGTGGAGAATCTCGACATTCGTATGTCACAGAGCACTCTCGGATCGATGATGAACCAAATGGAGGAAATGGAGACTAGTAATCGTCTCCAGAGAGAATAGGATATCTAACTTATCCGAGAGGAAATGGACACCGTAATGCCATCTGGCGGCAGGAAGAAGGTTAAAGGTTACGACAATTGCTTGATGAACGTGCTGGATGGGTTGAACACCCAGTTCGTAGCGCAGGCCGAGATGTGGCTGGCCTAAGCCGAGTTAATGCTTTAATGTCTACGAGTGCCAGAACACAGCGTGCAAACCTTGAAGGGGAAACCTTGCCCCCGAGATCAGACTCTCGGAGACGAGGCTCTGAGAATACAGTTCTTGGAAGAACGCATCAGGATGCTGGAGAACCCAACACGGAATACTGACCGAGATGTTAGCAATCTGAGCAGAGATAGGCACACGACGACCACTCAGATTAATGCAGGCGTCCCGAGGGTTAATAATGCCGGGAAAGACTAGACGCGGATCCAAGACTCAGTTCATGCAAAAGGGAAGGAGCCTGTGGGAAGCCAGGGTCCCTCCAAGGAGGACGCAACACCCTTGTCGCAGCACATCCTAGAGTCCGGTGCAAAAGAATATGACAGGGATAGAATTCCTAGTCCTTTCTTGGATGAGATCATAAACGCAGCTTATCCCAAAGGATTGGACTCGAAGGATTTTCCAAAGTATGATGGGAGTCAAGACCCACAAGTGCACGTCAGTAATTTCAAAATGGAAATCATGGTGAAAGGTTTTCTAGGACCCGTCATACCCCGGTTGTTTGCAGGAACTTTACAGGGAGCCGTGCAGATATGGTTTAATTCCTTGCCATTATATTCTATTTAGGATATGAAGGACTTGGAGAATAAGTTTTTACTGAATTTTGCAACAAGCATGAAATAGCCAAAAACCGAGTTCCAGCTCGGACAGGTGAATCAGTCACCCAGTGAAACATTGCAAAAGTATCTAGAGCGCTTTAAAGACATGGCTCTCCAAGTGCCGGGGTTGAAGGAGGACGTACATCTGCACTGTGCCATAGCAGGCCTGGACAGGTCATCCCATTTGAAGAAATAAGTTATGAAACGTCGTCCAGAAACTTTGGCAGACTTCCGAGATCGGTCTAAGTAGTACTTAGAGCTGGAGCAAATGGAGATCCTGAGCCAAGTACCCAAGGAGAGGGCTAGGAGTCCGCCTCGTCCGGGCAAAGAGCAGTATGGCCAGAACAAGCAAGTTTCCTGGGGACGTGGAAGAGATAACAAGCCTAGAGGAGGCAGGGTGGAAGGAAAGTATGATAGA
Organism: Acacia acuminata; assembly: GCA_019022655.1. Lineage (NCBI taxonomy): Eukaryota > Viridiplantae > Streptophyta > Magnoliopsida > Fabales > Fabaceae > Acacia > Acacia acuminata. The sequence continues at coordinate 1,618,585 of JAFJYI010000125.1, forward strand.
TATGCTCCGTTGAAGGTATCTCAAGTGCAAATATGGAAGGAGGTATCCATGACCGAGATGAAGAAAGTCGAGCGACCATGGCCATTGCGGGAAGAGGCCACCTTGGACAAATCTGGGTACTGTGAGTTCCATGACCAACATGGTCATACAATGGACACTTGCTGGGATTTGAGGGACGCAGTAGAAAAGTTCGTCCGAGAAGGAAAACTCCGTTGTTACGTCATTCAGACGCAAGGGCGGCAGAACAAGCGCCAAGGAGGCCGGAGTAAAAGTCCGCCCCAGAGAAGAAAAGGCGAGAGCAGAAAAAGAAGGCGGAAGGCAGTGATGATGAGTTTCCCGACTCTAAATACTACTGCGGTGTTATTAGTGGAGGTTTCGGGGGGTGGAGGAGACTCAATTAGTCAGCGAAAAAAGTACTTGAAGGAGGTCCTTTCTGTTAGGGATCGCCCAGAGTTCAAACAAGATTCCACAAAGTCAGAACCACTAATGCTCGGTTTTACCAGAGAAGAGTTGGAGGACGTAGTACCAGGCCACGATAACTGGTTGGTAATCACGGGAATAGTGGTAAACTGCCGTGTCAAATTTTTTTTGTAGACAATGGTAGTGCGGTGGACATAATTCTTTGGGATGTGTTCAAGCGCATGAGGTTTGACTTGGAGGACTTGAAGCCATGCAAGACAACCTTGACGGGTTTCAATGGACAGGATACTCGTCCGAAGGGGTACATAGACCTCAAGTTGATGTTTGGGACTAAGGAGGCGTTTAAGTCGGAGCTTGTCCGATTCATTGTAGCCAACTTTCCTTCCTCGTACAATATCATCTTAGGACGACTTACCATACATGACTGGGATATGCTCGTGTCCTCAAAACACCAGAAGCTGAAGCTCGTAAACAAGAAGAATCAGATCATTACTGTTAAGGGCGACCAGAAGGACTCCCGACAGTGCTACTTCGAGGCTATTAAAGAAAGCAAGACTTCTAAAACAGGATGCTCAGGCAAGGAGAAAGGAAAGTCAATGAACAAATCCGTCCATTTGGTCGAGTTGGACCTTTGGGAAGAAGATAAAATCCTAAGGGCGGAACCAAGTGGAGAAGTGGAACACTTTGTCTTGGGCAGCGAACCAGAACAAACTACCAAAGTTGGCTAGACGTTGGACCTCGGGATCTGTGTAGAGCTAGAATATTTTCTAAGGCAAAACAGGGACGTGTTCGCATGGAAGCCATCCGAGATACCTGGAATAGATCCTGAGTTTTGCTGTCACAAACTGGCAATACATCCGGGTCAAATCCAGTAGCACAAAAGAAGAGAAAACACGGCTCGGATCGAGGCTTGGCTGTGGAAGCACATGTAAAGGAATTGATGGAAGCCAGTTTTATTAGGGAAGTGTAGTACACGACGTGGCTCTCCAACGTGGTCATAGTTAAAAAGCCTAATGGCAAATGGTGAGTCTACACAGATTACAAAGACTTAAACAAGGTATGTCCTAAAGATGCCTTTCCCATGCCTAGCATCGACCAGTTAGTTGATAATTCCTCTGATTTTCAACTCCTATCTTTTATGGATGCATACTCGGGATACAATCAAATTGCTATGCATCCTGAGGATCAAGAGAAGACAGCTTTCATCACTGATAAAGCGAACTATTGTTACAACGTGATGCCGTTTGGCCTCAAAAACGCTGGGGCAACATACCAGAGAATGATGACCAAGGTATTCGAGGACTAACTCGGGAAGAATGTGGAGGTATACATAGACGACATGATAGTAAAGTCCGTAGAGCCGGGGAACCGTGTTCGCGATTTGCAGCAAACGTTTGATAAACTGTGAGCTCACTAGATTCGGCTGAACCCGGCTAAGTGCGCCTTTGGAGTTCCGTCAGGCAAGTTCTTGGGTTTTTTGTTGACGAACTGAGGTATCGAAGCCAACCCGGATAAATGCCAGACAGGTTGGACATGAAGGCGCCATCAAACAAGAAAGAAGTGCAGCAGTTGACCGGGAGGTTGGTGGCTCTAACAAGGTTCTTACCAAAATCGGCCGAGAAATCGCTACCCTTTTTTAAACTGCTAAAGAAGGAAGCTCAAGGTGGATGGAACTCGAAATGTGATGCTGCATTTGTGAAAATAAAGCAGTGTTTGGCGACCCCACCGGTTTTGTCCAGGCCTGAGCCAGGCAAAAGTTTGATCCTATACTTATCTGTAAGGAAAGAGGCAGTAAGCGCTGTGTTGGTTCAGGGGATGAAACACAACCAAAATAATTCAGTCTCACTATGCACACACCTCACCTCTCTGGCGAAAGGCCATACTCGTGTAGCACAGTGATCTACAAGTACTCAGTGCTATCTTCCTCATAGATAGCAGTGGGTAACCTTTTTTTGGGTGTTCAATCAACAGACATCCTTGCGAAGCCATTTGATCCAATATAAACCAATCACTAGCCTTAAAGGCTAGACATTCGTGTTCTACACTAGAATAGGATGATTGTTATAAGCAATCATATTTGAGAAAGAAAAATAAAACTTGTTTGAAATGATTGTTCTAAAGAATCATTTTTTAAGAGATAGTGAACAACAGGCAAGTGGAGATGATGAGGAAGCTAAGAGTGGAGAATGACGCTTCAACAAGTTCGAATCATTAAGACAAAAAACAATGAGAAGGCCCAATTCGGAAGGTAAATATGTGAGAGGAGTTTTGTTTCGATTTATGGAAAATGACTTCGAAACTAATGGTTTTAAGATTTTCCAAACACTCACGCATTTACCCCCCACCAATTCATAGTTACTTTTAATACATATTTTTATATTAAAAAAAACTTATTTAAGCCAAAAAAATCATTGGTTAAAAATTAGGATTTTGAAACCTCACAAATTTGACTTATTTATGAAAGTATGACTTATTATAAGAACAAGCTTGTGCTTCCTCGTGTGTGGCTCTAGGTCATAGTATTTCGCGGGTTACTCAAATATATCTTGCTTCCACTGAACTTATCCTGTAGGTTTGTTGCTCATTGAACTTGCTAGCAAAGATTTGAGTCTATCTCATACATCATGCGAGTAACATATGAAGGAAAATGTTTATAACATAGAGAAATATTAATTCAGAGTGTATAGAATATGAACAACCACTTGTACGATTTTGAAGTAGAAGAGAATATAAGCACTGACCGACAAATCTAACAAAACAATCTCATATCGACAGAGAACCTTCGTCGGAAGCTCATATTCAATTGTTTCACTTCTCCGTTTGATGGAAATGGTCCTAAGCATCAGCTCACAACAACGTTTTCTTCACTTCTCCATTTGATGGAAATGGTTGTAAACACGAGCCTCAATGTTTTCTTCTTGCCCATGACTTTGGCCAGAGGGAAATTTGTTTAGGGATAATATTTTATCTTGACAATCAAATTTTTTTTTCTACACCCATGAGATGGTGCTTCAAGACATGAGACGCCTCATTAATTGTGCTTCAGACATGTCAGAGATGGAATAGATATATCTTGACATAAAGTCACGGGCATATATTTACGGGGTAATATTTTAGCCCCAATACTATCCCTGACATGTTTGAATCATCAAGTCATAGCTATTCAATTCACCAGCTGGATCATGAGGTAGGTTAATTAATTACCCTTATAAATTTAATATTTTATCTTGAATTATTATTACTTGACTGCACACTCCATTAATTAGCTTTCAAACATGTCGAACCGTGGGGAAAATTCTTGCTAGACCTTATTACCTTTTCGATTGTGGCAAAATTACCGTGCAATTGTTTTTTGGGTGTTATACATAGTTGTCATCAATGTCCATACTCCTTTGGCCAAATAGTGCTTTGTCATCTCTCAAATATTAATTAGCTTACTGGTTTCCTACTCTTTACCTTTCCTGCAGCAATAAAAACAAATCTAAGATGCTTAATATAATCTGATACAGTGAAAAGGGAAAAAACAAAGAATGTCTTGCATGGTTCTCTGTATAACCAAAATAAATAGTCATTAGGAGTTGTTGCCTGTTGGGACATATTTTTGCTTGAGAGTTACAAGGCATTGTTTGTGAGGTTATGAAGAATGCTTAGGTTAAGAAGAAAGAAAGAAAACTATGGTGCTTGGATCTATGGTGTCCGGTTCCATAATAATCTTCATGAATTGGAGGAAACCATTTATGTGATTGTGTTGATACTCTAGAAAGTCTTCTCTTTAGGGTACTTGTACATTGTTTATTTTTGTAGAGAATAACTTCATCATCAGCTTCTCCATTGCTTTTTTCCATCAAGTTACTCTCTTCATCATCCCATAGCCATAAAAGTCATGAACTTCTAAGTTCAAGCATGATTGAGAGGGGAAAAAAGGTTGAAACTTGATGTTGAGATTAGTGTAGTTTGTATTTGGGCCTTGTATACTGGGCCATTTAGATATGGTTGTTTGTATATAAATACAGAACTCTCATTGTATTGGTCAATTAGTTGATTCAATAATAAGATACTTTGTTCAGCTCAACATGACATCAAAGCAAGGTTTTTGAGTAAGTACCTCAAGCTTTGACTTTAGAGGCCTATAAAACAAGAACCAGCTGTTGGGATCCGTACAACGCGGATTAAAATTTCTACGAATCCCGTCCCGAGGATCACTCAGCGCGTTTAAATCAAGGCTAGGGAATCCGGATATTACCTTTAGAGTTCGTCCGCGTCTCGGTTCTTCCTTGAACAGTGGGCTACCTCCTCGATCGCCAGAAGACGACTCTTAGAATCCTCTTCCTCTATCGGTATCCACACGAATAATCCTCGTTCACGGCTATGGCAGCGTGCTAGCGCCTCTTTTGCGTCTCTCTCTCTGTTTTTCACTCTAGGGTTTCTCGCGGCCTTTTTTTTTTGGAATACGCTCGACTGAAAGTCCCGTAGGTTTTCTAAAACCTGTTCAGCGTATTTAATGCAAAATTAATCGTATTAATTTTGAATTCAAACTTTAGATCTGGATTAAATATATATTAATTAAATCTATCCGATAGATCTAATATAATAATATTTATTTAATCGAATTAAAAACCAGATCTGAAATTTCGATTCAAATCTAGATTAAAAAATAGTTAATTAAATCTATCCGATAGATTTAATCCAACCTATTTATTTAATCCAAATTTAAAAAGCCTTTCGATTTAATTTATCTCAATAAATTAAATCCGAGAAATGATATCTATCTATTTATTTAAATCGAGATACTAATATCTCAATTTAAATTAAATAGACAATAATATCTTTATTCGAAAATTAAATGAGATACAATATCTCGTTTGTTTTAGATATTTAATTTATCAAATAAATTAAACATAAAACAAATAATATAATAATAATATTTTAATCTCAATTAAATAATATCATTATATTATTTTCGAATTTAAATATATATATATATATATATATTTACCCTGCATTAAACTCGTATTCATTAATCTCGCATTAACCGAGATTCAATGAACCCTGGACACTTTTACCCGTGTTGGATTATTCTTGTGTGCGACCGCAGCCCATATGAGATTGGCAGTGGGCCAACACTGTGTCAGCCCACAAATCGCAAGCGGCCTCTAGCAAGACATTGCGACTACCCAACTCACATGGGGATCGATGACACGATACACCTATCGTACAACCATGTCACGTCCCTTTTGTCACGCGATAATTTGGTCAAGGATGAGGCATGGAGAATGTCAACTTCTTTTTTGACCATTACTTTCTCGATTCTCGAGTTAGTCTAATAAGTGAAATGGAAACTCCTTTCCATCACAAGACGCCGTACATTTCTTAGACTCACTCATCGAGGGCCCTTGATATTATCTCTCTACAAATGTGAGGGACAAATTCCATCTTGACCATTCACATCCCTCCGCATGAAAACCACCGATCCCGATCCTAGCCTTTATCATCACTCCGGTCAAAGGTGACTTTTGACTAGGTCAAAGGTCGTTGACTCATCATGTAGGAATCCATGATGATCTCAGTCATGGCGTCGTGACGCGGTTATACATGAGATAAGCTTATGACTAGATCCATGCAGCTTTTCATAGTGGGTCGGTCCAAGACCTTGTACTCTTACAAGTGCCCATGACTTTGATTCGTATCTCCATACCTCATCAAAGTCATATCGTCTTATCTCATCTCGCTCCCGTAGATGACCGACGAGGACATTTAGGATATCATCTTTAAGATATATCCAGGGGATTAGTTATCACTGTAAACATGCGAATGAAGTGATAACTCAATTTGAGAACAATGACTTGCCCTAGGGCATAATTTCCAACACCAGCCTCAAGCTTAGACTTTAGAGGCCCACAAAGCAAGAATCAGCCCCACAACCCAGCTGGCATCTCAAGATCCAGACCCAAAACACTAATCGGATATTCAAGAAACACCCAGTGAGATCCAGACCCAAATACACTAATTGGATCTTCAAGAAGGGAGGGGGTTTGATCCTGGAGTTGGTCAAGGTGCAGGGGGAGGCATCCTAAGGGTCTATGAAGCAACAATAACCCAGGCTAAGGTGGAGGCTGTGTACTTTTAGTCCTGAATTCCTTGCGGAGTAGGCTCTAAGTGCCCTTCCCTTAGACTGTGGGTGAGCCCAACCACTCTCCTAAAATTTTTATATATGTAAAAAAAAAGAATTTTTGACACTGCCTTCGAAACTTCACCAGACAATCTCTAGACAAAATCTTGGCAACGAGTCGTGAGTCGCAAATCTTTGCTTCGTCTTGATCGATTTCCAGAACATCACAATAAACCACGATCCAAGCAAGATTCGCTGAAGGCTCAGACTCCGCTCTACAACGACGATCAAGCCTTCTCTGTGCACAAGTTTCGTAAGAATGTCGATCTTCAGGAAACCATCGGTCTTCGATTTTCTTGAGCCACTGACGTCGTCAACATCGTACGCAAGACAGAATGTGACGACGGCATTTCCATTCTACGTACAAGTTGTAAGTGGAGCTATATACCCAAGAGGGGGGGTGAATTGGGTATTTTAAAACTTTTGAGTAAATGCTCTGTTTTGAAACTATAAAACAGAGGTAAACAAAGTGAGGGAAGAAGAAGCTGGACACAAGAATTTATACTGGTTCGGTCCTGACAACTTGACCTACATCCAGTTCCCGACTCTCGGGATTTCCACTATATCAAGGATTACACACTCGTACTCAAGAGATAGTTCTCTCACTAGAACTCACTCCCCCTTACAAGTTGTAATCAATGAACCCAACCACCAAGTCCCCTGACTTGTGGTTCTTTACAATAAATGATTCACAAGTAGAAAACTCTCACAAAGAGTAGATAATGTTAAATACTGAAGCTTATGTGTCACAAGATACTACGATGAAAACTGAAGAAATAAATGTGAGACTTGAATGATTTTCGTTTTCAGCAGATGTAGTTGTTGGAAAGGCTTGAATGCAATTCTATTTATACTCAGAGATCATTAAATGACCGTTGCTTTCCAAATAGATCCGTTGGAGAAGTTCTCCTAGTGTTTGGAGGTGGCTTAGGCACTTTCTCTCTCTAATATTCTCTTAAACCAACCTGGCCAAATAATCTCGAGTTGACCTTCGCGAATTAATCCGTTGGAGATGCAGTTGCTTGTTGTAGAAAACATTCTTAAATGCTTTGTAGACGTGTGTGTGTGGATTAGCCAAAGTTGTGCAACTTTTCGATCGTGCATTTAATGTTCTCAACCACTTTTTGCTTTTTGCATTAACACTTCAAAAACATTCTCTAAACCATCTGAAATTCACTAATAAAGTCATTAAACATAGCTAAGAATAGTAGAGAATAATCCTAGAAAGTATTAAGATTAAACAAGAATGATTTGAAAGATCGTGTAAATCAAATTTCAAAATCAAGGATCGAAACTCGAGTTTTGTTCTTCGAAACTCGAGTTTTCAATCAGTGCACACGACCAAACTTGAGTTTCAAGATCCAAACTCGAGTTTGCTTCTTCCGTAGAGCAACATCGCGATTTATGCTTCAAACCAGGTTTTCTAATGTAAAGCTCAAAACTCGAGTTTTGCCCAAAACTCGAGTTTTGGACTATTGATATGGAAAATGTAGTTTTAGTCCAAAACATCAAAACCGAAGGTTTTCATCCAAAACTAGAGGTTTTCAAATCAAGAGAATACCGATGTCGGGTTGCTCGAAACTCGAGTTTGTCTTCCCAAACTCGAGTTTTCACTTAAAGCATGAAAACTCAAAACTCGTGAACATATCAAAACCGGGCGGTTTTGTATTTGTGAAAACTTGAGTGTTTCTCGCCAGATCAAAACTCAAGTTTTGCTCCCAAAACTCGAGTTTTCATATGTTCAATGAAAACTTAATGAAAACTCCGAGAAAATCTGAAAACCGGAGTTTTTGGTTCAAAACGGCGATTTTCATATGTTGCAAATCGTGCACGAGTAACATATCAAAACTTGAGTTTTGAACCCAAAACTCGAGTTTTGAACTATTTCACAAAATATGAGAAATTCTTTGAATAGTTCAAAACCGGCAGTTGCTCTTTGAAAACCGGGGTTTTGAAACTTGGAAACTTCAAAGGTTTCTCGGCCAAACCCAAACTCGAGTTTCACCGGCCAAACTCAAGTTTCGTTTTTAATCATAAAATCAGGTGCTCTCGTAATACACAAAACTCGAGTTTTGAAATGAAAACTCAAGTTTTGCTCGATTATCGAAATAGAGCATATTTTCGCTAAGACCAAAACTCGAGTTTTGAAACCAAAACTCGAAGTTTTGTCATGACAATAAGTTTTCCAACTTACTAAGACAAAACTTTGAATTTGTTTACAATTGTCAATCATCATCAAAACACATATAGAACTAACACAAGTTTCGTCCAAAATTCGATCTTCAAGAACAACATTTCATTTCCCAAAACAAAGAATAGCCAACAATAATTCTCCAGTAATTCAACAACTAGTCGGGAGAGTCAATCGCGAATGACAAATTAAATGAGGAGGTATTGCGAGTTACACCAAGCCAAGAAGAGCCAACAATAATTCTCCAGCAATTCAACAAGTAGTTGGGAGAGTCGACCGCGAATGATAGATTAAATGAGGAGATATTGCGAGTTACACCAATAATCCTAACTTTGTTGTATTGTCATTCCTGGTAATTTGCGATATTCTGATTCCTCTGCACTGTTTGCGTCTTTTGCCCAAAATTGCAATTCTGTATTATTTGCGTTACTCTATCAGAATATTGCAAGTCTCTAGAAACAATGACGGGCAAAAAGGATGAGCTCATTGAAGAATCTCTTCCTTTTGCTCCTCTCTATCTCCACCCTTCAGATACACAAGGATCGGCCATTATACCACAAGTCCTTACTGGTTGTGAGAACGTATGGAGCCGCCAATAAGAATCGCCCTCAAAGGAAAATAGAAATTGGGTTTTATCGATGGGACCTGCATTAAAGATGCAAAGGAAAGTCAACTCCATGATTAGTGGGAATGGTGCAATACCGTTGTTCTCTCATCATTACTGCATTGCCTTCTAAGGACTTGGCCAACAATGTAATTTTCCATCAGGAAGCTCACCTTGTTTGGCTTGACCTGAAGGAGCATTTTGACAAAGTAACAGGTTCTAGAATTTTTGGTCTTCATAGAGAATTAACTCCATGAGGTAAGGGACTCTCACCGTTTTATAATACTACTCCAAGATGAAAGAACTTTGCGACGAGGAGTCTGTCCTATTTCCGATTTCCTCATGTAAGTGTCCTACCTCTCAAGTTTACCCCCAATGCCTTTAGCAATAGAAGTTACTACAATTCCTGTTAGGACTCAATGACACCTAAGAGTCAAATATTACTGATGAGCCTCTTACCGACTGTAAATCAAGCGTTTAGTATGACTATAGAGGATAAGGCTCAATGTCATCTCAGTAACAGTGTACAAACACACCCACTTAAAGGCGTTGCAGTGTTTGCTTGTGGAAAAGGGCGTGGCAGAGGAAGAGGAAGAAATACTCCACTATTAGAATGCTCCCATTGTAATAAGAAGCGACATGTCAAAGACAATTGCTGGCATTTAGTTGGATTCCCTATTGATTTTAAGGGGAACAAACCAAAGACCTTTCAGGCGGCCAATCTCACTCAATCTAACAAAGAGGGAGTTGTAGCTAGTGACGACATAATTGCCCTAACCTTTACCGTGAACAATACGACAAGCTGATGGAATTCCTTAAAAAGGACATTGGACCATAGTCAAATATACATGCATTGATCAGGACAGGTTTGCATTGCTTTCCTTATCCTTATTCACATGTTAATTGGGTAATAGATTCTGGTGCAACTACTCACTTAGTTGGAGATTTATCTTTGCTAAATTCATATGAGAAATATACAGGGCTTTTTAAAACAATTAAAATTCCTAATGGAGATAGAGTGATAGTTACTCATATAAGGAGAGTCAAATTTTCCAATTAATTTGAGTTACATAATGTTTTGTATACACCACAATTGCAGTTTAATCTCATATCAGTCTTAAGGATTACAAGAGATGCACATTGCATGGTTATTTTTTTTCCCTAATCGTTATTTTTTGCGGGCCTTCAAGTTGGGAAAATGAGGGCGACTGGTAGATTATTTGAGGGTCTATACATGCTGAAAAATAACACAAGTACTAATATATACATCTTGTAAACTTGGTTGATAGAGGAATTTTTGGTCGGAATGAATCGATAGATATTTGGACCTTACATAATAGGTTGGGTCATGTGTAAGAACCGGCTATCACCCAAGAGAGGGGTGAATTGGGTGAAAATATAAAAAATTTTAACTTTGAAAATCTTTTTGCGTTTTCTAAATCAACAGTTAGATATCCAAATAAACATATACTGAAAATATAAGAAATAAGGGAAGAGAATATGCAAACTGAGATTTATATTGGTTTAGCCCAATCCTTGACCTACGTTCAGTCCCCAAGCTTCACTTGAGATTTTCAATCCACTATCTTCTTTCAACTTGATTACACGCTCTGTACTTGAAGTAATCCTCTCACTAGGATTCACTCCCCCTTACAAGTTGTAATCAATACACCCACTTGATTACACACTCGTATTCGAAGTAATCCTCTCACTAGGATTTACTCCCCTTACAAGCTGTAATTAATACAATAGGTTTCCCACTCAAGATCACCCAATCTTGAGTAACTCTCAGATAGAATGATAAGATGATTACAATGGATCTTCTCTCTCTCAGAAGTGAATGAATAAACACTTAAGAACAATACAAATCATTTCACTCTCTATGATGAGCTATGTAAGCATTGAGAACAGAGTGTGTATGAGATAAATGTTGGATTCAGAATGTTGGCATCTTGACAATGAAAGCTCTCTCTTGTCTCAACCTTGAATGCTTCTTATTTTATAAGTAGAAACCAATTTATGACCGTTTGAAGATTCAATGACTGTTGGATAAAGAAATATAGCTGTTAGACTCAGATCCAAATGTCCAACCAATGTGCTCAGATGTTTTCTGTTGTTCATCCTTGAATAAATCCGTTGGGTGATGTGGTATTCAAAAGAGGAAAGACATCATTAATGTCTTTGGAATGTTCAGAGAGAGATTTGTCAAATCTGAGCTTTTTCTGAACTAGCAATAAATGCTATGACATTAGCATTTACTTTATCCTTGATCTTCAGTTTAACAATCTTTGATCATTTGTGAAACTTACTAACAAATTGATTAAACATAGCTAAATTAGTAATGAGTGATGATATGAAGTATACAAATCATTCATGAAGATTTTGCAAATTTAAAATCGAGAGTGCAAAACAAGGTCGATTCAAACTTGGGTTTGTTCAAGCAAACCGGAGTTTGCAATAATTTTTTTCTTAAAAGCCAAACTCGAGTTTGAAAACACAAACTTGAGTTTTGTTCTTACTCAGGTAATCATTGCGATTGAGCTTTGAAGAGCACTTTGAAACAGGAACAAACTCGAGTCATTAAGTGACAAACTCGAGTTTGAAACTTTTTGAAATGAAAATATATTTAAGTCCACAAAGCTTAGACTGGACTTAGACTGGAGTTTTCTTCAGTTCAAAATAGTGAGAAGCTCTCGGCTTGACACAAACTGGAGTTTACTAAAACAAACTCGAGTTTGCTTAAAAGAGTAAATTCTTTGAAAGCTCTCGGCCAAACACAAACTTGAGTTTGCTAAGTCAAACTCGAGTTTGCTTAAAACAATAAATTCTTTGAAAGCTCTTGGCCAAATACAAACTTGAGTTTGACATATTGAACTCGAGTTTAGTTAAGTTCATAAAACATTGGAAGCTCTCTGCCTTTCAGAATGCAAGAATATTACCAACACGAGGATCAATTTCCAATGAGTGTAGCGTCTTTGATATATCTCTGAAGTTGACAAACGGATCCTATCTCCACAAAGCTCTTTAAGTCTTCTTTCCAATTCAAAAAGAATCAGCTCCAAACTCATTGTGTTATGTCCGTTATCATAAGATGAATGAAGGTTGTTCTTGACCAGTGATTTTGCAACATCCTAAACTGACTGTTAACTTCAAAACATGCTATCTCCTTCAATTGATCTTTGGTTTATGTGATCTTGATGTTTTTGAAAAGGTATTTGAGTATAGTTTCAAATGGCATTAGTTTCAGCTCATTTGGATTTATCGTTTGTGAGATACAGTCAAAATACCGAAGATTGGTCTGCTGTGTGGCGTGAATTTCAGTACCAACTTCTACAATTCATAGGTCTCTCATCTGAACTCCTTTAGCCTTGAAACTTTGTCACAATGACGCATTAGGAGTCTAGTTGCATACAAAATTGGTTTCACCTCAATCCGATCTCTGGTTTTAGAGATATCATCCAATTACCAGACCTCACCCAAGTGAAATGTGAAACAGAGTAGAATAGAGGTGCTGAAAAGCACGAAAAACTCGAGTTTAATAGTCTAGAGACGCCAGAGGTGCTGAAAACACTTATTGACTCGAGTTTATGATGTTTGACTCGAGTTTTGAGTCCTAAACTCGAGTTTGAAGTCCTAAACTTGAGTTTGCTCATATTCGAGAAGAAATCACTGCAACAAGGTAGTAAACTCGAGTTGAAACTTCGTTACTTGAGTTTGCTCATCCTGAACCTTATATTTACTTGTTTTAACTCCGAATTGAGCCATTCCAACTTCCATTTGATCATGGAGACTTCCAGTATCAATCTAAGAACATGTATAATGATATTTTCATTCCATCCAGCAAGTTCTTCCTTCTTTCATCTCCCATCTTGATCATTCTTCGTTATTCAACTTGGACTCATCATTCTCTGCAAGATCTACCTTCTTCAATATCTCCTCTTCTTCTTGAACTTTGATAGCTTCTTGCTTCTTTGACATTCTCTCCAATTTCTTCTTTCTATAATCTCTTATCTCCTTCTTGATTAATCTCTATAATTCAATTTGGACTAATCTACATTAAATATAGTAGTTAGTCAATGTAGGAGATAAATATATTATATAAGCTTTTTGCTTTTAATAATGGCATCTATATAAGACATCATCAAAACAAATCATATCCAACATCATGCCCCATTATTGGTTTTGAAAATCTCGATTTTGTAAAAGACAAGTTTTGATATGAATAAAAGTTCTAAAGTTAGCATTCAATCTAAGCAAACAAAACTTCCTTTTCCCTCTTGCTATATTAAATCTGTTCATTGCTTCGAATTGCTTCACATGGATGTATGGAGTCCACATCGGACACCTACACATCAAGGTCATCAATTCTTTCTTACAATTGTTGATGACTACTCAAGGTCAACTTGGTATTTCTCATGAGAAATAAATCTGAAACTGCTGAATATATCAAGAACTTTGTTGCCTATGTTCTTAATCAGTTTGCTTTTCATGTTAAACGAGTAAGTAGTGATAATGGAACTGAATTTGTAAACACTAATTTGCAAACATATTTTCTCGAAAAGGGAATTATACATGAAACATCTTGTCTACTCTGGAACAAAATGGAATTGTGAAGCGAAATCATAGGACCCTTATGTAAGTTTCTAGGAGCCTTATGCTTCAATCTCACATACCCATTCGGTTTTGGAGGAGTGTGAGTGTGTCAAAATGGCAACATACCTAATTAATTGGGTACTCTCTAGGATCTTAGGTTTTCAAACTCCCTATGAAAGGGTGTACAAGAAACAACCTGATTGTAATTGTTTAAAAACATTTGGTTCTTTGGCATCTGCTACTGATTTGACTAATTGTGATAAATTTCAGTCTCGTGTCATTCCTTGTGTGTTTCTTGGTTACCCAAGTCATCAAAAGGGGTATATTCTTTTTAACTTGAGCACTAAGAGCATTTTGGTTAGTTGACATGTTCTCTTTATTGAGGAAGCATTCCTTTTTCTTGATAATTTGCATGTTGATCCGATAAATGACACTGCAGAATTTTGCCAAATGTTTTTATCTGATGATGATTTACCTTTGGGACGAGTGAATATGCAGCCTCCTATGATGAGAGAAAATGTAGACCATGAAACTGGGTATGGAAATGGTATTCCTGACTCAGAAAATACACTTACCCAACCAGGTTCACAAACATTGCTTGCTGGCTGTGAAAGGACAGCAAGGGAGCGTAGGCCTCCCATATGGGCAATAGACTATGTTTGTGGGCTTGTTATCTCAGAGTTAGGATTACATAGAGATAAGAGTAAATGTTTGTATTCTATTGCGAATTATATGTCTTATAGACATGTTTCTAGATCACACATGTTTCTTATGTAATATAGATTCAGTTGTTGAACCTACTTCGTATTATGAAGCAATGAAAGATGAAAAATAGGTTCATGCGATGAATCAGGAAATTGCATCCTTGGAGCGCAACAAAACATGAGATATTGTCCCTCTCCTAAAGGGAAGAAGGCCCATTGGTTGCAAATGGGTCTATAAGGTTAAGTATAAATCTAATAGCAATATTGATAAGTATAAAGCTCGTCTAGTTGCTAAAGGTTTCACTCAAAGAGAAGGGATCGATTATCATGAGACCTTCTCATCGATGGTAAAAATGGTTACCGTTCCAATCATTATGAAATTAGTTGTTATGTATGGTTGGATTTATTTCAAATGGATGTGGATAATGCATTTTTATTGCAGGGAGATCTGAACGAGGAAGTGTACATGTCCATTCCTCAAGGTTTCGAAAGCCAAGGGGGGAGAATGGTGTGTAAACTTAATAAGTCTCTTTATGGTCTTAAACAAGCCTCAAGACAATGGAATGATAAATTGTGTGCTTCACTAATTTGTGGTGGTTTTAAACATAGCAAGCATGATTATTCGTTGTTCTTTGAGAGATTTGGTGTTGACATTATATTGGTCCTAGTGTATGTAGATGATATGATGATTACTGGCAATTCAGAAAAAAGAGTTCAAGAAGTAAAGGACTTGTTGCATAGCAACTTCAAAATCAAGGATTTGGGAATAATGAAATATATTTCCTTGGTATTGAAGTAGCTAGGTCAGCAAAGGGTATAGTGCTTTCACAACGAAAATATATTTTGGATTTGCTTGCAGAGACTAGCATAAGTGGTTGTAAACCACTATCAATTCCCATGTCCACTACACTCAAACTATCAGCATATGAAGAAGGAAAGCACAAGAAGGAGGATTTGTTTAATGATCCGAAAAGATATCGAAGACTAGTTGGTAAGTTGATCTATTTGACTGCTACCAAACTTAATATTTTCTTCTCTGTGCAGGTCTTAAGTCAGTTTATGCACCAGCCCATGAAGTGTCACATGACGGCGGCGTTGCATGTGTTGTGGTACCTAAAATAGAGCCTTAGGGTAGGAGTGCTTATCAGTCAAGAAGGCACCACTACATTAGATTGTTTCTGTGATGCTGATTGGGGAGCATTTGAAATGACTAAAAGATCAGTTACAGGATATCTACTGAAGGTTAGTGGTTTGCTTGTGTTTCGAAGTCTTCTGTTGAATCAGAGTACTAGGGGCTAGGTTTGGCAGTATCAGAAGTTGTGTGGGCTATTGGACTGCTCAAATAAATTGGTTATGAACTCTTAACCCATGTTAATGTGTATTGTGATAACAACACTACCTTGCACATAGCTTTTAATTCAATGTTCCATGAAAGAACAAAGCATATTGAGATAGATCTTCATTTTTTTTTCGAGAAAAGCTTTTAGAAAAAGTAATTGTTTTGCAGCATGTTCGATCTTATAGTCAAGAGGCATATATCTTGACTAAGGCAGTAGGTAAAGAAATACATAATGAGATGCTTAGCAAGTTAGGAGCTATAGACTTGTTTAGCCCCCAACTTGAAGGGGGTGTTGAGATTAGTGTAGTTTGTATTTGGGCTTTGTATACTGGGCCAGTTTAAATATGGTTGTTTGTATATAACTATAGAACTCTCATTATATTGGTCGATTAGTTGATTCAATAATAAGATACTTTGTTCAGCTCAACACTTGAAGGTAATTATGAGAACTTACATGTTGTTTTTGTTGCCGTACTGCTGCTAAAGACTCTCTGTCCAAGCGAATCCCTATGGGGGCAAAAAAAAAAGGAAAATCAGAAACTCTCATTTGCTAAATATCAAAAGAGAAAAAAATGGTTGAATCTTGTGATTCATTTACCTTGAACCTTAGCAAGAAGGAGGGACAAAAGAAGGAGAGAGAGTAAGGAAAAATCAGAAACTCCCATTTGCTTTATCATTGAAGGGAAAATTTCTTCCTATCATTGCATCATCGCATCCTCATCCTTGTCGTAAACTGTTAAGGTTGCCACCGTAGTCACCATACAAGCACACCACACACACACTTTTAGGCTACCAATTTCTATGACCTCTCTTAAGGGTAGAAAGATTTTAAATTTTGAATATGGGGAATGTCGTGGGAGACACAAGAACATTTGGGGAGAGAAGAAAAGTAGTGTGAGAGAGAGGAAAAGTGACAAGTTAAGAGATAATAAGGAGCAGAAGGCAGAGAAATATGTTGCATGAATGATTGCGTTGTCCCATGAATGAGCCGACGTGTAGCCAAAGGCATGAATATTTTATGCTACAATGTTTTGTGATGAGAGCCTATGCTAAGCCGTTAAGCACATCAGCTTGAAAGATGAGATATTATATATTTATTGATTATTGATTACATATTGGCATAAAATTTGAAAATATAAAATAATGCTAAAGTGAGTAATAATAAGCCATTTTATATTTTTGGTCAAGGAAAAAACACTTTTATTTCAGAAAAGTTCCACAAAATACATTTAAAATATCAATATCGCAAATTAGTTTTGTTTTTGTAATAATATAGGTATTGATTAAACTTGACTAACAATTCATAACTCATTTTAATAGAAAAACACTTGTTCTGGTGTAGAACATGATGTCAAATTTCGAGGGCTCGGTATATTGATCTTGGATGAATAGACTTGCCTGGATATCTATGGAGGGGATAACCAGGAGAGCGTAGGATCACCGCATACACAAAGGGGTGGTGTGTGTGCACAGTGAGACTGTATGTAAATAGTCTAGGTTAGAATGTGTGCACCTTGTTACCTGTCCTCTATATTTATAGAGGTGTCTGGTGCGATATCCGGGGCACGTCATTAATGGGGGGCCATTAATGGGGCGGATATACGCCTTTAATGGGACGTGTCATTAATGGGGCGGATATCCGGGATATGCCCTTAATGGGGCGTGTCATTAATGTGGCGTGTATCTCGGTAGGCCGTTATGATAGGAGTGGATTCTGCCTAGCCGGGATTTCCGGATCTCCTGCTATGATTAGCGGATTACGCCTCCTGGCTCCACTTGGGCCGTGCTATGGACTTGGGGCTTTTGGGCCCAACTCGGCTGTTCAGGCTTCTAGGCGGCCGAGGTGTATGATTCCCCTGGCCCGGTTTGTGACCGGGGCCTGTGCTTCAGCCAGCCCGGCTTCTGGTGCCGCGGCTTATCCCTATTGTGATAGTCTATTTGGTGCCCTGGGTCATGCCTGACCGGGGCGTACTGGGCTGCCTCGGATTTACGTGGTTAGTCCCCTGCTCGTGGTCAGGTCATGTGGTCTTCTCTCTGTAGGCACCATCATTGCTGCTTTACACCTGGCTTGTCCTGATTGGAAGGGGTCTGCAGCCGTCACGTCTATCTGAGTGCCGATTTGCGTGCACATTTAATGCTCCTACGTCATTCTATGCATTTCCCATCGTGTCAGTGTTCAAAGACCAAACTGCCCCCGGCGTTCCCTCTCCTTCTTCTTATATGAAGTATTTGCTTCATGTTTGTGTATTTCATTATTTCCCGCTTACAACTTTGCTGCGAACTTGCTCCGAGTTTCTTCTGTCAAAACTCCATTGTTCTCCATTTCTTTTGTTCAAGTCTCCTTCCTCCTACTCACACAGTATTTTTCGTCCTTCTCTTTATTCTTTTACGGCGCGTATTTCGCACCGTTTAGATATCCACTCGGTCTCTTATCTATATTTCCCACTCCTCTTTCTTCTGGTTTTCTGAGTATCCCTTTAAGACCAATTTCTGGGTTTTGTTGCTTTTGACATATACGCGCCTTTCTTTCGACGTAAAGCCTTTAGTTCTTAGGTTCTAGTTCCTTTTCTGATGGATAGAAATAGGCATTTCCCTAGACCCAGATCAACGCTCACCCCTGAGGAAGAGGAGTTTCTTCGTACTCGTTACCCACGAGCTTCTTATTGGGTTCTTGGAACTGAGCTTCCGGAGGCGGAGAGGTCAGCCCCTTTACTTCGAGGTGGGAATGGTTCTTCCGGACGAATCGGGCCTCAACCTGTACCTGCTAGAGTTCTGTCGCCTTCTTCTGTCCGAGCTCCTGCATACAACGTTCCTTCCTTATCACCTTTACAGGCCGGGGTTGGTTCCTTTGCCGGCTCTAGGTCTCCGGCCTTGTTGGCCCAACCGCTCAACTTTTGTGAGGGTCCACCCTCTGCGAGCTTGGACCCTTATCCTGATGATTATCTCGGCCCCTGCTGGGATTGCTTGGCCGAGGGTTCATTTCACATCGCGCGCGGCGAAGACTCCAGAGCTTCCTCGGTTCTTGGTTCTTGTCGGCATCGGCGTCCTCCGGGCCCCTCTTCTGGCGTGCCCTTTCGTCCGCATCCGCCATCTGTTTTGCCTTCTAACATTATTTTACCAGGTGTTTCCAACTCTGCTAATTTCATTTTATGTTGCATATAGGTTAATGGCTCCGAAATCTCTACCTTCCAAGAAAAAGGCCGAGGCTGAGGCATCGGACTCTTCTAGTCCTCCCGAGGCCCTGTGTCGTAGGTATCCCTAGGTGTCCCATGAGGTCTTGAAGACCCGATCCTTGATGTCGGATACGAACATTGCCCGTTTGGATCTACCCGCCATGGAAGGGTGCGTCCTTCGCCGCCCGGAGGCCGACGAGCCTGTTTGTGCTGAACGGGAAATAAGCAGTCCCAATTTCTTTTATTTTTATGGGATTATCTCACTCGGGTCGGTGTTTCCTTCCCTTTCACCCATTTCCAAATGATGGCCCTGATGCATCTGAGACTTGCCCCGTCTCAACTTCATCCGAACGGGTGGGCTTATCTTGTGGCATTTGAGCAACTGTGTCGCTCCTACCCGGCTCCGGCTCCCCGTTCGACCAACCTTTTTTTCTACTACTTCGGCCCATTTACCCCGGCTCTCCCAAGGAAGGTGACAAGTTAAAAGGGTTGGTGTCTCTCCGCGTTAATCCCGACGGAAACTCATGAAGCCCTTCTCCGATTCCTTTAAGTGATTTAAAAACGCGTTTTTCAAGGTTGTCACCATACCCGGTAAGCCGACTTGGTTTTTGAAGGGGCCGAGGCGCCGACGTGGAGTGGCGTTTCCCTTTATATTGGATGGAGGGTCACCACAAAGCCACCCCCTCCTCCTTTCAGATTTCGCAAGATGATCTCCTGCCCGAGACGGTCCCTCACGTCCCTAGGTTGGATGCCTACATGGAGAAATATGGCATCCAGAGTGCGGCCTTTTTCATAACTGGGGAGGGATCTAGGCCAATCCCCTCTACCTGTAGGAGTCCCTTTTTTGCCATTTTCCTTATTCTTTTGGTCATATTTTGTATATTGTGGAGTATTTTGTGTTTATTCCGATTTCCCTTTACCCGTCCTTTTCACTCAAGACATGAAGGCCCTTCCGGTTACTTGAAGAAAGTGAATCCGCCGTGGCATCTCCGAGTGGTCGGTCTCGGAAATGGGCCGTCCCCGTCAAGATCGCTATGCCCGAGGCTAATGCCTCTCGTTGTGGCTAAGAAGGCTAAGGTTTCAGTGTCGAGGAGTCGCTCCATCCATACCCTCCGACCCCCGTGCGCTTGTTCCCGAACCTTCCAAAGGGAAACAGTGTCGTCTCGGCAGTGAAGCCGTATCCACGGATGTCGCGACCACTCCTTCGGCAAGACGGTTCTTCCTAAGCATTTCGCCAACTCCGCCTCCTCCCCCTCCTTCAACCGGCCCTCCCATCCCTTCTTAGTGCTTCCTCGCAGCCTTTATATGGGACAAGGGGTGACGGATGAGCCGGACGTCGCGTTCCTCCCCCGGAATTTATGGAGTGCCGGCCTTGTCCCCGCCTAGTGCCGAGGAGGTGCGTACAGCCGAACGATACTTGTGTAAGTCCGTCTGGGTTGCCGCAAGCTTACGTTATTGTGAGGGAGAAGTATACTTTGGCCGATGCCGAGAATAGAAGTCTGAAAGCGTCTCAGGGAGAGGTGGCTGTCCTACGAAAAGCTCTGGAGGAGGCCGAGGCAACGAAAAAGGCTTTGGCTGATGCTGAGGCCAAACTGCACATTACGGAGGAGGAGCGGGATTCCACCCGGCTCGAGAGGGATGCTTCCAAGGCCACGGTTGTGAAGATGGAGAAAGATCTACAACAGCGCGGAAGGGGGCGGATAAGTCGGCCTCCGATGCGCCGGCCCGAAAAGCGCTGGGCGAGAGTATGGAAGCGGTGAAAACCCTTCAGAAACAACGCGATACGTTGTTTGATAAGGTTAAAGCTGCCGAGGAGGCTCTTGCCGTATCGCAGCAGGCGCGCTTGGAGTCCGACGAGCTTTTAAAGCAGATCGCGCGATTGCTTTGAGAATGCCCTGGAGCAGATCCAGCTTTTGAATCCGACGACGAAGCTTAACTTGGACGGCTATGACTTTCGCGCCTTTGTCGAAGACGGAGTGTTTGTTCCGTATCAATCCCCTTCCGCCAACGCGTCCTGTTCGGGAGGAGGAGAGTCGGACGCGGAGAGTGAGGCGACCAAGGGTTCTCGTGAGGCCGGTCCATCTAGTAAAGTTTAGCTTCGGTTTTGGTGGGCGTCTGTGCCCCTTTACTTTGTAAATTTCCAGCTTTTGTGCCGTGACGTTTGTATGACTTATGGATGAATTTATTTATTTGCCCTTCTGCCATTTTTCTTAAATTCCATATTTGAAATTTCTTGACTGTAGTAGATACGAGTCGTTTACTCGACCAACACTAACGTGTGGGAGGATGGGGCAAGGTTGTATGTTTTAACCTCTTGGGGTGTTAACTTAACCGCACTACCTCGTTCCGGCTTGAATAGTCGGAAAAGTTGATAGAAACCGAATTAAGGGCGAGGCCGTCACATGTCGACCGAGGTGTCTATTACCTCAAATCTGACATTTTGACTTGATCAAGGTCGGAATGACAGCCTGCTTTCTTAAATCGGGCGAGCGTTGACGCGTCAATTTCGTGAAGGCCACGTATGGCATTTTCGCTGAGCTCTTACCAATGCACGTCGGAGTACAACAGCCGGTGTCATACATCTAGATGTTTTTATTTTAATGACCGGGTGTAAATACCTCGGTGTCAGGTTTTGGACCGGGCTTAGTGGCCTCGGTTTCACGCTTAAGCAAGTAATTGTGCACATTGACGCCTTTCCTTGAGGGATTCCTTCATTAAATAAAGCAGCTCTAAAGAGCGTACACATGGTCATGAATTATTCAAATGCAAAGCAACAAACAATTGGAAAACAATCGGAGAAAACATAAGAGAAAGTAAGAAATGACCGAACAAGAGCCTTGCATATCTGCGGGGCCGAGCCTTGGCTTAGCTGTAATAGATCTTTAGCTTATCGGCGTTCCATGTCCTTTTAACCGGCTTCCTTGCCAAGGTTTCGAGAACATATGCCCCAAAGATCGAGTTTTTCTTTAACGCGATATGGACCTTCCCAATTTGTCGCGCCTTTCCGTCCCGGAATTCTTGTTTCCTATGTCGGCCCGCCGAAGTACCAGTGTTACCTCGGTTGAAGGATCGTGGTCAAACCTTCCGATTATATTTTACCGTGAGTAGCTGCTTGGCGGCAAGTTCCCGGCAATGAGCTGTGACTCGGATTTCATCTATCAGGTCCAGTTTGTCTTTAGGGCGTCGTCATTTGACGCCGGTCCTTCGAGTCCGGCTATGATCTTCCTCCATGATGGCTGCCCGATTTCCACCGGGATCATTGCTTCACATCCATATGTCAGCCGGAATGGGGTTTCCTGGGTCGAGGACTGCACACTCGTCCTGTAGCCCCATAGAACACTGTGGAGTTGTTCGGTCCAGCTAGAGTCGGCCTTTAACATGCGTTTCTTCAATCCGTCAAGAATGATCTTATTAGCTGACTCGGCCTCGGTCGTTAGGATCGCGGATGCTCGACGGAGGAGAAGTGTTGCTGGATGTCCAAGTTGGACATTAAGGTCTGGAATCTATGGTCCGTGAACTGGGTTCCATTGTCAGTGACGACTTCAGCAGGTATCCCGAATCGGGCAAAGATGTTATGACGAACAAATCTCATAATTCGGGACGCCGTGATCGTAGTTAGTGCATCAGCTTCAATCCATTTAGTGAAGTAGTCTACGGCGACAATGAGCCATTTGAGCTGCCTAGGTGCCGATTTGAATGGTCCCAGAATATCCATTCCCCATTTATAGAAGGGCCAGGGGGCCGGCATCCCTTTTAGCTCCGTGGGCGGTGGCCATAAGATCCCGGCATGTTTCTGGCAACTGTCACACCGCTTGGCGGCTTCCATGGCGTCATGCTTCATGGTGGGCCAATAATAGCGGCACGTAATGCCTTCCCCGGCCGCAGCCTTGCCCCCATGTGTTGGCCGTTGCATCCCTCGTGTATCTCGGTCAATACATACCTTGCTTTGGACTCACCGAGGCATCGCATCATTGGGCAATGTACTCCTTTCCTGTAGAGCTGATCATCGACCATAGTGTAGATGGCCGCCTCTCTCATCAACTTCTTTGCTTCCGTGGAGTCTGTTGGGATGATCCCCTTTTCCGTGTAATCTTCAATTGGCTTTCTCCACCCGAGGCGGACGAGATAGTCATGATGCACGTGGGCTCGCGCCAAATTTTGTTGGATGACCATTCTATGGCTCCCGACCTTTGGTACTTGCGAGTTTGGAGAGAATGTCGGCCCCGGCATTCTCTTCTCTTGGGATATGAGAAACAATGACCTCCTCGAAGTCCGTCATTACCTCTTTTGCTCTGTTTAAGTACTTGGCCAACAAGGGGCCTTTTGCTTGATAGCTGCCATCGATCTGCGCGGCGACGAGTTGTGAGTCGGTGAACACCTTAACTCATCTCGCTCCACTTTCTTTGGCTTGAGACAATCCGCAATGTGGCCTCGTACGGCCTGGTTATTGGAGGTTGGGAATTCCAACCGGAGGGAATGCTCCGTAGCGACTCCTCGGGGCTTTCAACAATGACTCCGCCTCCATCGCCTTTTGATTGGAAGATTTGTCAACAAATACCCTCCAAAATTCCTCGTTACTAATAACGGGAGTCAATTCCCTGATAAAGTCGGCCAATGCTTGTGATTTGATCGCCTGCCGGGCCTCAAAAGTGATGTCGAATTCGGACAGTTCAATCGCCCAGCTTGTCATTCGCTCTGCCAAATCAGGTTTGTGTAAAATCTGCCGGATTGGCTGACTAGTCCAGACTACTATGCGATGTCCCTGGAAGTATGGTCGAAGCCACCTTGCCGTAGTTAGTAATGCGAACGCCATTTTTTCCAGCTTCTGATATTTGAGCTCGGCGTTTTGTAACGCCTTGCTCACAAAGTAAATGGGTGTCTGTCCGGCCTCGGTTTCTCTTACTAAGGCGGCGCTTACCGCTTCATCTCCCAAGAGGTACAAGAACAAGGTCTCCCCTTGCTCCGCTTCGTCGCACGAGGGGTTGCCAAACATCTCTTAATTTTTTCAAAGGCCGAATCACAATCCGTATTCCATCCTCCTTGGGTCTCTTTCTTCAATAATTTAAAGAAAGGTAAGGCCTTCTCGGTGGATCTCGGTAGGAATCTTGTCAGGGCCGCCAAGCGACCTGTTAATTGCTGAACTTCCTTCTTGGAGTTGGGGACTTGCATGTCTAGCACGGCCTTGCATTTGTCTGGGTTGGCCTCAATCCCTCGATTGGTCAACATAAAACCCAGGAATTTCCGGCGGCACTCCAAATGCACATTTGGCCGGGTTCAACCCGATTCTAGATCGTCTTAATTTGTCAAACGTCCCGCTCTAGGTCCCGGATATGCTCCTCTGGTTGTTTTGACTTCACGATCATGTCGTCTATATAGACCTCTACATTACATCCGATTTGATCCTCAAAGACGCGATTCATCATTCGTTGATATGTAGCTCCGGCATTCTTCAATCCAAATGGCATGACGTTGTAGCAATAGTTGGCCTTGTCCGTCATGAAGGCGGTTTTTTATTGATCCTCGGGGTGCATGGCAATCTGATTGTAGCCGGAGTAGGCATCCATAAAGGAAAGCAGCTGGTACCCGACCGAGTTATCCACTAGCTGATCAATGCTGGGCATAGGATAGGAGTCTTTTGGACATGCTTTATTCAGATTGGTGTAGTCAGTGCACACCCTCCACTTACCGGTTGGTTTTAAGACCATGACCACGTTTGAGAGCCAAGTCGTGTATTGTACTTCTCTGATGAATCCGGCGGCAAGGAGCTCTTCAATGTGACTCTGAGGGCTTTTTGCCTGTCATCTGAGATATTCCTCTTCTTCTGGGCCACTGGTTTCGACCCGCCATATGGCGAGCTTGTGATGCCAGGCGTGGGTCGATCCCTAGTATTTCGGCCGACGTCCGTGCAAAGACGTCCCGGTTTTGTCTTAAGAATTTGATCGCCGCGCTTTCATATCCGCGTCCATGTCCCCGCGCGACTTTAGTTGTCTTGGAGGGATCCGTCCCAAGGATTAATTCCTCCAATTCCCCTTCCGGCTCTGGGCGTGGGTTTTCTGGTTCATGGAGATCCAGTTCTACCATGTTAACCAACTGCCGGGGCCGCCCTTCATTTCTGACATCGATCATCACCTCGTTGGTTCGGAGCCGCGGCGGGGATGACGGTCCTTCCTCCTTAACACGGAGAGTCTCGAAGTAACATTGCGTGATGCTTTCTGGTCTCCGGATACTTCAACCACCTGATTCTTATCATTGATCATCTTCAATTTCTGGTGCTTGGTGGACGCCAGAATGTCCCAATTGTGTATAGTGGGTCGACCTAATATAATGTTGTAAGGAGAGCGGAAGTCGGCCACTACGAACCTTACCCGTTCTGACTTGAAGGCTTCCTTGGTTCCCAAGGTTAGTCTGAGGTCGATATATCCTTTTGGGAAGGAACGCTCTCCATTAAACCCGATTAAGGTAGATTTGCATGGCTTTAGGTCTTCGACATCGAGGTGCATCCTCTGGTATGCATCCCAGCTTATGATGTCGGCCGAACTTCCCGAGTCCACGAATATCCATTTAACACGGCAGTTCACGACGATCCCGGTGATGATCAATCCGTCTTGGTGGCCGGGAATAACCTCCTTGAGCTCCTCGTCCGTGAAGACCAACGGGGGTGGTTTCGGTTTCGATGAGGTGCCCTTAAATTTTGGTACATCTTTTACCGTCAACACCTCCCTGTGTATTTCTTGCGCTGGCTTATAGTATCTCCACCCCCTCCGAAGCCGCCACTGATCCCATTGCACTGGAGATCAGCATCTGGGTAACCCTCGGGAGGGCCGGTTTTCCGTTTCTTCTCAGGTTCCGGAGCGTCCGTAGCCGGACTCCTGCTTCGGCGGCTACTATTCCGCCTGCTTGTTTTCCTCGAGTCTTGATGACGTATTGGCGCAGCTTTCCTTCTCTTACAAACTTTTCAATAGCATCCCCGAGTTCATAACATTCGTCGGTGGTATGATCGGAGCCGATCGTGGAAAGTGCAGAACTTTCCCCGATCCGTATTGGACCGGTTTTCGAGAGGCCTCGGCTTGGTCACCCTTTTCATCTTGGCCTCTGGGCTACCTCCTTCCACACTGCGAACGCGGCACATTCAAGGGGGTGTAGTTGCCGTATTTTCGCCTTATTGTCCATTCTCTCTTGTCGGGTCGGCTCTCTCGTCGCGTCCGCGGGTTCCGCCTTGTGCTTGTCCGACATATCCCTTCTTTCGGCGACGAATTCCTAGCCTTCTCCGGTTCATCAGCATTGGCAATTTCCATTTGCTCGACGTCTAGGTACTTTTTTCCTTCGGTATAGAATTCAGTCAATGAATATACTCAATTCTTGCACAGATGTCTGGCCAGGCGTGTCGTTGGGTCCAGACCGTTGACGAGGCGATGTACATGGACTTCTTCGGATAATGAGCGTACCTGTATTGCCGTATCTTTGAACCGATCCAGGTACTTCTGCAACGTTTCGCCCTTCTTTTGCTTTACTTTACTCAACGTGAATTGAGATTTTGGTTGTTTCTTGCTGGTAGCAAAATGTAATTCAAACTTACGCCCGAGGTCTTCAAAGTTCCGGATGGAATTATTGGGTAATGAACTCAACCATTTGTGGGCCGGCCCGGTTAACGTGGCCGAGAAGAGTCTTAAGATGACCAGACCTTCTATTGACCTTACCCACATCAACTTTTCAAATATCTCCAGGTGATGACGTGGATCCTGGGTCCTATCATACTTGGGGAGATCGGCTAGGTCGAAATTCTTTGGGTAGGGAGCCGTGGCCGTTGCTCGAGAGAATGGGGTCCCACCTGCGCCAGCCAAGTATTTCATCCTATACTGCCGCGGGGATCCTCGTGTTCGAGGCGTAGTGATCACCTCGCGTAGCTCGTCTGAGTCCTGATCACGGTCTCGGGTTTCCTGGTCTTTATTGTCATCATGGCAGTCTTCTCGGCCTCGGTCTTCCGCATCCCGGATCCGTAAAGGTCCCTCCTTGTTCCTTCTGGGGGTCGGTTGGCATTCTCGTTCTTTTCTGGCGTCCCCTTTATTCCTGTCACGGGGGCGCCGATTCGATTCTGGGCTTGTACGCGGACTACTGCTATCCAGGCGTACAACCTCCTTCCCCTTACGAGGGCTTCTCTGGGTTCCACGTTGAAAGAGGTTTTCAAGTTTTTCCTCTATCATCAATTCCAGAGCATGAAAATCCTCTTGCCTTTCGAGGTGGTCTAGCTTTTCCTTGTTTTCGAACCTCTGAATCATCGACTCTTGGGTTCTCTTTAGGATGCGGACGTCGGTGTCTAGTACTCGAGCGTCCGGAGCCGGGTCCGTCTCGGGCCTCGGACTTGGCGGCCCCTCGTGCAAAGATTCATCGATGGAAGGAGAGGTGCTCTCCGTGTCCGTAACGTGTCCTTCCGGAGTCTTTCCCTAGGAGGTTGATCATGAGCCCGCGGGCCGACTCGGTCCCCCGAGGTTGATTTGGAGGTACAATGCTTTCCTCGTCCGGCGGGTCCGATCGCCGGCTTTACCCGTGGCTTTGGTGTTAGCCATTAGTGGTCACGGGGATAGAAATTTAGTGGTCCCCACGGCCGGCGCCAATGTTCTCGGGCATAGAACATGCATGTCCAACCGAGGGCCGGTATATTGATCTTAGATGAATAGGCTTGCCTAGATATCTATGGAGAAGATAACCGAGGGAGAGCGTAGGATCACCGTACACGACAAAGGGGGTGTGTGTGTGCACAAGTGAGACCGTATGTAAATAATCTAGGTTAGAATGTGTGCACCTTGTTACCCGTCCTCTATATTTATAGAGGTGTCCGGTGCGATATCCGGGCACGTCATTAATGGGGGCCATTAATGGGCGGATATCGGATGATACGCCTTTAATGGGACGTGTCATTAATGGGGCGGATATCCGGGATATGCCCTTAATGGGACGTGTCATTAATGAGGCGTGTATCTCGCAGAGGCCGTTATGATAGGAGTGGATTCCGCCTAGCCGGATTTCCGGATCTCCCGCTATGATTAGCGGATTACGCCTCCGGCTCCACTTGGGCCGTACTATGGACTTGGGGCTTTTGGGCCGGTCCGTAACAACACTTATTTAGAATTTTTAAATTTTGAACCTGAAATTTTGCTTGAATTCAAATTTTGTGCTTTGATTTGGGATTCTCAACTCGTGTGAAAATGTGAAAATTCCCGAAAAGAAATGGGATCGTATTGGATGATAATTGTTCTAAGAAATCACTATTTGAGAAAAGAATGTAAAACTTGTTTGAAATTATTATTCTAAAGAATCATATTATTTAACTAGACAATGGACAATGAGCAGACTCAGAGAGTGGAAGATGATGAGTAAGCTAAAATTGGAGAGTGAAGCTTCGGTAAGTTTAAAACTGAGGTGACATAAAAATTTATTTATTTTTTTTAAAAACAAACATATTACTATTCTTTTTGCTTTGCAAAAAAATTAGCTGAAGATTAATTATCAAACAAGATTTTTATGCTTTTAAATAACAAATTTGTTTTGAAAATGGGAAGTGGCCTATGTGACCACCCATTATGAGATTCCTGTTATTCGATCTGTTAACCGTGTAAGAATCTTTTCTTATAAGAACCTACAAGTTAATCCTAACAAACATTAACACAGAATCAAAACTTCAAAATCATAAGCAAAGCATTAATGTTGGAGGGTGTTACTGTTAGCCACAAAACTTGTCATTTTGCAGCTTATCAGAGAGGATAGCTCAATTTTTACAACACACATACAATGGAAAGAAAAAAAAACATGATCAAAACAATAAAGGCTATTTTTTTTATAGCCCCCCCCCCCCCCCCCCCCAATTTTTTTATTTTATTTTTTTCCTAAATACTTCATGCAAATTGGAGAATTTTTATGTATTTACCTAAAAAATTTATACATTTGGCTCCCTAAATATTTTTTCTTAAAAGTTAGTTAATGAATATACACTTAGCCCCCCAAATTTTTTTTTTTAAGGTCCGTCCCTGCATATATCCTCCTATTATAAACAATCTAGTTCGAGATATTGCTCGGTTCGAAAGATTAAATGGGCATTGTTTAGTTTTAGGGCAAGTACTGAACATGCTTCACAAACAAAGCCCAATTCACATCACAAACAAGGCCCAATTCACATCTTACTTTTACTACTTAAATTGGGATTTTGAAATCTCACAAATTTAATTTGTTCATTAAAAATATGACTTTTAATAAGATTATTGTATTGCACATAGGAATAAATTTTGAAAATATTAAATATATAAATTTAAAGTGAGTAACAATAAATCATTTTATTTTTTGGGCAAGCCAAAAAATATAGGGAAAAATTAAATAAATACCTTAAAATTTTGAAAATCTTAAATAAATGATTTCCTACTAAAATGAGTTGTCAATACTAATCAAATATAGTTTATACCTAAAATATTATTGAAAAATAAAAATTGTTTTGGGATTTTCATATTTCGAAGTATTTCTAAAATTTTTCAAAAAAAATATTTTCTCCTCTCAAGCTCGTGTGAAAATGTAAATAGAAAAATGAGATCATCCATGTGTATGACGGACACCAATTGCATCACAAAGCAGTGGAGATTTGGATGCTAGAGAGCCAAAAATAGGACAAGGGGAGTCCTCATTGGTGGACTCTGCTGGTTTCAAATCCTTACTCAAAGCAACCAAATTATATTTTCGATCAAGAGCTTCTCTCTTTCGTCCTTCAATTTAGTTCAGGTCAAATACACTCTCCGGCGATCTTCATCTCTCCTCTCATCGAATCCCTCCCCTTTGCACTCTCAGTAATTTCCCCTCTTTTACTTACATCTTTTGTACATTCACATTCTAGGGTCTTCATTTCTAGGTAAATCGCGCCATGTGTAATCCTAACAAGTTCCGAGCAGGTATGCCT
Organism: Acacia acuminata; assembly: GCA_019022655.1. Taxonomy (NCBI): domain Eukaryota; kingdom Viridiplantae; phylum Streptophyta; class Magnoliopsida; order Fabales; family Fabaceae; genus Acacia; species Acacia acuminata. The sequence goes on from JAFJYI010000125.1 coordinate 1,648,714, forward strand.
CTCAGTTTTTTTAGGGACTTCGGTGTGTGGATTCTGTAATGGCGCCTCGGTTGATATTCTTCAAATTTTGAGGGACTGCCGTTAAGCGAGGGGACTGTGGCTTGAACTTGTCCCGAGCAGGCCAGGTATGCCTCTCAGTTTTTTTCACCAGTTTTGAAAGACTGGTAAATGATAAAGGTGAAAGGGAAGCTGGGGCAAGGTAGGGGTTGCTTTTGGCCCTTAATTTTTGGGGTGGCTTTATGGAAGTTGTGGGGTGGAGGAATTTATATACTTTTGAGCCAGACTTTGTGAAGCCGCTGAATCCACGGAAGATTGTGTTGCAAATTTGGAGGAAATATTCTATGTACCAAGCGCTTGGTATGAATAACACAGGACCTATGCCTGCGTCTGCTGAAAGTGTATCTTGGCAGCCCCCTCCTGATGGCTGGTTTAAGCTTAATGTTGACGGGGCGATGGTTTTAAGATCATCTCGAGCCGGTTGTGGGGGTGTGCTACGAGATATCATCAAAGTTGATAAGTGTATATTTTATGATTAAATGGGTGTATATTTTATGAGAATTGATTGGAATTATTGATATTATATACCTATTTAATTATCTTTTATTAATTTTTCCATCATTGAATCAAACTTAGGATCAAAGAATAAATCAACATAAAATCTACTCAAATCCTATTTTTATTGTGCGGAAATATTAGCCGATTTGGAAAGAAATAGACAAAGCAATTAAGAGGATATGCAATCAGCCAAATTCAATGGTCTCAAGCAAGAAAAATAGAAACAAAATCAATTGTGTGATCTGGTGGAGTAAATTACAAGATATGAGATATCTTTGTAATAAGAAAAGGAGAATCAGTGACCCAAGACCTAAATTATAAATAGGGAGGCAGAGACAAAAAAAGGAGAAGATCTAGGGAGACGCAGAACGAGAAGGAACGAAGAAGCAGAGGAGCAGAGGCTGAGCGTGTTCTCTTCATTATCTCCACGGAAAGACGAAAGGATTGTGGAGGCGACGGAGAAATTTTATTTTCTTCTCTCTCTCTCTTTATTCTTTGAACCTGAGTTTCATTTTTGTTATGGATTTGAATAAAGCCATGTGTGGCTAGTTGGTTTTGCAATCTAGAGAACCTATGAACTTGTTTGGGTTTTAGAGATTATTCCCACAGATTGGTTTTGCTTAATTTTATTTCAGTTTATTTAATCCGGGTTTATTGCTATTGCTTATTGATTGATCACCATTGAGCATGTTTTGGGGATTTAGGGTTGGACTTGAAAGAGGGAATCCTAAATTGACCTTGGGAATAAATAATGTGGAATTAGGTTTAAATTTAACGTGAAGTTAGGTTTTAATCTAATTTGCGTCTAGGATAGACATATACCTAGAAGCTCCGCATAGTCAAATTAGAGTGAGCCCGATTTGAATTGCACCTTAATTAATTTGTGAGACATTGCATAATTATTTGAGGTAGGTGTATAAGTGGACCGACATTGGCACTTATAAACATTAATACTCTAGATTAGCTGATTAAGTTAAGTCAAAGTTAATTTGGTGGGAATAAAATCTAAGAATCAAATAAGGGATTAGTGACTCTAGGTTGCTTGTTCATTAGTGTGGTAGTTTCTTTGTTTTAATTTTAATTTCTTTTCTCTAAATTAAATTTATTTGGTTTTCTCAACTTAAACGAAATTGTGAAATTAATGCTCAACTGAAGGTTGTGATACTAAGTCCTCGTGGGAACGATATCTTACTTTACTCTTTATTACTTGATACGGCCCGTGCATACTTGCGGAGTTTTTAGGCTTAAAGTTTTGCCCTATCAAGTTTTTGGCGCCGTTGTCGGGGACTTGTGTGCCACAACTATCTTGGTTGGAATTGATTGAGCATTAGTAGTTTGAGTTTGAGTTTTATTTTAATTTTTTATTTTATTTTTTTAGAAAAAAATTTTAAAAAAAAAATGGATTTCAATTGGCAACCAACTGGTCTTAATATTGAGAAGGAGATGAATTCTTTGAATTGTCTTCTATACAAGATGGATTGATTGCTATTTTAAATTCTTTGAATGAACGTAGGCAACGTAAAAGGAGCATAAATGATGGTTGTATTCCATATGTTGATTCTTCTCAATATGTTTGCATGTCTTGTGTTTATTGTGGAGGGAATCATTTATTTGAGCATTGTCCATATAGTACAACTAGTCATTTTGTGGAGATGATTTCACTAGGAACCAAGCTTATTTTGATAACTCATTTTGTCCTAGTGAAGGTTTTGAACAATATAATTTTAGGGATCCACATGTCTATTGTTCTCATGAAAATACCCCTCCTTTTTACTCTTATCCACCTATTGAAGAACACACCATTGAGTATAGGGAAAAATCTAATTTGGAAAGATTAGTTGAGGAGTGTGGGGAAGCAGTAGAGAAATCTAGTAGAGAGCAAAGGGAGATTCTCGCTAGCATTGACTTAAGTGTTCAAAATATGAAGGTACATGCGAGTCAAATTCTTTCTACCCTTGAGACTATGAGGCAAGATAATTCCTTAAACCCGATGACCACTTCTTATGCTGATAATGATTATTGTGAGGAAGTTGAAGGTATGGAATTACATGAGACTATGGATAATATAGAAAATGATTGTGAGTTTGAATTGAGTTAGATGAGCATATTGGATGTTTAGAAGAGGTTCCATTTGTGGAGCCTAAGGATTGTGATGTTGGGTGATCCAATTGATGTAGATGTCCCAATTGTTGTTGTTCATGACCCTTTTCTTGAAGTGTTGACTCTTTCGATGAGAGTCAAGTTGATTTTATTGGATGCTCTAAATTCTTGGAAGTGCCTATATTTATTTTCAAGGATATGCATGTTGTGCTTTATTTGAATTCAGTGATTGCTTGTAATCCAAGATTGTCTATGATTAAGGAAGTACAAGTAATTAACTTGAATGATCAATTTTTGTGTGAGATACCTTGTTGCTTGAAAAGGAATGAAGACAAGGTAATTATAGTGTTTGATACTTATGATTAGTGGTTTGTTTTGAAAAGTCTGGTGAAGACTATAAATTTAGCGCTTCTTGGGAGGCAACCCAAGGGTTTGAGTTGCATATTTTATTATTATTATTTCTTTCTTTCTTTCAGTTTTATTCAGGTTTGAAGAAAATCACTCCTCTTGTTCTTTGCAAGGTCTTGCTTGAGCACTCTCTTCTCCCTAAAAATTTGAAATATCATGGATGGTACTAGGGAAAGCACTCCACATCGAGTTAGAGGCCTAAACCGGGGAGTACTAGTTCCTTTCCCTCTTTATATTTTTGCAACATTGAGGACAATGTTTGATTTAAGTGTGGGGGAAAGGGATATAATTTCTTTGGTTATGCTTGTCCTTATGCAATTGAAAAGATTTTTTTCTTATCGAGATTTTTTCATTGTTGATGATTGACCTTGATTTTGAGCTTTCCCCATCTTAGAGAATATTATCAAGTGAAAGATTAAAATAGAAAAAAAAAAATGTTTTGACGAAGTCTCTAAGCCTTAAGTTTTTTTTGCAATCTTGAGATGGACTATGAGAATAGGGATTTGTTTGTAATGTGAGCAACAAATTATTAGTTCATGGATATTTTGCTACATGATTTCTTTAGAAAATTAGATGATGACCTTTGCCTGCTAAGTAAAACTTTTGTGTAGGGAAATGACTAAAAAAAAAAAAAAAAAAAAAAACAACTCCAATGACTTCTCTAGACCTCACTTAGTAACAGGGGCACTTCATCACCAATGTTGGCACTCGCGTCAAACGGTAAAGTCAAAGAGGGTTATGAGTTGGGCTAAAAGCCTCTTGAGGTGCCTATTGGAGTAAGCGAGTAACCGGTCTTGCATCACCCATGTGCGGGGTCGCGTAAAAAAAGGGGACCTACAACGGCTCAAGAAAGAAAAAAAAAAAAAAAAAAAAAAAAAGAAAAAAAAAAAAAAAAAAAGAAAAAAAAAGTTATTTCCTACCTAAGGATCCTTAGTAAATTAAATGAAAAGCTTGGTTTTGCGGGGCATTTGAATTTTTCTAGAGGAGTTAAGTAGCATGATATCCCTCTTCTAATCTTATTGTTGCACTCATTGCTTGCCGATCTTTTGATCATGGGACGTTAAGAGATTGTTGCACTCTATTGGCTTAGTGACTTATTTTTATAAGACATTAACTTAAATAAGATTTGATGATATGATCCAAGTGTGGTGTTTTTTTTGCTCTCTGTTTAGGAATTTCATAGGCAATGTTCTTTTCAGATAATGAATTCTCTTTCTTTTGCTTGAGGACAAGCCAATGTTTAAGTGTGGGGGAGTTTGATAAGTGTATATTTTATGATTAAATAGGTGTATATTTTATGAGAATTGATTGGAATTATTGATATTATATACCTATTTAATTATCTTTTATTGACTTTTCCATCATTGAATCAAACTTAGGATCAAAGAATAAATCAACATAAAATCTACTCAAATCCTATTTTTATTGTGCAGGAAATATTAGCTGATTTGGAAAGAAGTAGACAAAGCAATTAAGAGGATATGCAATCAGCCAAATTCAATGGTCTCAAGCAAGAAAAATAGAAACAAAATCAATTGTGTGATGCGGTGGAGTAAATTACAAGATATGAGATATCTTTGTAATAAGAAAAGGAGAATCGGTGACCCAAGACCTAAATTATAAATAGGGAGGCAAAGACAAAAAAGGAGAAGATCTGGGGAGACGCGAACGAGAAGGAACGAAGAAGCGAGGAGGAGCGAGAGGCTGAGCGTTTCAGTTCTCTTCATTATCTCCACGGAAAGACGAAAGGACTGTGGAGGCGACGGAGAAATTTTATTTCCTCTCTCTCTCTCTCTCTCTATTCTTTGAACCTGAGTTTCATTTTTGTTATGGAGTTGAATAAAGCCATGTGTGGCTAGTTGGTTTTGCAATCTAGAGAACCTATGAACTTGTTTGGGTTTTAGAGATTATTCCCACAGATTGGTTTTGCTTAATTTTATTTCAGTTTATTTAATCCTGGGTTTATTGCTATTGCTTATTGATTGATCACCATTGAGCATGTTTTGGGGATTTAGGGTTGGACTTGAAAGAGGGAATCCTAAATTGACCTTGGGAATAAATAATGTGGAATTAGGTTTAAATTTAACGTGAAGTTAGGTTTTAATCTAATTTGCGTCTAGGATAGACATATACCTAGAAGCTCCGCATAGTCAAATTAGAGTGAGCCCGATTTGAATTGCACCTTAATTAATTTGTGAGACATTGCATAATTATTTGAGGTAGGTGTATAAGTGGACCGACAGGCACTTATAAACATTAATACTCTAGATTAGCGATTAAGTTAAGTCAAAGTTAATTTGGTGGGAATAAAATCTAAGAATCAAATAAGGGATTAGTGACTCTAGGTTGCTCGTTCATTAGTGTGTGGTTAGTTTGTTTTAATTTTAGTTTTAATTTCTTTTCTCTAAATTAAATTTATTTGGTTTTCTCAACTTAAACGAAATTGTGAAATTAATGCTCAACTGAAGGTTGTGATACTAAGTCCTCGTGGGAACGATATCTTACTTACTCTTTATTACTTGATACGGCCCGTGCACTTGCGGAGTTTTTTAGGCTTAAAGTTTTGCCCTATCAAATCTAGCTTTCTGAGTGGATGCCCTTATTTCCTGAGGGCCTGGATTGATCAAGAGTCTATGGGAATGTGTTATGGACCCATATATTGGGCCTAGCGAGTATGCGGCCCAGTGAGGGTATCTGCTACAGAATCCTTTCTACCCAGGTATGAGTTTAGTGATCCTTTAACCACGTATCTGGGATTCAGAACCGTACAGGTAGTGGAGCAGGCATTTCCAGGACGTGGGAGGCACACTCTGCCTGAATAACGGATTCACTACAGCAAGGAGAGGAACCCTAGGTAATCCCTATAAATAGGAGGTTACCCACCAGGTGCACTATCTACATTCTCTATTGATTATTTACTATTCAGCCTCACTGTGCACACACCCCACCCCATTGGCGAAAAGCCACCACCGTGTAGCTCAGTGATCTAAGACGACCCGTTGGTATCTTCTTCATAGATATCAGTGGGTAATCTTCTCTACTCAGGGGCTTACTCTTAAGCGTCTGTGGAGAGCTCATCGATCCTATATTAACATCGCCTAGCCTCATTGGGCTAGACACTTATGTTCTACGACAGAACAGAATGTTTCCCCTTGTTAGTTAATTTCCTAGCTTTATGTATTTTGGCTTCTAGCCATCTTTAATATATATGCATACATTTACAACAAAGGACACGAGGAGCAGCAAGTATCAAAACTTATATTCCAGGAAAAAAGGGACATGGTGTAATTTTCCCAAGAACATAAGATACAGAAAATAACAATAATAAATTAAAGTATGAGTCCTACGTAACACGACAAGGGAATTGACAGGAAGGGATGAGATCACAGGTGATGAATGACATGTGAGTGCATGAATGTATAAATATTAAATAGAGATACTTAAAACAGAGGCAACACAAAACGTCGGCAAAAGAAAAACCATAACAGGTTTTAGTTTTAGTGTCATTTTCAGTTTCAGTTTTGAGGTTTCTGGTTTTTTAAGGGCAGTTTTATGGGTTTGTCTAGAACCAACCCATCCCACAGGTTCTGTTTTTTTTTTTTTTTTTTTTTTTTTGAAGATTCTTAAATATAATTTAATATAGACATCCCACTTTGACTTATCCAATCCAAGAAATAGGCACTTATGCCCTTATGCTTTATGCTTGTGTTCTTATTTTTTATTAGTTTATTAATATTTTATAAGGTTGGAAAGGGAGAGTGAGAGACCAACAGTTTTTTTAAATGTGAAAGCCAGACTTGGTTTATGGCGGCGGGATTCGCTTCTCTTAATTTCTTTTTCCTCTCATTTTTTTTTCAAATACTTCTCACCCTAATAATCTTCTGGACTGAATCTTGAATGATTATGATTTATAATTCAATAAAATTATTGTTAAAACGTGAAAGTGTGAAAATAATTAAATAATTTTAAATTGTGGTAGCTTAATCTAAACAGCCCATCACTATAATCAAGAAAAAATTAAAAATGTTCTATAAAATATTAAATGTTGATTATTCAAAATTTGATCTGTGAGTTAAGCACTTGAGATGAGAAGTGAGGAGGAAGTTGATAAGAAAAAAAACAACGAGAAGCAGTAGTTAGGTTCCCTATTGTGAACCTACATTCTTATAAACTAAACTAATCAGTTATTAATAAGATCAGTTACCGATAGATTAATCTAAGAGAGAGAGAGAGAGAGAGAGAAGCGAATTGAAATCCAAGGGAGCTTGATCTTTGTGTTCTCTTTAATTCCCTATTAGTTTATAGTTTTTGTGGATAGGGTTGTAAGTTTGAAACCTTTTTCATGGCTAATATAATAAAACCACACTAGCTAGCTCCAAACCGACCCACCAATCATGCTCCAATTCTGATTTTCTTCCAAATCACTTCCCTCTTTCTCCCTCCTTTTCCCTCAATATATGTATATAAAAGGTAAGTAACTATGCATGCAAAATACTCTCTCCGGTTCTAATTATAAAGTTAATTTTTAATTTTTTTATTCTTATTATAAGTTCACTTTCAAAGTAAAAAATTAACATGTTAAAATTTTACTCCTATTAATATACCCCTATTAATTGTAATCTTGTTATATAACATGTTTTTTACCTTGAAGATTAAATTGATAACATGAAATTAATTATTAGTCAACTACGAAATTAACCGTTAAGCCCAAATTTTCTACATTTATATAAGTATTAATATATTTATTACACTAATAACCTAATAAATGGAGATTCGGATCCTAGCTGTATAAAATGTCTAGAGTTCCTTACAAGAATGGAAGATGAAGTTATTGGGTACTTTGGCCATTATTGTATTTGAATATTCTTAGCTTTTATAGCCTCCAAATATCTATTTGGTGATTATGATTTATGATTTATGACTTGATGTGTATTTTCAAATTCAATCCACTGTAATTCATGATTTAATGTCTATTTTCAAATTCAATTTTCTTTATTACTTTAGGTTCAAACCCCAATAAAAAAAACTGAGAATTAAATTGGAAAAATATCCCAGTAAATTCAAATAACCTGGAAATCAAATACATGACTTTAGTCCGCAGTTGTTATTGAACATGTCAAACTTAATGGAGTAAAGGAAAATTGTTTATGGGGTTTAAACTTCTCAAGTTGCATGAGAAGAAGAAGATTCCTATAATAGTGGGACCCACATATATATATAATGCTAATTATATATATATATATGTGGATCCCACAATTTTATGTATGTGTGACATAAGAAAATACTTCTCCTACAACATGAGAAGTGTTTTTCCCATTGTTTATATTAGGAGACAATTTGTAATGGTTTTCTTTTTTTGCTCAAGGATAACTGCATCTATTCCACTAAAAAATAATACTAGTACAGTCGACAAACAATACACCATAAAGGGAACTACAGTCCAGAAATCAAAACACATAAAAAGTGAAACAGAAACTACCAATGCAAATACAAAGACGTAGGAAAAACACAACGAACCTAGAGTAAATAAACATCCCCTCGTTTACACAAAGGGAAGATGATCATCTCCCACAACAATATTAGCCTCTCCCTAGCATCCGAGGTTAGAAGCGAAGACAAAGAAGGTGATGGTTGTGACACCCACCCGATCGGGCACACCTCCTTATAAGCACTTGCTGTAAGAAGATCAACAACTCGATTACTCCTTCTAGGGATAAAAGACAAGAGAAACCCAACCTCATCAGATAAGAGACAAATAATATCATGAACAATGCTCCTACTCCGTCATTCACATAAACTTGGGGATTTAGCATCTAAACAGGAAATCAATGATAAGCAATCATTTTCAAAAATAGCTTTATCAAGTCCTAAATCCTTGGCTAACAGTAAAGCCTTTTTCAGCGCAAGCGCTTCAGTTATAAATGCTGAAATGGACTTAACCTTATCAACATACCCCCATTTAAAGGAGCCATACCAGTCACGACATACAATACCAATAGCAGCTGGAACCTTCTCAGAATTAAAGGCTCCACAGTATTTATCTTCACAATTCTCGGGTCAGGGGGGAACCAGCCAGTGGACACTGAAGTACCCCTATTCTCTAAACCTTGCTGCACATTAGTACTCTCCAAACTACCCCAGAATTCAGCATTATGTCTCTTTGCAAATTCCACCACAGTAAGAGGATTAGGGATAATATGATTAAAAATGAAACCATTACGCTGTTTCCAGATAAACCACAGCATCCAACAAACAAGGGAAATGTCATGAGAATTAAGCAGATCCAAACCTGAAAGTTGCAACCACCAAGCATTAAAATTAGAAATATTAGTGGGATCAAAATGGCCACCAAGGCTACAACCAAACCACGCACACCGGGTCCATGGGCATAGAAAGAAAAGATGCTCAATAGTCTCCTCGGCCTCCTCACAAATAGGGCAAGTTTTGACTCGGGAACACTTTCGGCCATACAATGCAGCATTAGTAGCCAAAGCATTATTAAAAATGCGCCACATGAAATGTTGCACCCGAAGAGTAACCTTTACCTTCCAAAAAACTTCCAGCAAGATAGTGGTAAAACCGGCGAAGAACCAGCCTTGTTTACATCAACTAGAGAGTGCTCCTTCCTACTAAGATACCCCAGTTTCACCATATAGTCACCCTTCTTATCAAAAGTCCACACCAATCTATCTTCTAACCCATTATTGGGAATAGGCATAGCAAGAATAGCACTCTTCACCTCAACTGATAAATAATGAGAGATTGGGGCAAGATTCCATAGACCATCCACAATTAGATCTGAAACTCTCCCATTAGAGACTATAGGGTCATCACTTTCAGGGGGTTTTTCTGGGAACACAGCTCCAGACACCCAATTATCCCCCCAAATCCGGATATTTCTACCAGTACCCAAATCCCACCTTAGATCAGTTCTCAGAAACTCTCTTCCATCTACAATGCTTGACCAACACCAAGAAGCTCTAGCTCCTTTATCCACATCAATAAATTCATTCTCCGAAAAGTATACACCCTTTAGCACTTTAGCCCATAGCTCATTAGGCCTCAACATCAACCGCCAAGCCGTTTTAGCCAACAAAGCTTCATTCATAATAATTAGATCTTTAAAGCCCATACCCCCTTGATTCTTCCCTCTTGTAAGAAAATCCCAAGCCTTCCAATGAGTTCTATTACCAAAGGCGTTCCCATCCCACAAGAAGTTGGCAATCAAACCATGTATTTCCTTGCAAGTTTTGAGCGGAAATTTAAAGCAGTTCATAGGATACATCGGAATAGCATTAATCACTGCTTTAATCATTACCTCACGTCTGGCATGGGAGAGGAAGGAGTGACCCCAACCCTGTATCTTACTCATAACACGCTCTTGAATATATGCTAAGGCTTGCTGCTTCGTTTTACCCCATATACTTGGGATACCAAGGTACTTGCCAGGATCCCCAATTGCCGGGATATCAAGAATATTACCCACTGCAGATCTAATCTCATCCGGTGTGTTAGCAGAGAAGAAAACAGATGATTTATCAAGATTAATAAGCTGCCCTGAAGCAGAGCAATATTGGCGCAAGAGGTAGGCCAGATAACTGCAGTGACCCCTAGAAGCACTCATATAGAACAAGGCATCATCCGCAAAAAAACTGTGTGTCAACACCGGACAACTCAGACTTACTTTAATACCGGATAGTCTCTTTGTCTCCTCACTCTTGGTAATCATACATGAAAGAACTTCTGCAACTAAAATGAATAAATATGGAGATAGAGGATCCCCTTGGCGCAGTCCTCTAGTTGGAGAAAAGGAACTAACAGAGTCCCCTGAAACACAAATATTCATCTTAATAGACCGAACACATTTCATGATCAATGAAACCCAATTAGCACAAAAACCAAATCGAAGTAAGGTCATCTCCAAAAAATCTAATTCCACCCGGTCATATGCTTTACTCATGTCAATTTTCAGCGCAAATTCATACTTTCCACTATCTTTCTTCCTCTTCAAATAATGATAAACCTCATGAGCTATGATAATGTTATCATGAATGCATCTGCCAGGAACAAAAGCACTTTGATTTTGAGAAATACATCCATCAAGGAGAGGTCTCATCCTATTAGGCATAAGCTTAGATATAATCTTGTAGGAAAAATTACATAATCCTATGGGACGAAATTGCGAAACATGATCAGGCCTCTCAACCGTAGGAATTAAAGTGATATTAGTCTCATTAATCCTGTCTAAATCAATTTTCCCCTAAAAAAAGTCCTCAACTAATTGACAAATGGAGTCCCCAATTACCGACCAAGAGCTGTGATAAAAAATACCTGAGAAACCATCCGAGCCGGGTGCTTTGTTGCTACCAAGGCTGAAAACTGCATTTTTTATCTCTTCCTTCGTAAAAGGCAGCAAAAGTAGTTGATTTATCTTAGCTGAAATTTTCTTCTCAATGAATCCCAAGACAAAATCTGAGCATGAAGCGCCCGAGGAGGAGAACAGCTGCTGAAAATAATTTGAAATATTCCCAGCAATCTCATGACTCTCCAGTAACCAATTCCCTGCATCATCCTTTAGCCCCAGAATACTATTCCTTTGCCTTCTTTTTATGGTTGATAGATGGAAGAAACATGTGTTTTTGTCTCCCGCCAAGAGCCAAGATACCCTAGAACGTTGTAGCCAATATTTCTCTTCCACTTCCAGCAAGCGCTCCAGAGCGACTTTAACATCACCAATCTCCTTCAAATTACTAATATTCAGTCCAACCGAAGACAAAGAAGCAATTCGGTCCTTCAACTCCACAATTAACTTCCCCGTATTAGGGAATTCTTTCCTGCTCCATTTAACCAGCCCATCTCTGCACCTCAATAAATTACATACAAAATCCTCTATGCCCGAAGACCCATTCCTAGGCGAGACCTTCCACCAATTCCCAACCAGCTGACAGAAATTCGGATGGCTGGTCCAAGCTGCTTCAACTCTAAATGTTTGTTTCCTCCTCGTGGAATTAGGAAGACATTGCACGTGGAGCAAATGGTGATCTGAGCCCATCGGATCAACATTAAAAGCTAACAAATTGGGAAATTGCTCCCTTAATTTCCAGTTGCCCAACGCCCGATCAATTCTTTCATAGATGGTGTCAGGAGGATCTCTTTTATTACACCATGTAAATTTAGCTCCTATATATCCTAAATCATCCAACTTACAACCTGCAATAAAGCTCTTGAAATTCAAAATTCTCCTCCATGCTCTAGGACCACCACCCCACTTCTCAGATTGGGACAATATCTCATTAAAATCACCCATACATAACCAAGAACCATTGATATTCTTGCTGATCCTAGTGATTTCCAACCAACACAACTTCTGGTCCTCCTCCACTGGGGGGCCATAGATAAAAGAAATAAACTCAGGGGAATCAACCACAGAAGATGACACCCGAGTGTGGATAATATTAGCAGATGAGAAGAGGACATCTACTTTAACAGAATCAGCCCACCAGATAGCTAGACCACAACTTTTACCTACCGGATCCACTAACCATTCCTCCACACCGCCGTCTGATTTTCCTCACATACGTAGCCTTTTGCTTAGTTTCCATTAAAAACACAATTAGGGGTTTTTTACGGAAGCATTCTTCCTTCAGATTTCTAACTGTCAAGGCAACCCCTAAGCCTTGACAGTTCCACACTAGCGCATTCATGGCGAACCGATGGCTGGTCCCATCCAGCCACCGGCTTTCTGATCAGAAGGAGAAGTAGAAGACTCATGAGATCCCGTATCTGTGAGCCAACTTTCTAGAAATTCAATTTCAGATGAAGGAGCATACTCCACCGAAACTGTTGGTGGGTTTATAGCATGTCGTCTGCGAATCTGCGCCTTGATTGACCGATAATTACGTCTTCTTCCTCTGTTGACTAATTGCCCCGAGATTGAAGCTTCACCAGGCACCGATGGCTCCTGAAAAATTAATTTCCTCTGTCTTTTCCCCCTGTCCAGGTCCCCATCACTTTCCCCAGGCCTTTTTAGATTAATACGATTAAGGGTTACAGTCATAGCTGAGATAGGCGAGAGCCCAAGCTGATGCGGATTGTTAAAAAGGGCTAGATCACTACCTCCAAGGAAATCCACTAAATATCTAGCGTGAACTTCAGCCTTCATTGGACTACCACGTACGCCAAGGCCCAAGCCCAACACCGTTGCTGAATCCATCAACACCCCATCCCCCTTAGTCGGCCCCACTAACAAAACATTATTCAAATCTTCCCCATCCTGGGCCCCACATTCCATGCCCTCATCAGCCAAAACAATTGGCTTTTCCACCAAGCTCCCACGCTGACTTTTCGAGGAGATCCCAGGATTAGCGAAAATGACAGGCGCCGAATCCACCTGACCACTTTCTAACCGATTTTGACTAGAAACCCCACCTACCCTTTTCTCCTCCTGACACTTCTCGTCCTTATACTCCACCAACCTCGTCACCGGAATTAGCTGCCCCGACGACCAGCTCCAACCAGCATCAGAATAATCCGGCGACTTACCAACCTTCTCTTCACCAGGGATCTCAACACCAACCGCTTCACACTACCCCTTTCTACAAACTACCAGAGATTCTTCAACGGTTCGAACCGCTGGCGTCCCCATCCAGCTACCAAAACCATGAGTTTCAACCTCTTCTTTCTTACTAACCAGAGGATTCTTACACCCCCTTCCTTCATGGCCTATCCTCCCACAAAGATAACCGAAATTTTGGAGTCTCTCATATTTCACCGAGATCCAAGCGGGGTCCTTATTTCCTCTCGGCACCCAGAACCCAGGAATTAATGGCTCACTCAACTGAATCAGGGACCTAACTCTGAGAAAACCTCTCCCAAAACGTCCATCAATCTTCTGCTTCTCATACATGACCGTCTCCGCAACTACATTCCCTAATGTCTTTGCATTTTCCTCATCAAGAGCTTCCAACGGCAAGCCATGAAACTAAACCCAAAAGGGAGCCTTAGTAAAATTAACATCTTTCAGAACCATGTACTCTTCCCACTATTGAATATTAAGCAAAAAACCTTGAATAGACCAGGGCCTACCCTTAAGGATGCATGCTACATCGTTGCTATCATGAAATCGAAAGAGAAAAACCAATTGGTTGCAGTCAAGTTCATGGATTTCCAGCTCCTTATCAAGATGCCAGCCCTTCTTTATCATAGTAATAATTGTAGGAATGTTCATATTCTTACTAGATAATATCTTACCCACCAAAGTACCTCCAGCAGTCACCCCTTCCTTTTGCAACTTCAGAACAACACTTCTCACCCCCAAAGCCTCACTACACTGTCCGGCCTCCATTCCTCCGACACCCAAGACAAACACAACCACTCAAGAGAACCAACTCACAGGAAGAAAACAGAAGACTAGAAAGAAAAAGAAAAAGAACGAGAAAAATACACAACTAGATCAACATTCCGGCGAGAACGCCGACCGATGGTTTTCCTAAGGGAAAAACCTACCAACTCCCACCAGATGAGAGAGGAGCACCCACAAGGAGAGAGATTTCTCGAGAGTTCGGGTTTTTCACTCAAATACTCCAATTTGTAATGGTTTTCTAAAAAGGAAAGTACTTTAACAGGTATTAACGAAATAAGTGTAAATATAATTACACACGTATTAATTTAGTGATATGATTGTCCAACCCGTTTTTAGTTTTAAACTAATTTTTAAGTGGGTATTACAAAATTTCATACATAAAGTTGATGGATTGATATGCATATTCTAGAAAACGCACCTACACGCCTCGAACAAAAGAAATTTTAGATTTTTTTGGGGGGGGGGACCTTGCTCTTACAAGATCTAATAAGAGAAAACAATCAATTTTACATGAAAAGATTAATTAATATAAAAATAAGATGCCGATAAAAAATTTGTTGTGTAAACAGACTACCCCTTTTTCCATTTTACAAAACAGACACATTTTTAAAAGATTTTGGCGTCCTTAAAAAATGAGTATTTTTTTAAATATACCTAAATTATGCTTTAAAAAAGGGATAAGAGTCTTAAATGCCATGGAAGTTTTCGCTCAGGAGCACTAGTAAGACGGAAGTTTTTTTTTGGATCAAAAATGCCACGGAAATTCACAAGACGTAGCAATTTTGCCCTGGAAGTATCATTTTTGCCACGGAAGTTTTCACTGAGGAGCAATTTTGCCCCAGAAGTTTTTGTTGAGGAGCAATTTTGCCCCAGAAGTTTAGCCTCAGGAGCAATTTTACCTCGAAGTTTACAAAACGTAGCAATTTTCCCTTCGTCCCCAAATATTAAATTTGACTATTAAATCAGTCAAAGACCACACATGTCATGCCTTGAAAAGGTCGAACTTGGAGTAAGAGAAGGAGATCCTTCGGGGATGTTGAAATCAAGGGCGGCGAATTTGTGAAGTTAAACCGTCAGTCAAAGGGACTGAAAGGTCCGTCACAAAACGCAAATGAAACGCAAAACGAGAAATGAATTGTTCCAAAAATTGGTTCAAAAGAAAAACAAATCAATAGTGATAATATTTACGTTTGTATAGACGATCATTTGCTTAGATCATAAGTGATGCTTCCTTGGGTTTTGTGAGTGAGTTGACCTTTTAGTCCCTTTGACCAGTTCGACTTCACAAATTGTCGCGCCTTGAGCTCAACATCTCAAGGATCTCCTTCTCGGCTCCAAGTTTGACCTTTTCAAGCGGAACATGTGTGGTCTTTGACCGATTTAATAGTCAAATTTAATATTTGGGGACAAAAGGGCAAAATTGCTCCTTAGTGAAAACTTCTAGGGCAAAATTGCTCCTTAGTGAAAACTTTCGGGGCAAAATTGCTCCTCAGCGAAAACTTTCGTGGCATTTTTGGTCCAAAAAAAACTTCCGTCTTACCAGTGCTCCTGAGTGAAAACTTTCATGGCATTTAAGACCCTTATCCCTTTAAAAAGTAAAAAAAGTGTAAGAAAAACTATTTAATAAAATCCTATTTATAAAACCGCTAGAAAAATTCTTTCGTATTTTTTTAAAAATAAATAAATTTCAAAATATCACATTTTGTAGTGGTTATAATAAAACCACTACAAATTGGTGAACATTAGCGGGATTCAAAATATTCAAATTTCAAAAGTACACACTTTGTAGCGGTTGATGTGACAGGTTTTGTAGCGGTTCGACATTTGTAGCGGTTAAAAAACCGCTACAAAAATTCATTGGGTTTTTTTCAAAAAAAAAAAAAAATCAAAATATCATATTTTGTAGCGGTTTAGCTATATAATTGCTACAAATATGAATGTATTTTTTTAGAAAATATTTTTTTTATAACTTCGATTTGTGAGGTGTTTAAGGACTTCACATTTGTAGCGGTTTAACTAAAAAAACCGCTACAAATTGTTCACCACTACCCCAACCACTACAAATGAAAAACCCTGCCTCGTGCATCGTGAAAATTTGTAGCGATTTTCTATAACCGCTACAAAAGTTCAAACTCTTGACATTCTGTAGCGGGTTTTTGATATAAACCACTACCAATAAACCGCCACGAATGGCGCGCCATAAGGCGCCAAACTGGCGCCATATTTGTGGCGGTTTGTATAAATAAACCGCTACAAAATAACCGCCACAAATTTGGCCCCAACTTGGCGCCATATTTTGTAGCAGTTAGTATATGATAACCGCTACAAATGTCATTCACGAACCAGTGCGCCACTTGACGCGAGTCATACCGCTACAAATATAAACCGCTACAAATTCGCATATTTATAGCAGTTTATTTGAACTGGTACAAATTAAACGCTACAAATTAGCTTTTTTTTTTTTTGTAGTGACTACCCCTTTTTCCATTTTACAAAAAAGACACATTTTTAAAAGATTTTGGCGTCCTTAAAAAATGAGTATTTTTTTAAATATTCCTAAATTATGCTTTAAAAAATAAAAAAAAAAAGTGTAAGAAAAAATATTTAATAAAATCCTATTCATGAAAAGATGAGATGGTTTTTAAAATAGAAACATAATTTTTTTGATAATGTAAAACATGTAGATTTAGCTTATAAAAGGATCAAAATTAGAAAGCATGGATAGAGTGATGATTAGAAACACACAAAAAATGTTAGAAAATCAATTAATAATAGCATGATTAACAAAGTAGAGGAATTAAATAATGATTACTGATAAGTTCTCTTTAAAAAAAAAAAAAAAAAAAAAAAAAAAAAAAAGGAAGACATGCGTGAAATTGGTCCCAAAAATTAAGTACAGAAATGGATGAGAATTAGGATAAAACAAAATGGAGTATCTTTTTCTTTGATGTGAAAGAGGACACAGCCACCAAAGGAAGAGTGGGATTTTCACTGATAAAAAAGATTTTTTTTTTAATTTAAAAAAAAAAAAGAAATATGAAAAGTGAATCTGAACAGTTGAATTAGCACCACACAAATTGGAACACAGAATCTGAAAGTGATAGGGTTTCCACTTTCTGGCGTTTCAGGAAACATGATGAAGTGGAAGATAAGCATGCTCAATGCTGACGTGAGTTCTTTTCCATCCGTTTTAATTTATTAAAATTTAAATGAATTTTAATATTATCTCCTGTTCCTAATATAAAAATAAAAACTAGCTAAATAGTTAAACTTGCTTATAAATATTAGATTTCAATTTATTTTATCTCCTCTATTTATTATATTTTCTCAAACTTAATAACTTAACTTATAGATGGATATAATCTAATATTACGCAGGGATATTTTAGGGAGATCATGTCTAATTTATTTTATTTAATTAGTTTATTTCATTCCTTAATTAATTTTCAAATTAGTTAAGCAGTTCTTATATTAGGTGTTAGAGGGAGTATTATTTTTATCAACTAAGCTAAAATCCAACATCATACGAATTTTTTACTCTCATTGCATATATTAAATATGAGCATGTCTTTACAGGAAGTACCAATAACAGTTTATATATGTGAGTATATAGGATTGAAAGGAGTTAAAAATAATGTATAACATCCAATGCTATTATATTATACTACCTCCGATCCTAATTATAAGAGTTATTTGATTTTTTTTTTTTTTTTTTTTTTTTTTGGAGAGATCAAGAAAGCTAAATAAGTTACTTAATCATTTCATTTATTATATTTTTTAGATTATATATTAGTTTATTAGTCAAACTATTTAGTTCGAAGAAAAAAAAATTCTAAGCTAATTTAATTAGCTTCATTAATCTCTCCAAAAAATTAACTAGATCTTATAATTAGGAGCGGACTAATTGTTAAGGAAAATAATGTCATTCCCACCCTCATGGACTCGTGAATCACATGTGAAATTAAAGTTAGTGTCAAAGGCACTTGAAGCTGTCTGAGATCACGTGGTCAGTGTGACCGGGGATTAAGATTCAATCATTTTGATGTAACCTAAAAAATGGTTGTTGTCCAAATCTACAAGATTTACTATTTTCTTAATTTTTTTAAAAAAATTTATAGCCTCTTACATTGTTTGAATCTTTGGATTCAATTTTACCATTGATGAGGTGTAAATCCATTCTTAAGCTATTTCCCTAAATTTTTATTGATACCATAGTACACATGAATATTACTAAATAATCTGAGGTTAATGTTTGAGCTTTTGCCGCAGAAATATTTTTTCTGTTACACTCACAAAAAAAGTGAGTGACTCCTATTAATATTTTCTCTTTAGGGTAAAGGAGCTGTTTTATACATGAAGTTTTCCCCAGGGAGCGCCCAACACCACGAAGTTTTTTCTGGAGCAAAAGTACATACGAAATTACGTTTTAGGAGTAAAAGTCACACCACCATTAAAATTTTGTTGTAAATACAACACTTCTTGTTGTAAATTTAGCTTGTTGTAAATATGGCTTTTTCTCGTTGTAAAATGACTAGATTTTAAATTTTGTTGTAAATACAAAGACTTCTCGTTGTGAATCTAGTCATTTTTTCTCGTTGTAAATTATCTTTATATGTTCAAAATGCAGGTGTTTAAATGTTGTTGTAAATATGACATTTTTTGTTGTAAATATGGCTAAATTTTAAATTTTGTTGTAAATACAGCACTTCCTGTTGTAAATATAGCCTTTTTTTTTTTTTGTAAATAATTTTTCTATGTTCAAAATCCAGATGTTTAAATGTTGTTGTAAATATGATATTTTTTGTCATAAATATGGCATTTTATGTTGCAAATGCACTGTTAAGTTAGATTTTAACGGTGATGTGATTTTTGCTCCTAAAATGTAACTTTGTGTGTATTTTTGCTCCACAAAAAACTTCGTGGTGCTGGGCGCTCCTTGAGGCAAACTTCATGTATAAAATTGCACCTTTACCCTTCTCTTTATTCTCTTTACAATGAAACTCACTCTCTTTTATGTGAGTATATGAAAAAATCTACAATATAAACGAAACATTAAACTCTAAAATAAAAGTGTCATTTTCACTAAAGTCTTAAGGTTTTCTCTTTCCATTTGATAAATCATGAACATTGCAAGTAAAATTGTCAAATTCATAAGTTTAAGCAAACTCATAATAGTGATGTAAATTGAATCACGAATTTGAATCATAAAATCATAAGATTTTATTTTTACTATTAAATATATATTAATATGTATAATTAAATAAATAAAATATAAAAAAATCACAACAATTTGATTTAAATATATTTTAAATCTGAATAATTAAAATTAAATATATCAACATTCATAATTTATTATATTTAAAAAAGAAATTTTTATAAAATTTACATATAAAGTCGTTGCCTATGATCAAATCAAAGAAATTAACATGAGTTTAATAATAAGTTAACACAATTTTATATGCTAGAAATGTAAAAAAGGTAAATTCTGCATATAAACTCATGGATGTAATCAAGTTTATAATGATCACGAGTTTATCAGTGACTCAACACGATTCTATAAACTATAAACATAAAAACGGTAAACTCGGAGAGTTAATTCATAAGTTTGACAATGATTATAAGATTTAATGAAAATGACATTTTTACTCTATTAAAAAACGTCCATGCGTACTGTAACAATTGTGAAAATTTTATAATCATCATTGATTATAATTGAAATGACTTGATTGATGGTGTGATAATTAGAATCTTGACTCAATACAACACAAGCATGCACACAATCTTGACAGCTTTAGTTAGGCACCAAATGTTTGTTATTATTACAAGCTTATCACAAACTTCACTCACTCACATCACACCACTAACTAAAACCTAGACTTTTAGGATTTTTTGTTTAAATTTTATAAATACATTATTTTACATAGTTTAAAAAATCTATAAGAAAATAGAAGTTGTGTTACATTTGGCTACAATCATATAACTTAACATTATGTTTTTTTTTAATTACATTTTTATGATATCTTCATTTATTATCTAATGCTTGTAAATTATTGTATAATATCTTTGTGCATCTTCATATTTTCTTACGAACATTCTCTCTTATTTATTGCATCTTTAATTTTTTTCCCTTCGCATATTTAATTTAATTGTTTTCAGGAGCTACTCGAAATAACTTTTAAAGTAGTAAAAAAATATACATTTTTTCAAAAGTAATTTCTTATTTTTTTTAAAAAATAAAAATATTGTAAAATTTTTCAAGATTAATTTTGGAGACAATTAAAGCAACTTGGTTCAATAATCAGTCTCACTTTTAAGATGTTGACTTGACTATATCCACGTAATATTTCGAATGTTATATATATATATATATTTTATATATATATATATATATATATATATATAGGGTGCTATATATGGATAATGAAGGTTTAATCGTCTAATAAGATTAGTTAGTATAAGTTATTCATTCTATGTTGTTATTCTTGGAGATTAAAATAATAAAAAATAATTAATAAGCTATTGGTTGATGTAGTAAAGGTTCTCACTTTATAAAAAGGAGAATACAAGTTCAAATCTCAAAAGTCGTACTTGTTGGGAGAGGTGAGAACCATTTGCCCTCTAAGGCTTGAACGAGGAAACCTTTAATCTAATAGAAAAAAATCAAGAGCATTTTGTTTACCAAAAAAATATCCTAATAAGCATTAAAGTAGTG
This sequence comes from Acacia acuminata, assembly GCA_019022655.1. Lineage (NCBI taxonomy): Eukaryota > Viridiplantae > Streptophyta > Magnoliopsida > Fabales > Fabaceae > Acacia > Acacia acuminata. The sequence goes on from JAFJYI010000125.1 coordinate 1,669,850, forward strand.
TATTAATTTAATGTTGAAGTGGGGGTAATAAACCACATATATTGCATGCTTACATAAACAAATAAGCCTATAATTAATCCTTAAAATCTTAATGATGTCTCTCTGTCTCCCACTATTAATTCAAACTGAAATATAATGTGATGGAAGCACAATGGTTTACAACTTCACTGAACATAGTGATGTGTTACTAGCCACTTTAATTAATCAATAATTAAGGTTTAATCTCAACAATTTGGATCCTTGTGGTTACAGAAGTGATTACAAATGAAGATAATCCAATTGTACCATTTTATTTAGCATTATTATAATGAGCAGGTTATGCCTTATGATTAGGCGCAACCTTTCTCAGTTTGTTCACCAAAAAGTACTTTGATTTGGTTATGTATATAACTTGTTAAGACTATCACATCTTCTATTTTTCAAAAGGTGAAGGTGCAGATTTGCTAACCAACTATTACCCGAGGAGCGTCTGGCACAAATAACTATTGAGGGGACCAAAATGGCCAATCAACAATTAAAAAGTGAAAAAAAAAACACCAAATAACTATTAAAAGTGAAAAAAAAAACACCAAATAACTATTAAAAAAGAAAACACCAAATAATTAAATTAAAATATGAGGCATGGCATAGGACGGTGGCGGAAACGTTAAAGAAAAGAGCAGTTAAGCCTTCTTGTTGGAAAAAGAAAACACCAACAGAGATGGGAGCAGACATTGTGGCAGCAACGGTTGCTCCTTGTGGCATCGGAGGGATGGTACCGAGGGTGCAAGGTGCGTGCTAGTCGAACGCTTTAGACTACTTTGGATGAGTTCAAGAGGGTGAGTGAAACACCCAAAGAACAATAGAAGCTTTGAAAATGCCGACGTCGCGACACTTTGTGACGGTCAATGGAAGACGGAGACACCAAGACATGACCGGGTAATAGTTCGTTGGCGAATCTGCTACAAATTGTGTTTTTTTTTCACTTTTTAATTGTTGATTGGCCATTTTGATCCCCTCAATAGTTATTTGTGCCAGGCGCTCCTCGGGTAATAGTTGGTTGGCAAATTTGCACTTTGACCCTTTTTTCTATTTACCCACTATATTAAGAAAGATGATCTCATTGATTTGGTGCATCAAATTTTAGAAAAATGAAAAAAAAAAATGATCACCACGATTAAAGGTGAAGATTCAATCAAAAAAAAAAAAAAAAACCTGAAGATTTTTTTGGGTAAAAAAAAAAATTTACTTTGACATCCACACACAACTTAATTTCTTTTGGAATTCTGAAGGGAAATTGCTTAAATTTAAGAAGTACAGAGTTCAACATGTTCTCACCCAATGACAAAACAAATAAAACCTACAGAATGTTTTTAAGAGAAAGAAACTATGATCTTGTTTGAGATTGATTCTGTTTTTAAATCTTTGTTCCTTAGAATAATTTTATGAAATTATTTTTCAGAATAAATTTTGGGAAGAAAAACACAAAAATATGTTTGGATGGTTGTTATAAGCAATCATATTTGAGGAACAAAATATAAAACTTGTTTGAAATGATTGTTCTAAAGAATCATTTTTGAGGAGATATGGAAAAAGCGGGCAAGTGGAGATGATCACTAGTGCAAAAAAAGGGTTTTAAGGCCGCCTCATTTAGACTGGAGTATCAACACCCCGGTCTTAAAAGTATGATTTGGTGACAATTTTGTAAATATAAAGAACTTTTTGGACCAAATCCTTTTCTCATAGGTCGTCAATATATTATTCATACCAGTTTAAAAAACAACTAGGTCTTAAAAATGTTATTAAAAAAAATTAAAATATCAATTACTTTATAGAGAAATCTCATACAGACGGACTTATATTTTCTGCGGTCCAAAATAATAAGGAAAAATTTACATATAAAGGTCTAAAATTTTTAAGACCGCACATATTTAGTAGCCGGTCTTAAAAGTATTCTTTTAAGACCGAACATATATTGAGGCCGGTACAAAATATAGAAAAAAAAAAAAAAAAAATTTTAAGACCGTCTTATAATTTGTTTGGTCTTAAAGTTAAATATTTTAAGACCGGACTTAAAATTTGGCCATACAACAATATTGAAGAAAATTAAACAAATAATTAATTACTTTGAAGACCTAGGAGTTTAATATGTCCGGTCTTAAATGTTAAATATTAAGATCATCTTTTTTTATATCCGGTCTTAAAAATAAAGCGCCAAAAACATTTTTTTTGCGCGAAAGCTTTCGTTATTCTCACTGAAGAACCTTTGTTAACATTGTGAAACCCTTCATGTTGCATTACCTCTCTTCCTTGCCCACGTACCATTAGCCTCTGTTACTCTCTCATTTGCTCAGGCATTCCTCTCTTCCTGTCTCGAAAATGAACAGTGAAAATGATTCTAGTCGTGTTCCTGGAACGTCGATTCTTGGTGTGGATAGTGTGAGCCGGGCGAACCCTGTTCATCTCATAGTTAGCCTCATAATCGCCCTGCACGCCGTGGTAGAAGAGGCGCACGAATGATGGATGTATCCCTAAGTCGGACTTCTGGGTCAAAACTCGAGATTCAGTTTGATGAAAATTTGGAACCTTTCGGTCCTATTAAAAACAAATATAATAGTTTTGTCAATTATCTAGCACGCAACAAGGTTAGCATCTTGAGAGATGAGTGGAAAATGTGGACCGTCGCACAGTAAAGGATCCTATTTGAGACACTATCCGGCTTACATACACTTGTCGATCATTTTGTTAGAAGTTGAAAGACAAGAAATTGTCTTATTGTGCTGATCAGTGGAGGAAGTTTAGACATTTCTAGCTAACAACTATATTTTTGCCAAGGTTCAGCCTGACCATAATCCTTGGGACAAATACACATTTATTGATGAACAAACTTGGCAACAATTTGTTCAGCTGTGGACCACTCCCGAAACTTTGGTGAGTTTATATTTAGTTTTGTTTGCCCTTTTGTTTGCTTATTAATCTGTGCGGATATGTGAATATTATTGTGTTCATCTAATCCTGTTAGTTAAATGGTATGGTGTGTGAATAGAAGTATACATTTCCTGCCTTTGTCCTGCATCAGAGGAGCATGTCTTAGTTCAAGCCATTATTATAGTCTTAGTTCTGTTATAGTAGGTAGTGGTTAGACATTATTGTTAGTTAGTTAGTATGTTAACTGTGTAATGGTTTCGGTGCAAGCTGTTATTGGGCTTAAGAGTCAAGCCTGGAACGATATATAAGAGGTTAGTCTAATATGTATAGGAATTAGTTATGATGAATGAATGAATTGACTGACTTGGCAACAATTCTACAACTCCCTTTCCTCTGTTTCTCCCAATTTCTCCTACAATTCTAAATCTTCCTTAAATAAAATGTTGAAACTTGATGAAGTGAATTTGACTAGTATTTGAGGTTCATATCAAGCAGAAGTTCTCTAATTTCTGTTAGTGAGATGACTGGAATTCATAATTAATAGTTGTTTTCAATTTTGATTCACAGAAAAGAAGGGAATAAGCACAAGAGATTGGGAGAAAGAATGATTGCCTGCATAGAGCTTCTTGCGGCGAATATGGAAAGGTTGAAAAAGAATTGATGGCAGCCAAGCGGAAGAGATTGGAAGATGAAGCTGAATCCAGTCCTTCTGTGATAGTTGATCAGCCATCTCCAATACGTCGCGAGGAGTTATGGTTGTATATTCTGCAAAAGCCAAGCGACGCCTACACGAGTGAACAAACTCGTGTAGTTGCTAAAAGAATTGTAAGTATTGTTATTGTTATTTTTTAGTTACTAAACATGTTTCATTACTAAGCTTCTCGTTATCTGTATCTTACAGGAAGATCTTAAAAAGAAAGAAGTAGAGAGATCTTTTGTGTCGGACGGGAGGAATGATGTTCTGACTGTGGCATGTAAGGGGGATTGGAGGACGGGTAGGCCTAAAGCAATACTTTGGTAAATCCAAACGCCATAAACAAAGTATGGTTACCCGGAAGGAGATGGAACAAACGGTGGCCAAAATAATGAGGAAGCAGCGGCCAAATAAAGCTGCTTTTGAGCTCTCGTCCATAGACCAGTGTTCCCTTCACACATTCACTTGCACCTATGCAACAGAGCACTAGAGGGAGCTGCATTGTTGGACAGTCAGAGCAACCTTGTGACCTGTATGTGGCAGAACCTTATAGACGATTAGTTGCAAAAGGGACTGTCCACAACTTGGGATCAACTGTACACCACCAACAAATGGCTGATGATGAAGTCATAGTGTCAGTTGAAAAAGTGATCATTGATGCACCTCTCCCTCTCCCAATTGATCAGCTGAAGCTTCTGAGTGATGTCAAGGGAACCTTTATCTCTTAGCCAGTGAAGCTTGTACATGTCTCTACTCCTCCTGAAGCTACATCCCCTCCTCAAGCTCCATCCCTTACTGTTAAGTTGACTACCAAGGAAAAATATTGGATATGGTATCCAATGGATATTTTAAAGATAAATTGTGACCTGTCAATGAAGTAGTAGGCCTCCCTGATATTGAATCGGTTTTCATTGACCCCGTGATTTAACGTCCTTGCTGCTTCCTAGAAAGGAGCTTACTAGTGCAATTGTTCAAATGTTTATAAAGTATCTTCTTCTATGATTACATAATTTAAATGCATCGTTTAGACACACGTACATATATACTAATTCCCCAATGTCATTATTGTAGGTTCATGCATGATGAATTGGAACAACAGGGCAGAAGCAATGATTTTGGATTCTTGTGCCCAGTCGATGCAAGTTCAACACTCGTGGAGGATAGACAACATTACATATCAACGAGGGTGTGTGAAGTGAGAAAAAAGGTGTACTTGTTTCCATACTACCATGGGTACGTATCACAATTCTTGTCTGCAATTCACTTAATTATGCTACATATATCATCGAGTACTTTTTCTTTGTGAATTTTCAGCCACCACTGACAGTTGGTCCTCATGTGCATGGAGGAGCATAAAGTGGTCTTCTTATGCTCCGTTCACAACGATCTAGGGCCTATGTTGATGCACACCATGAACGAGTAAGCATGTCATTTTGATTCTCTTGTCTGAAATCTCTGTTGTGAATTTTCAGTGAACATTATTGAAAAATTTGTGATTTTGCTGATAGTGCCATGAGGACCTTTCAAATCCAGGTAAAAAAAAAAAGCATAGTATGATGCCAAAGATCCTAAATGGCTCACATCAAAGGTTAGTACATATTTGTACATTGGCACACTTCCTTGTGAACTTGGTCAGTAAGCTATATATGCTCTTATATATATTTCTTGTTCTTTTTAGACCCGTTGGCGACCAAAGGGGTCCAACTTATGTGGCCCGTACGTCTTGAAACACATATATGATATTATCACGCAAGGAAGGACCAAATTCTTTGCCAAAGGTAAATGTATTTGATGTTACATATTATGGTCAATTCGGTTTACGGCTTAATGTTAGATATGAAATATGCACGCAAGTTAATTTGGTTTCGTCTTTGATGTTACAGAGGTTTGCCTGTGCTGATCTCTTTTCTAATGATGAAGTAGAGCAAATACGCAATGTGTTTTGTAAATATCTGTATGACCTCTTAAAGTCAGAAAAAAAATTATAGTCCTAAATTCATTTGTAAATATATGTTGTAGCAACAATAATCTTCTGTAAATGAACAATTTCACAATTTGTGTAATTTCAATAATAAATTTGTTTATTTTTTTGAACAATTTTCTTGTATGAATTTTGGGTTTCCGAATGTATTGGATGGTGGATAAAGCTATTTAGTGCTTATACCTTGAGGACAGGATGTTGTAAATGAGCAGTATGCAAAGTCTTCGTGACTTTTAGGAATGGATAGTTTTTAAAGATCCGGTCCTAAAAGTCTTCATTTAATTCTAAAAAATATGGCAAGACTTTTAGGACCGCATATTTGATAAACATCCGGTCGTAAAAGACTTCGTTTAAATTTAAAAAATATGGCGAGACTTTTAGGATCGCATATTTATTAAACGTCTGGTCCTAAAAGTTCGTTTAATTCTAAAAATTATGGCGAGACTTTTTGGACCGTACATTTTATAAATATCCGGTCCTAAAAGTCTTCGTTTAATTTAAAAATATGGCGAGACGTTTACGACCAAGAATATTTGTTAAAGCTCCGGTCCTAAAAGTCTTCATTTAATTTTAAAAAATATGGCGACTTTTAGGACCGTACATTGTTTAAACGTCTGGTCTTAAAAGTCTCATTTAATTTTTTTAAAAAAAATTGCGAGGCTTTTAGAACCGTTTATTTTTAAACGACTGGTCTTAAAAGTCTTCGTTTAAATATAAATAATGGTGACTCACTTTTCAGACAATGCATTAGGGTTCAAGACAACCTCGGTTCTTCTCAAGCTAAGTCTCTCCTTGTCGTCATTTTTACCTCTCCAGATTTTGAGAATTATTATTGCTCTCCCTTTTCTTTGTCTTTTTTTCTTTTGTCGGAAAAAAAGGAAGATAATGAAAAGGACACGAAAATGATCAAATGCAGGCGAGGTAAAATCGACGACAATGACGATCCAACCTTGAGAAGAATTGTCATTGTATTTGTTTGTATTTGTTCGAATAAGGTAAACCATGTTTTTTTTGGTATGTTCTTAACATTGTATTCTCGTGAATTTTTAATGTTGATCAAACACAAGGACATTGTTTTGTATGTTTCCTTTTTGTTGAAAAAATGAACATAATGAAAAGGACAAGGCGATCGAATATGGAAACTAAAAAATTTATTTATCATATTTTTTTATGCTACCCGGTGAGGGGTATGATGAATATGACAGAAAAAAAAATAAAACATAAAAACATCTATTGCTCCCCATTGTTGTCGAGGAGGGGGAGGGTCGGAGAGATGTCGTTATTAGAAGGATGGTACTCAACGTCATTGGTGTCGAGTACCAAGTTCAGCTTGTTGACGGCGTGATAGACCTGAAACAGTTGGCCCAAGCGTCGATCGATACGATCGACACGGGCGAAAGGTGCTTGCATCATCTAGTAGAATGTCGGGTTCGGAGGCAGGCGAGGAGGTGGGAGGTCCAAAAGGAGGAGGAGGAAAAGGAGGACGTGGTGAAGGAGCAGCCATTACAGAGAAGGTTGTAGAAGTGATGGAGAAGAATGTGAAGAAAGTGAAGTAATAATGGGTTTAAATAGAGAACCCATCCTGAACAGTATGAGACGCTGGAAACTTTAACGAGGAGACGCATAGTTCTTCAGAATACGAGGAGACGCATTGATGAAGAAGTTTATTTGGAAATTTGAAGAGACTCTAAATCATTCATTTGAACGAGTGTAAGGATACGACTTTGCTATCGATTGAAAAGAATGAACTTTTAATATCGGATATTGTAAAAGATCCGTTCTTAAAAGTAATATTTTTAAAGAAAAAAAAATTCTTACTTTAAAAAAAATTGAATTGAAAAAAAAAGAATTTTAGGACCCGACTACAAGATAAAAGGTCGGTTTTAAAAGTAATTGAATTGATTGAAAAAATAAATAATAGACATTTAGGAACGGAAATATGTTAATAGGACGGTCTTAAAAATAATTGAATTGAAAAAAATAAATAATATACTTTTAGGACCGGATAGTTATAAAATACGTTCTTAAAGTAGAAACACTAAATTCATTTATATCAATTGAATCCCAATTCGTTCTCATAATCAATTACGTATCTCTCTTGCTCTCTGCCCTTATTAACTCTGCACACTACCTCTCTGTCTTTATTAACTTCTCACTAACCTAGCTCTCTGCCCCAACTGCTCAAAGCCTCAAACCATGGTTAGATACAAGATAACTCCTCAGAGGGGTACTCTTACTCCTGAAGCTCGTGCCTTCATTAGATCGTCATATGGTGCGCCTCCTCCAGCGAGAGTGCGTTCTATTGTGACAGAAGAGTCTCGGGTCATTAGGCCCATTTTTATTTTGGATGATGAAGAGATTGCCACAACCCCCCTCCATTCTTCTGCCAATATCCCCCAACTCTTGGTCCTAGCGACCTTCTCGCTAATGATGCATTGTGGCTAGGGGTGGAAACAAGCCAGGAACCTGTCAGGGGCCTGCGGCCTGGCCTGTTAAAAGCCTGACCTATCAGGCTAAAAGACCAGGCCAAGGCCTATTTTAAGGCCTGTTTGTCTTAACAGGCCAGGCCTAGGCCTCCAAATAGGCTATTAGGCCCGATGGCCGGCTACTGTTAAGAATATTTTATTTTATTTTATTTTTTTGTAAAAAATATTAATTAATATCCCTCTGCCCCTCCCTCACTCAAAGCCTCTCGTTCGCCCTTTCAAACCAGGAACACTAAGTTCCTAAATCAATTTCCCTCACTCAGGCCTGTTTACATTAGGCCTGTTTTCGGCCTTTTTACGTGAAGCCTGTTTTCAGCTGTTTTACGTTAGGCACATTTGCCCTATATCGTAGGCTGTTTCAACTGTTTACATTCGGCTGTTTTCGCCTATAAAAAATACAGGCCTTTTAACAGCCACAAAGCCAGGCCAGGCTCAGGCCAAAATTTTAGCCTGTAACAGGCCACAGGCCAGGCTCAAGCCACTTCCTTGTATAACAGGCCTGACCTGTTAAGGGTGAGGCCTGGCTTGGCCTGGCCTGTTTCCACCCCTAATTGCGGCTGATGCAACAAAGACAGGAACTTGCTGATCTCCGGCGGGAAATTAATGCTGTTCACGCCGATATCGCTAAGGCATTGGATTATAATAACCTTTAGGATGTGATAAATCCCAATTTTAATATATTTTATCTCACCTTATCCATTTCTTTTGGGAATTATTTTAGGCTAATTTGGACATATTAGATAATATTTAAATTGTTAGCCAATTTTAGGAAATAATATAAATCTGAATTAATTATGAGATTATTGTGCTTAATTTATTAATATCCTAATTGTTATCTTGTGATTAAATAATATTTCTTAAGATATGATAGATTACGATTTTATCATATTAGAGGATCTATGGTACGGAATTTTTCGGGGAAGCTAAAAGGAATCCAATGGTGGAATTTTATTGGGCTTCTTATATTTTAATAGGCCCAAGTTGGTACCCAAAACTCTCTCTTCCACCCCTTTAATTAACCTAGCTGCCCCTACTATGAGGATACGCTCTCTTGGAGAGCCGCAAGTTCATTCACATTGAAAGAGACTCACGCTGAAGCAAGGACGCATAGGAGAATTTGATTCAATATCCTCCATTCATTGAATCCATTCACGGGACCCACGCTTTTTCCTATTGCATCAATTGAATTAAGATTCAATTACTTCAACATTTCTCCAGTGGGTTGGTGTGCAAGGACTGACGAATTAGATTAAACAATCCTTCGCAAATTCATTTGATGGTTGTGACTTTTTCAACAGGCGAAGGAGGAAAATTTATGGAAGTTTAAGCTCTTTTGAGAGGCAAATTGGGAAGAGCATGGAGGAAGCTAGAGTCTAGGGATTTACACTTGAAGACCACAAGGGAGTGTCTTTCTTTTTATCTTTTTAATTCAAACTTGAGATTATTTAGTTTTAAAGAATTTCGAGTTGTATTAATTGAGAACAATCTAGTTTTAGATTGTAAACTTATTTCTTTTGGATTGAACTGATAATTTGAAGTTTTTATGCTTATTGCTGGATTCTTGTTTGTAACCTTTGGATTGTCGATTAAATTAGTAATTGAGTTTTCGTTATTAATTTAATTGTTAATTTGATTTATCATCTTAATTGTTTAATTGGGTTGATAAATTATCTAGTTGTTTAATTAGATAATTGTAAAGAAGATTTCCAAGATTATTTTGTGATTGGTTTTTAATGGGTTTGATTAGCCACCCTTATTTCATTATGAGTTTTCTAATGGAATATGTGTTATTGAGCTAGAGGGTTTCCCATGTTCAATTGGGTAATTAAATTCATTAATCTCCTTTGGTTTAATTAATTGGTTTGGGCTAAGAAAGTTAAATCCATGCAATTCCTAAGTTGTCCCCTTTATCATCATAATTGAATTAAATCTTTGTTAATTTCTTTTCTTAGGATTCTAATATTCTCTCATGACAAAAACCCCCCAAATTTGCATCCGCATCTAGATTAGTTCCATTCTCATATAGGTTTTTATCTTGTATTTAGTTAGTTTAGCTTCATTTCATTGCATTTTTCATCACCTAAATTCAACCTAAAGAAAAACCCACAGATTGCTCCTTGGGAGAATGACCTAGGTTGACCCTAAACTGCATAATTAATTAGGACCTAGTTTAATTGACTGCTTTAGCGACAAAAGCAGCTCATCAGGATGTTTAGTCAGATTCTTGTTTTTGATAATTTTTAGCTTGTTTTTCTTTCGTTTTTTTTTCTTGTGTACGTTCATATTCTCCAAGTAATGTATGAAGCATTAAGAACTAAGCTTGTCTTTTTTTTTTTTTTTTTGTTCATATTCTCTAGTAATTAAAGAAGCTTTATTCTCCAGTTTTCCTTTATTTTATTCATTTAGTTGCTTTGTTGCGCTCGCCAAAACTAATCCTCTTTTTTTTTTGGTTTGGTTAATAAATGAAGACCTTTAAGACCGGATACTTTATAAGTAACTGGTCTAAAAAGTATTTGACTTTTAGAACCGCATGTTTTATAAAACTCGTGTCTTAAAATTAAATGAATAGTAAAATGTTAGGACCGGAGTCTTCTAAACCTCCGGTCTTAAAAATTAAATTAATAAAATGCTTATCTTTAGGACTAGATACTTTATAATTAACCGGTCTTAATAAAATCCAAAATATTAAAAATATCTCTATCGTGCGGAAAATTAAATTTCTCTCTCTGAACTTCTCTTGTCACGCGGAAAGTGATTACTCGGTTCGACTCCGGTGTTTGCGTGTTGCTTCGTCGCTGCTTCGCGTTGCTCTCTCGACAATCACTTTCTGGTTCCTTAGCTAAACGTTTATAGACCAAGCTGTAAGAGGTGTTTCGGTTATATAACTTTATGATTTTCTTACTTATCATTCTAGATTTTTCATAAGTTGAACGAAATCGATGAAATGTTCTTGTGGGTTCCTCTGTTGTTAATGAATATTGTATTTTGAAGATTATATTTGCACTTTAGACCTACCCAACTAACCAACAAGTGTTTTTAGGTTATTCTTACTATCTGCAACATCAACATTCATGGCCGGAGAAGAAAGACTCAGCAAACACATTTGAATTTTTATGCTACAGGTGAGTCCACAAGACCTTCATGCGATGCATTTAATTTCCTCATCATGCATTTATTTTGCTTCTTGGATTCACTGTGATACATTTATGACCAAAAGTGATTCTTCGTTATGCATTTAATGGGCAAGTTTCTCCGTAAAAAAAAGAAGAAGAAGAAGACATAACCGACATTGAGCATATATATGCATTTGGAGTTGGCTTATTTTATATGCAAGTTTCAATTTTTTTGGATTATGTATGTTAAATCTTGTTAGTTATGATTAGTTTTGATGATGTCTTGTATATATGCCATTATCCAGAGCAAAAAGTTTGTATCTTATACATTGACTAACTACTTTGTTTAATGTAGGTTAGTCCAAGTTTAAATAATGAAGAATGATCAAGAATGGAGATTGAAGAAAGAAGAACTTGTTAAATATTATGAGAATATCAATATTCGAGTCTCTATGATCAAATGGAAGTTGAAAGGGTTCAATTCGGAGTTAAAATAAGCTACAATTGCATTCCTGAAGTCATTCTCGAGTATGACAATGTAATTCTTGAGAATGGTACTGTTCATGCAAAAATTGCAAGTCATTCTTGAGTACAAAAACATTAATTCTCGAGAATGATCGTATTTCGGCTACTTTGTTCAGCTCTGTTTCACATTTCACTTGGGTGACATCTAGTAATTCAATGATATCTCCGAAACCAGAAATGAGATTGAGGCAAAACCACTTTTTTTGGAAACTAGACTCCCAATGCGTCATTTTGATATAAAATTCAAGCCCAAAGGAGTTCAGATGAAGGAGCTATGAATTTTGGAAGATGACAGTGAAATTCACGTCACACAGCAGACCAAGCTTTGGTATTTTGAGTGTATCTCACAAACGACAAATCCAAATGAGCTGAAACTAGTGCCGTTTGAACCTAGACTCACATATCTTTCCAAGAACATCAAGATCATGAAAAACAAATATCAATTGAAAGAGATATGACATTTTGAAGTTGACGGTCAGTTCAGGATGCTGCAAAAAACGCTGATCAAGAACAACACCCATTCATCTGATGATAACGGATGAAATACAACGAGTTTGGAGCAGATTATTCTTGAAATGGAAAGAAGACTTGAAGATATTTTTGAGCATGGGTGGTTTGACAAATTTTCTATCACAGATGCACTTATGATATGTTTATAATTCTCGAGTATGTGCTTGGAATTCTTGAGAATGAGACTTCAACTCTCGAGAATGGTTCTTGACTCTCGAGAATGCCTAGTCAGAATCACAATGGAATAGACTTCTCTGATGTGATTCTCGAGAATTGATAATCAATTCTCGAGAATGGCTCTCGAGAATCGTAAGGAAATTCTCGAGAATGGATGGTAAATTTTCTCGGCATCTTTCTCTTTCGTGTTTAAAAGCTATTATTGCCTCTTCTATCTGAAGACATGATTCTCGAGTATTAATAAACTAATTCTCGAGAATGATTAAAATATTATGATTCAATGGTTGCTGAACTTCGATAGTTCTCGAGAATGTCATGATCAATTCTCAAGAATGCTTATCAATATTTGAAATCTCCGTTCTCGTAATCTATAATTAATTTATTAAGCATTGGGTACTTCATAATATTAATTCTTACTATTCCTAACATCGTTTAATCGGTTTGCTAGTGTTTTTCAGATTTGCTTAATATTGTTTAAGCATCAAAATTGTCATAAAGCAAATCTGTGTCAGAAGCATTTAATGCAACTCAGAAAAAAAGAGAAACAATTGGAATTAATCTTCGTAGCAGATGAAATCATTCCTTCGAGGCATACCTATTCTAGTTATCATTCCGAGTCATCCTCTCGCACAAGTACAATCAACGGTAAATGCATTTAATGAAGCAACGGTCGAATATGCTCAACGGAAATCATCCGTGCCTAACGGAAGTTCGAAGAAACTCAATGGCTTTATCCAAAGCTTCATCTAACAGCTACTTCAACAGTCATATTCTAAACTGGAAGAGTAGCTCAACAATCAAATACTTGCAACGGTCGAAACACAAATACCTATAAATTGCAAAGTCTTCAGACCAGAAGGAGTAACGATTAACGAACGATCAACAAAAACAAAATTTCCTTCTCAGTCAAAATGCCTTCGATGTTTATCTCATTTTCTCTCTACTTTCTCGGTGATCATATAATTTATTAGAGAGTGAGATTATTTGTAATGCACTTCAGTGTTCATCTTATCACTTCTGAGAGAGAAGATTATTTGTAATCATACAGTACAAAGATTGTATCCTTACAGTGGGTAAGTGGGAGTATCTCGGTAAGAGATTTGTAAAGGCTGCACAAGTGCCCGGCTAAACTTGTGGGATTGTAATGATTCTCAAGCACCCAATTAAAGCTTGAGGGAGATAGTGGATTGAAGTCTCAGGAGGAGCTTGGGGACTAGACGTAGGTCATCGTGGATTGGGCCGAATCAGTATAAATCATAGTTCGCATATTCTCTTCCCTCAACTCTTACATTTCCAGCGTATATGTTTGATTGACTGACTATTTCTTTATAAAGTATTTTTGTCATACAAATTGATTTCAGTAAGTTGCGAAAAGATTTTCAAAGCTCCAAAAGTTTTAACGAACACCCAATTCACCCCTCTTGGGTGATAGCTAGGTCCAACAAATCTTTCCGTCTATACGAATTCTACTATGGATTGCAATTGGATAAATGCTTTACGGACGAGTGTTGAATATCAGAATGGGGTGAGGGAATTTATAGAATTTGCTAAACAAAATGCCCATGATGATAGTGGGAGGTTTTATTGCCCTTGTGTAAAATGTTTGAATGAGAGGCGATTAAGTCCTGAAATTATACCCACACATTTAATTTGTGAAGGATTTTGTAAGACTTATACAGTATGGGTATGACATGGTGAAAAAAATGCCAAGTGGGTCTCAACATGGGGAAGTGGCCTTTGATGATAATGACACGGATATAGATGATAGCATAGAGGACATTATTCGTGATGATAATGACATTATTCGTGACACGAATATGGATGATCACATAGATTTTGTAAACTTATGCATATGGTAATATGTGCCGTGATGCAGAGACCCCGCCACACCCTAGGTGTAAAAAATACCAATTGTTGAACGCTGTATTGAAATTGGAAAGCTTAAAGACACGTTGTGGATGGAGCGACAAAAGTTTTTCTGAAATTCTTGAGGCTTTTAAGGACATGCTTCCAGATGATAATGTGTTACCGCATCGATACTATGATGCTAAGAAAATACTTTGTCTACTGGCAATGGAGTACAAGAAGATCCATGCATGCCCGAGTGATTGCATATTGTATAGAAAAGAGTTTGAAGAGAAGCGGAATTGTTTAATATGTGAAACCCCAAGGTACAAGTCAAATAAGGGGTGCAAAAGTGTTGTAGTATCTTCCAATCATATCAAGGTTCAAGCGCTTGTTTGCTAATGAAAATGATGCAAAAAATTTGAGGTGGCATGCGAGATGAGAGGATTTCGTAACACCCTAATTTTTATATTAGGATTAATTATAAATAATAAAATTAATTAATAATGATACATGAATTTATTGTGTAATTATCAAAATAAAGGTTCGTATATAAAACATCATTTATGATAGTAAAAGAAATTAGTGGGGAAAAAAGTGTAGAAATAATAATAATTAGTTGTAAAAAAAAAAAAAAAAAGAAGAAGGGGCACAAATGTGCAAGAAAAGAAGAAAAAAGAAGAAGTAATAATGAATTAAATAATATTAAATTAATATATATATATATATATATATATAAGACGGTGGCAGCTAATATAATACACGTGGGGAGGGGCGATTCATTAGATAATCCACCGCCCTCCCCTAATTAATATAAATAGGTGTGTGTGTGTGTAATATTGTCTGTCAATGTGATAGTCCGATGGAGGGCGCCGGAAATCAACGTGTGAGGGTGAGGAAAGAAGGAATGAAAATGAAGAGTTTGGAGATATTTTAAGGTACGTTATTTATTTTATAAAATCATTTAGGTAGTTAAATTAATTTCTTTTCAATAAACTTTCTTCATGAAAGTTGTTCTATGTATTTTTCTCTTTCTAATAAGGGTAAAATAAAATTGATTAGTGAAAATTTTGAAATTTGAATATTGGCACAGTTTTAAATTTTGATAATAGATGGCTATATATATGAAGAGCATGATTAATAAATAACTTTAATCGGTTTAGATTTGTTAGTTGATTGCTGTGAGAATTTAAACTTATTTCTACTTAAAAGAATTTAGGATTTATGTCATATATGATATTTGTACCGATTAAATGAGAATTTAAATATTTAGTAGGAGTACTAGAGATATTATTTAAGGTTTAATCGATTAGTTTTGCTAAATCTTTAACTATATGAAATTATGAATTGGGATTTGGGATTTTAAATTAGATATGATTTTGATTATATGGAGGTTTGGAGATTGTTTAATAAATTGGGTTATACTTATAAAAGTTCGTATTAGGTCAAAAATTGAGGAATAGATAAATTGTCATTTTTCTAGGATAATTTAAAGTGAGATAATGGTTTAATTAATTACGTACTATTGTATTAGTGGTTATTTTTTGTAAATTCTATTAACGTATAATTATGTTTATTTTTAGAGTGGACTTAATCTCTCTCAAGTTTAGTTTTTGTGTCAAGAACTGGAGGTAACTACTTTCCACTCATTGTACTTGATTGTATAATGGTTTGTGAGTGATTTTTAATTTATGAAAGCTATGTTTTTGATGAAGTTGCCTTATGGGATTTATTTTGGAATGATTAGTAATATTATTTGGTCATGGAAAATGTACTTTTTATGGTTTCTTGAGTGAAATAATATTGTTATCTTAATGATTATTGTGACGATGTATTACTGTCATAAATCTTGTTTGGAATTTTATATATACAAGCCAAGATTATGATGATATGGAGCGGTGATGGATTTGGAGTGATGATGGGAGTTATTGTGTATATAAAACCACGTGGTAAGCCACCACTCGGTGCATAATGGATAGCTTTGATATTTTCAGGGCCCTTGGTATCACCCTTTTCTTTTGGCCGGGTTAAGGGTCAGCCCTTGGGATGCTGACACCTTTCCATATTTGAAGGAAAGGGAACCCATGGTCCGATATGAGTTCTATAGTCTTTGGCCTAGGACTATACCTCATTATTGGAGATCTTGGTGCTGCTTGTCATAGAGACTACACCTATTACGTTACAACCATGGGTTCTGTCAGCGGGAATAAGGATGGGGGTGATAAGGATTGTCAGGGTATCGATCTGTTGCTTGGCATGTTGTATATGTGATTCATGATATGAAATTTGATATAGAAATTGTGATCTGACAATTTTGTAAATTTGATATCTAGTACTTGTTATTTAAAATATTCCACTTGGCACCTCACGAGCACATATTAGCATTTACAATGAGCTAGATTGATGGTTACAAATATTTTTCAGGTGATAGTTTTCGTGTGAGTCAATCAGGGAAGGCTTCGGAAGCTTAAGTTACTTTTGCTAATGGTAGTGCTTCTAACTTTTTGGTACATGTTGAATTATTGTATATTGCCACATTATTAGGGCTCACTTGGCATATTCTAATGTAATTGGATATTTTGGAAAATTCTAAAGCCATATTGAATTTTAAAATATGGGCTTAGTAAAATCCAAAGCTTAACTGTGTGCATAAAACATTTTAATAAATGATTTAATTAAGTTGGTAATCAATAATTGTCCTTTAAAATAGAGGACGTTACAATTTCGATGGAAAGCTTCGACATCCGACCGATTCTTCTCAATGGAAGAAAATCGATCAATTATTTTCGAACTTTGGCGAAGAACATTAGAACCTTAGGCTTGCCCTTAGCACGGATGACATGAATCCCTATGGAAGCCTTAGCAGCATACATAGTTCATGGCCTGTACTCCTAATTATTTATAACTTATCTCCTATGTTATACATGAAACGAAAGTACACCATGCTATCTATGTTGATTTCGGGACCAAAACAACCTGGAAATGACATTGATGTTTACCTTCAGCCCTTGATTGAAGACTTGAAGGAGTTGTGGGAAGAAGGTGTTGATGTTTTTGACTCTTTCAAGAAGGAGGTATTCAAAATGTGAGTCATGATATTTTGTACTATAAACACTTCCCATCATATGGGAACTTGTCAGTGTATAGTGTAAAAGGCCATAAAGCATGTCCGGTTTGTGAAGAATGCACACGCTACCATCAACTTCAACATGGAAGAAAGACGATTTATCTTGGACATAGGAGATTTCTTAGACGGGGCCACCCATATCGTCGATTAAAGAAAGCCTTTTATGGTGGCCAAGAGTATGAAGATGCTTCGGTGGCATTGACTGGGGAGCAAGTTTATCAAAAGGTGAAAAATATCAATGTCATCTTCGGTAAGCATGCAAAGAGTAGAAAAGAAACAAATATATGGAAAAAGATATATGTATTCTTCGATCTTCCATATTGGCGCAATCTTGATGTGAGACACTATATTGATGTCATGCATGTGGAGAAAACGTATGTGATAGTATTGTTGGCACGCTTTTCAACATACAAGGTAGTTCCAAGGATGTTGTGAAGGCAAGATTAGATTTGCAAGCAATGGGAATATGCGAAGACTTACATCCAAGGCCATATGGGAAGAGAACTTATTGTCCCTCGACTTCTCATACTTTGTCTAAGGATGAGAAACGAAGTTTTTGTGAGTGTTTACATGGAACAAAAGTTCCCTCGAGTATTCTTCAAATTTTAAGAGGCTTGTATCGATGAAAGACTTGAAATTAGTAGGCCAAAAGTCTCATGATTGTCATGTCTTGATGCAACAACTACTCCCGAGCTATTCGAGGCATCGAATATGATCTTCAACACATTTTGACTAGACTTTGTTTCTTCTTTAATGCGGTTTGTAGTAAAGTTTTCGAGATTGAAAAGTTGGATGAATTGGAGAATGAAGGATATCTTATCTTGTGCCACCTTGAGAAGCTTTCTGTTCCTACATTTTTTGACATCATGGTTCATCTAATTGTTCATCTAATGAGGGAGATAAAGTTGTGCGGCCCTATCTATTTATTGTGGATATACCTAATTGAAAGATCTATGAAATTCCTAAAAGGGTATGTGAAGAACACACACCGGTTAGAAGTATTAATTATTCAGAAATATGTTTCTGAAGAAGCCATGGAATTTTGTCAAAATTATTTGGCCAAAGTAAGACATATTGGGCTTCCTAAATGTCAGCATGCTGAAGGTGGTAGAAGAGGGGCTTCAGTATAGTGCGTGGATCCTGATGAATTGTCACAAGTCTACTTATACATCTTGAATAATGTTGATGAAGTTCAAGCCAGTATAGCTGCACATAAAGAAGCTGTAAGGAAAGAAAATCATCGAATGACTTAACAAAGGTTGATTAGGGAGCATAACAGAACTTTTGCAGACTGGTTCAAACAAAAGGTCGAGGGAGAGGAATGTGTTTCTGATACAATAAAATGGTTAGCACGTGGTCCTGAGGTTGATGTCATAAGTTGGAATTCGTATGTGATTAATGGTTATACATTTTACACGAAGTCCCTAGATGGTAGGAGCACCGTCCAGAACAGTGGTGTTATGTTAGAGGCTGAATCTATGCACTTCTCCAGTTTGAAAGACAAGAGGCCTATCGCGGCAGGCATGCCATATTATGGGGTTATTGAAGAGATTTGGGAGGTGGACTATGTTAAAATTAGATTTCTCATTTTCAAATGCAAGTGGGTTAATGTCAATAATGGTGTTCAGATCGATCGGCTAGGATTTACAGTAGTCGATGTCAATAGTAGAAGTTTTGGAGATGAACCTTTTATTATGGCAGACCAGGAGAAACAAGTGTTCTATATCACTGATCAAGAAGATGAAATGTTGTCTGTAGCTCTCCAAGGAAAAAGGGTCATGGATATTGATGAGGAAATTCATTCAAATTATAGTCTTCCTGAGAGTACTCTTTTTTCAAGGGGTCTACCGGACATGAAAGAAGATGAAGCAGATAATAAACCCGACATAAGAAATGATCATCAAGAAGGGATATGAGAGGATATCCCTTTATAAAAGAGTCAATTCATAAGGTAATATTCATATGCAGAATTCTTTGAAAACTTTAAGGTTTTAATTATATTCCTTTTATATATGTTCTTAAACAATGTCACTGACTATGAAGTTTGTTCTTGTTTTATCTTTATGACAGGATCCGATCGAAAGGGGCATGTTATATATAAAAGAGGATGTATGTTATGTTGTTGGGTGGGAATCAGATGAAGGCATGGTGAATATTATATTGGGCATGCATGTATGTTGATTTACGTGCTGTATTTGTAACTCATTATATTTCTAAGTAAGTTATCTTATTGTATATATTCATTTAGGTATTGTATTGTCATAGTACAATCATTAATTAAGAGGTCACATAACTCATGGTGAATAATATTTGTATTCTTTTCCCAATTCAATTTATTCATAATGGATTGTTCATAGCTTGTAGCTTAAAGTATCGACTTTATGTGCTGGATTGGGCGGTGGATTTATGTATATATATGATCAGGAAGAACAGAACAGGGAAAAAATTTGGGAAAATTTAGACCAGAAATAAATACGCCGTCTTAAAAGTTCAAATTTTAAGACCGGATGTATTTATATGTCCGGTCTTAAAGGTCGATATTAGGCCAGTCTTTAAAGTTGGTCTTTTAAGTCCAGTGTATTTATACGTCCGGTCTAAAAATTTAATTTTTACAACCGGATTTATTAGTCATCCAGTTTTGAAAGTCAGTCTTTTAAGACCAATAGAATTAGTGGTCTGGTCTTAGAAGTCGGCATTTTTTAGACCAGATTGGCTTATGTTCGATCTTAAATTGTCGATCTTTTAAGAGCGGTCTATTTTTTTTGTTCGGTCTTAAAAGTTGAGTTTTAGGACTAAACAAAAAATATTTTAGGTCTATGTAGTACGACTTTTAAGACCTAATGTTTTAAATGTCCGGTCTAAAAGAGTATATCTAAGACCGGTCTTAAAAGTTAGACTTTTAATACCGCCTGGAATAAGATCGGTCGCGGGTCCGATCTTACAATGTCTCTTTTGTTTGGTCTTAAAAGCCTTTTTTGTACCTGTGGATGAGGAAGCTAAGAATGGAGAATGACGCTCTAACAAGTTCGAATCTGTGAGACAAAAAACAAAGAGAATTGAAGGCCCAGTTCACAGAGTTTGGGTTCTCTGATTTTGCTTTTACATGTTTGGATTAACTTTTACGATATACATACCCCTCGTCCTTGGGTTCAAATGGCGAAGGGGTCAGACTTTCTCACTAAAAGGGAAGATGTTCGATCCTGGAGTTGGTCAAGGCGCTGGGGGAGGCATTCTAGGGGTCTACGAAGCAGCGCCAACAATGCTATGGACTAGGCTCCAAGCGCCCTGCCCTTGGACTGTGGGTGAGCCCCCTTTCCAAAAATTTATTATTAAAAAAAATTTACGATATACGTACCCTTCGTCCTTGGGCTCACCTAGCAAAGGGGTTGAACACTTTCACCAAAGGGACAGGGTTCGATCCTGGAGTTGGTCAAGGTGCTGGAGGAGACATCCTAACTCCTAGGTACCTAGGTAAACGCCTGAGGGTAATAGACGGCTCGCCCTACCTAACATCGGTGTCACCTAGGAGGAAGGGAGATTTCGCCTTACCCTTATATCGTGGGTAAACCTAACACCTTTCCTAAAATTTTATTATAAAAAAGAAAAACCTTTTACGATATACGAGGTAAATATATGAGGAGTTTTGTCTCAGCTTGAGGAAAAAGGCTTCTCAAATTACAGTTTTATGGTTTCCCAAACACTCACGCATTTACCAGCCACCAATTCATAGTAACTTTTAATACATATTTTTATACCCCCCAAAAAAAAAAAAAACTTATTTAAGCCGGAAAAATCATTGGTAAAAATTTGAGATTTTGAAACCTCACAAATTTGATTTATTTATGAAAGTATGACTCGATTATAAGAACAATGTTTTTTGTTCGATGGAAATGGTCCTAAGCACAAGTTCACAACAATGTTTTCTTCACTTCTCTATTCGACAGAAATGGTCGTAAGCACCAGCAACAACGTCTTCTTCTTGCCCGTGACTTTTGCCAGAGGGATATGTGTTAAGGGATAATATTTTATGTTGACAATCAAAATTTTTTCCTATACCCGTGAGCTGGTGCTTTTAGACATGAGATGCCTCATTAATTGTGCTTCGGACATGAGATCAGCTCACAACCGAAAGAAATGAAACGCCTCATTAACTATGCTTCAAACATGTCGAAATGGAATAGACATATTTTGACATGAAGTCACAAGCATATATGTATGGGGTAATATTTTAGTCACCATACTATCCCTTACATGTCTGAATCATATCAATTCATAGATGTTCAATTCACCAGCTGGAGCATGAGGTACATTAATTAATTACCCGTCTGAAATTAATATTATATCTTGAATTAATTATTACTTGACTGCAAACTCATTAACTAGCTTTCAGACATGCCAGAATTGTGGGGATAATTCTTGCTGGACCTTATTACCCTTCCAGTTGTGGCAAAATTACCGTGCAATTGTTTTTTGAGCGTTATACATAGCTGTCATCAATGTCCACACTCCCCTTACCAAGTAGTGCTTTGTCATCTCTCAAGTATTAATTAGCTCACAGGTTTCCTACTCTTTACCTTTCCTGTAGCAATAAGAACATATCTAAGATGCTTAATATAATCTGATACAGTGAAAAGGGAAGAAAACAAAGAATGTCTTGCATGGTTCTCTATATAACCAAAATAAAAGTCCTTAGGAGTTGGGACAAATTTTTACTTGAGAGTTACAAGGCATTAATTGTGAGGGTATGAAGAATGCTTAGCTTAAGAAGAAAGAAAGAAAACTAATGTTGTCTGGATCTATGGTGTCAGGGTCCATAGTAATCTTCATGAATTGGAGGTAACCATTAATGTGATTGTGTTGATACTCTAGAAAGTCTTATCTTCAGGGTGCCATGCATTGTTTATTTTTGCAGAGAATAACTTCATTATCAGCTTCTCCATTGCTTTTTTTTCCCCATCAAGTTACTCTCTTCATCATCCTGTAGCCAGAAAAGTCATGACTTCTAAGTTCAAGCGTGATTGGAGAGAAAATGTTAGTTTTTGAGCTAACGATAGAAACTGATTTTTCAATATGATTTTTAGTTGGCGAGGTAACTATGTGAGGATAGTTTTATTTTGATTTATGTAAATGTTCTTTTTTAACGCCAACTTAACCAGTCAACAATATGCAAGTGAAGATGATGAGCAAGATAAGAATGGAGAAGATAGTGAACAAGTTCAAATCTGTACGACAAAAAACAAAGAGAAGGCTCAATTCACAGAGTTTGGTTCTCTAATTTTCCTTTCGCTCATTACCAGCCACCAATTCATAGTTAGTTTTATTACATATTTTTGTACAGAAGAAAAAACTTAAGCTAGAAAAATCATTGGTAAAAAATTGGGATTTTAAAACCTCACAGATTTTATTTATTCATGAAAGTATAACTTATTATAAGTATTACACATTGGCATAAATTTTGAAAATATAAAATAATGCTATAAATTTAAAGTGAGTCATAATATGCCGTTTTATATCTCTGGTCAAGGAAAGAACCCTTTTATTTTGGGAAAATTCCACAAAGTACCTTCAAAATATCAAATCAGTTTTGTTTTTTGTGATAATTTAGGTATATTAGTAAACTTGATTAACAATTTGCAACTCATTTTAATATAAAATCATTTACTTAGAATTTTTAAATATTGAACCTGAAATTTTCTTGAATTCAAATTTTGTGCTTTGATTTGAGATTCTCAACTCGTGTGAAAATGTCAAAATTCCCGAAAATAAATGGGATCATATTTAGGGATAATTGTTCTAAGCAATCATATTTAAGAAAAGAATATAAAACTTGTTTGAAAATTGTTCTAAAGAATCATATTTAAGGCGACAACGGACAATAAGCAGACTGAAGATGATGAGCAGGCTAAAATTGGAGAGTAAAGCTTCGGTAAGTTTAAAACTATGAGGTGAAAGCTCAAACCGTCAAACTATTAAAAGAATATAGGGTTAAGTTCCATATTTTAACCCAATTTTACGAAACAAAAATAAGAAAACATATAAAATCTATTTTTTTTTCTTTGTAAAAAATTTAGCTGAAGATTAATTATGAAACAAGTTTTTTTATGTATTTAAATAAAAAAATTGATTTGAAAATGGGAAGTGTGACCACCCATTATGAGATTCCTCTTATTCTGTTGACTGTGTAAGAATCTTTTCTCATAAGAACCTACGAGTTAATCCTAACAAACATTGATGCAGAATCAAAACTTCAAAATCATAAGCAAAACATTAATGTTGGAGGGTGTTACTGTTAGCTAGCCACAAAACTTGCTATTTTGTCAGCAACTTTCTTCCCTCTAGGGCCACTTTTAATAATGAAAGTGCAGCTTATCAGAGAGGATAGCTCAATTTTTACAACATCATATATACAATGGAAAGAAAAAAATAACATGATCAAAACCATAAAAGCGTTTTTTTATAAATACATATATAAACACATATATTCTCCTATTACAAGTAATCTAGTTCGAGTTATTGCCGAAAATTAATTGGGCCTTGTTTAGTTTTAGGGCAAAACTGAACATGCTTCACAAACAAGGCTCAATTCACATCTTACTTTTACAACTCACTTAAGCCATCATTAGGATTTTGAAGGTCCCGATATCTACCCCACCTAAACTTTTATGTATAAAAAAAGTCATCATTGGTAAAAATTGGGATTTTGAAATCTCACAAATTTAATTTGTTCATAACAATAAGACTTTTATTAAGATTATTGTATTGCACATGGGCATAAATTTTGAAAATATAAAATATATAAATTTAAAGTGAGTAACAATAGGGGAAAATTACATTTAAATACCATTTGAATTTGTAAAATATCAAATATCTGTTAAATTTGTTAAAAGATTTAAAGGTACCAAGGACCATATTGAGATTTTTAAATTTGGGTGAATTTATTCTTTTGCCCTTAATTGTTAAATAATTTTTAAAAAAGAAAAAATGACCCTCGCGTAGGGCCACCGTAGCCGACCATTTGGATGGCTTGCAACCGCTAACGCCAGGGATGCCACCGAGGCCTCGAGATCCGGCAATGGTTTTTTTTTTTTTTTTTTTGGGCGGGGGTGGGGTTGAATCTTTTTTTTGGAAAAAAAAAATCAATGAAAGGGAGGAAGGTGAGGTTCAAACCCACCCCACCGTCATGGGGGCCAAGTGGCTCAACCACCTGGTCCACTTGGTTCCTTCAATATTTATATGTATTACCAAATATATATTTCTTTTTAACATTTTTCCATCAACAAACACTCTTGTAAATCTCATTACTGAACTTGTAAATACCATTAACGAATTGATAATTCACATTACAAGATTTATTATAATTGACCCTTATTTGTTGTTTCATGAGAGGCACTTGTAAAAAACCTGACGAAAGCACTAGTAATTACCATTACTAAACTTGTAAATATCATTAACGAATTGGTAATTCTCATTACAAGATTTGTTATAAATTGATCCTTGTTTGTTGTTTCATGAGAGACACTTGTAATAAACCCGATGAAAGCACTTGTAATTACCTTTACTCGAACTTGTAAATACCATTAATGAATTGGTAATTCCTATTCAAGATTTGTTATAAATCATTTACTTTTTATTAATACCACACCCTTCATTGACAATAACATTCCTAATTTACAAACACACATTGTTCAATGTTGTGAATCTCATTACACACATACACACACACATATGTATATACACACACACAGACATATATATCTATGTATATATGTATGTATGGAGAATCTCATATAAATACGGTTGAATTAATCAAATTCTAATTTGGGTTACTAAATTTAACAAATTATTAATTAGGTTATGTGACATAATTAGGGATTTAAAATTTGGTCCAAATTATCTCTATATCCCTTAGTTATAAGAAAAAAAGAAGCAAAATTGGAAATAAAATAATATTGTTGACGCGTTGCATAAGAACCCTAACAACAAGAAATTCATTGGAGGCCTCGACATCGTTATAAAATCGGCAAAGAAGATTAATTGGTTCTAATGTTATAACAATTAATTATAACTCTTAAATTAAAATCTCAATTAATTAAATTTATTTTGTTTTATTTTAACTTTTCTTTTGATTTTATTTTAATGGAACATCAACCTTATTGGAAGACCAGAAAATTTCTTGACCTCGGTATGATTTGATTTCTTGTTCACCAGCCCTTCAACTTCTCAGGTTTTTCATTTGCTTTGTTTCGTCTTCAAAACAATCCTGGAAAGCATTTTTGAACACCAACATATCAGCCGTCTCTATTTGCCTGGGCAAGCCACTGTTCGAGGCATTCTGATTCCCTCCCACACTAGGATTAATCTCTTGGAGTTGTTCTCTGTTGTTTTTTTAATTATTATGGGTTAGGGGTATTATTGTGAAACAACTAACATTTAAAGATTCTAGATTAGGTCATTGACCCAATTTATGATTTGTTGAGTTTATTAGCCTTATATAGGATTTTCTTATTTTAACCGCCTTTATATGGAATATATGTATGTATGTATGTATAATTTTATAAGACAGAGTAATTAATTTCATAGATATTATCTATAATATATAAATATATATATTTATTATATAATATTTATATGTGTGTGTATTATATAATATATAATATCTAAATATGTAAATATATATTTAGACACACACATATATAGGATTCACAAGACTGAACAATGTGTATTTGTAAATCAGGAATGTTATAATCAATGAAGGGTGTGGTATTAACAAAAAGTAAATGATTTATAACAAATCTTGTAATGAGAATTACCAATTCATTAATGGTATTAACAAGTTCCGTATGGTAATTATCAGTGCTTTCGTCAGGTTTTTCACAAGTGTTTCTCATGAAATAACAAACAAGGGTCAATTATAACAAATCTTGTGATAAGAATTACCAATTCGTTAATGGTATTTACAAGTTTAGTAATGGTAATTACCAGTGCTTTCGTTAGGTTTTTCACAAGTGTCTCTCATGAACCAACAAATAAGGGTCAATTATAATACATATTGTAATAGGAATTACCAATTCGTTAATGATATTTACAAGTTCAGTAATGAGATTTACAAGAGTGTTTGTTGATGGAAAAAATGTTAAGAAGAATATATATATATATATATATTTGTTAATGCATATATATATATATATATATATATATATTAAGGGAACCATGTGCCACTTGACCTCTATAAAGGTGAGGTGGGTTCGAACCTCATTTTCATTGAATCTTTTTTTTAAAAAAAAAAAAAAAAAAAAAAAAAAAAAAATTCAACCCCACAACAACCCCCCCCCCTAAAAAAAAAAAAAAAAAAAAAAAAAAAACCACCGGATCTCACCCGTCGGTGGCCGGAGCCCAGGCATTGGATGTTGCGTAACCGTCTAGTGAGGGTCTTTTTTTTTTTTAGTTTATTTAAAAACTAAAGGTAAAAAGGTACATTCACCCGAATTTGAAAATCTTAATTTGGTTCTTGGTACATTTTAGTCCTTTAATCAATTTAACAGACATTTGAGGTTTGCACATTTAAATGGTATTTAAATATAATTTTCTCTAACAGTAAAGCATTTTATTTTTTTGGGAAAGCCAAAAAATTTAGGGAAAATAAAATAAATACCTTAAAAATTTGAAAATTTCAAATAAATGATTTTATACTAAAATGAGAAAACGTAGTTCATACCTAAAATACTATTGAAACAAATTTGATTTTGGTTTTTAATATTTTGAAGTATTTCTAAAAAAAATTTTAAAAAAAGTTTTCTCCTCTCAAGCTCGGGTGAAAATGTAAATAGAAAAATGAGATCACCCATGAGTATGACGAACACCGATTACATCACACAGCAATGGAGATTTGGATGCTAGAGAGCGAAAAATAGGACAAGGGAAGTCCACATTGATGGACTCCGCTGGCCTCAAATCCTTACTCAAAGCAACCAACTTATATTTTCGATCAAGAGCTTCTCTCTTTCGTCCCTTCAATTTAGTTCAGCTCAAATACACTCTCCATCTTCATCTCACCTCTCATCGAATCTCTCCCCTTTGCACTCTCAGTAATTTCCACTCTTTTTCTTACATCTTGTGTACATTCACATTTTAGGGTCTTCGATTCCAGGTAAATCGCGCCACGTGTAATCCTAACAAGTTCGATTCCTGTGTTGTTTTTACAGATGGGGAAGATGAAATAAGTCAAGAGGGCACTTTGCCTCGTGGGACCGGCGAGGCAGTGAATGAGGCGTCACGTCCCAAGATTCTTCAGGTTGTGCTGGTGTCTCCCCAGGTATGGTTTAGTTAAAGTTGAGATTTTTTGTTTTCTCTTAAACATATGGTATACCTCTATTTTGATTTTGCATTAGCAATGATATATTTGCATGTTCAGATTGTGCATTTATTTCCCATTGTAGTTTTGTGTAGGCGTGGCTACTTACATGCAAAATGAATAAATAACTTTTGTTTATGGGATTTATGAAATTGGGATATTTAAATTCATCGCTGCTTACTTGTGAGCCATATTGTATTGTGTTGTCCACAATTTTATTCAGAAATCTTATCGCATATGTGATACCAGAAGATTTGCGTGGGAATTTGATATGACTAGTAGGACTTGCAAATGAGCTGGTTGAATGCCAAGTTCTAATAAACAAATTGTGATTTGTGAACTTGTTGGCTTCTACTGATCGATCGCATATTTCTAATTTTATGTTTATGTAAGAATTTTGTGGCAAGGATTAAAACTCTAAAGACTAAATGATGAAGTTAGGGAGTATTATGCACTATAAAAAGAAGGAAGAGCTTCACTCCTTAGTAGAATATGATGTGATTCTGCAGATGATAACTTGATTGTGGATAACTTGATTCTGAAACCTTTCAATTGCCATGCTGGTAAAGCTTGCTTTAATTGGATCTAAATAATTTTCCCCATTATCTATTTGTTAATTCCTTCATAAATATTTCATTTATCTGCTGACACTAATGTCAGAGTCGTCAGAAGAAATGAAAAGGAAGCTAAGTTAAAACTGGTTATTGTGACTACCATGAGTTTAAATGCAAAGTTGTTTCTTTAAGTACTAATCTTATTTGAATTGCTCCTGCATATAGAATTAAGTGAACTTAAAGTTTATATACCCTCCAAAAAGTTAAAGTTTACCACGGCATAGTAATTTGGCACCTGTAAACTTTTTCTAAAAAGATTTAAATAAACAAAGTAAGGATACCCTTACAGACTGCAAAGCAATATATTTGATAACATTTAGTTCATTAACAGTCATTTTTATACCATGTTCTGTTTCAAGTCACAGACAACCTTAATTTCTGAAGGTCTCTGTGATTTTCTGTCGGACTCTGGCAGATTCCAGGAAACACCGGTGCCATTTCCAGAACATGTGCGGCATCAGCTGTTGGATTACACTTGGTTGGGGTGAATATTTCTTCTCTTTACCTCACCGCTTTTCATCCGACATTGAAATTAGATTCTTTCACATTTTATTCCATCATAATTTGCTACTGATAGTGGTGGTATTACTTTATCATTTCAGCCAATGGCATTCAAAGTAGATAGCAATAAATTAAAGCGAGCAGGACTGGATTACTGGCCGTATCCATATACATGTGTTTGTAGATGCACAAATTCCTCTAATCTATGAGTGCACATCTCTTGTTATTTTAAAGGATATCAATATATAATAATTGACTATATATTATATACCACCTCTAGTCCTAAATATAAGACCTAGTTGACTTTTTTGTGTGTGTGAGTGTGTGTGTGGAAAGATTAAGGAAACTAATTAAATTACTTTAAAGTATTTATATTTATTGTTTTTCTCTAAACTAATTTGCTTGATTTATAAACTAATATATAATCTGATCGTACACAAAATATGATATGACTTAGTAAGTCATTTAGTTTCCTTAATCTCTTCAAAAAAAGTCATCTGAGTTTTATATTTAGGACCAGTGGGAGTAAAACTTAAGCTCTCATATTCTACTGGATGCCCCTTTATCTCCTATGAGTTTTGTTTTCACATGGTAGGATTGTTTACTTTTGGAAAATCTGGAAATTAAATATGATCTGATATCAACATGGTTGCATTTTACCCCCTTGTTTTTGGTGACATGCACTTGTTTGTATTTTCAGCTATATATCAGTTTTCCAGTATTAATGCAAAATTGCAGATATGTAGTTGTTAAAATTCATGATTCATGGGCTGATTTTCGCTATTACTTCATGCAGCAGGTATATATCATTCCCAAAGTAACTTCCGCTAACCTTTATTGCAGTGTTTCCTTTTGTTTTGAATACCATGGTGTCCGTAAACCACATTAGACCTTAATTAATTTGAGTCAAGCTGGCTGAACTCTACTGGGGACAAAGCTCTCCACCACCTATTTTCTTCATTCATAATCTTGAACATGGTGAGCCTTGGTGCAACAGCAAGGTTGTTGTCTTGTGACTTGGAAGTCATAGGTTCAAATTTTGGAAATAGTCTCTCTACTTTTGTTGTTGTTGTTGTTGTTGTTGTTGGAAGGGGGTAAGATTGCATACAATTATGTCTATTCTTCCCTAGACTCTATCTAGTGGGAGCCTTGTGCACTAGGCCACCCTTTATAAGTCTTGAATATGAAATTTAATATAAGGGGAACTGAGGTCACTGTCACTCTGATCAAAAGGTATTGGTTATATAGTCTTCCTCTGATTCCACATGTCCCCATTGTTTGGTGCAGGAGGGTGAAAAGCGGCTGCTAGCATTTACAAGGAAGGGAACAAAAGTTCACTCGGTGAGTTGCCAATAAGTTACTTCCTCTGGCGATGACATTTCTCACGCTCATTCTTTCAGCATTGAAAGAATTGTCTCTTCTCTCTCTAGTTTTATAATGGTTTTGTTGAAATCTTTAATGGTCTAAATCATTCACTTTCTTTTGAACCTGTTTTTCGATAAAAATAGATTCTTTGTCTTTCATCTGATGCATTATAACTCAAGGGAGATAGCAAGTTGACTGTAGAAAGAAATTCTGAAACTATGCCACAGATTTTGGATCCTATAATATGCGCAATTCGATATATATGGATATATGTATGTCTATGACTCGTGAGAAGGGAAAATAATGAATAAATGCAGGTATACTAATACTAACACAAGGACAAAGAACTAAGCCAACGAGGACAAAGCTTGTAACTATTTGGCTATAGTGGCTTTTGCTTTTGCTTTTGCACTGTATGAAGCACAAATTCAGTTAAAAATTTAGACTGAAGTCTATAATAGTTTTAAGTAATTACACACACGTCAAATTCTATTGACATCTCTATTTTCAAAATCAATTCAAACCTCTTCTAAATTTTGCCAAAGTTAGACACACCTCCTTATTTTCTCTTAATCAATACAAAGGTCCCAAAAACGGCAAGTACATGACACAAACTTTCCTAGTAAGACCAAAAAATGCAGAAACTTCTTTACTTCCAAAATATGCACAAACCTTCCCGATAATTTGATTTTTCCTGTTCCTGGCGATTCTTGTGAGTACTAAAAAATATAGGAGAAATTTGCGTAATGTTTGTAAATCTTTGGAGTGCTCCATCTCATTTTGTTTTTGTCTTTTTGTCGACAAAAAGCGTGTTTAATTTTGAATATAAAATGGTGGTTGGTATAATTTCAAAAAAAGTTAATTTTTATAATTAACTTATATCTAATATTGCTTTACCTTGCAGGATTTTTCTTACAGAAAAGGGGATTATCTTTTATTTGGTTCCGAGAAGGGTGGCTTGCCTGCTGAAGCCCTGCAAGAGTGCAATTCTGAAGCTTATGGTGGTGGTACTATCCGAATCCCAATAGTTGAAACTTATGTTAGATGTTTGAATCTTTCTGTAAGTGTTGGCATAGCATTATATGAAGCTTCCAGACAATTGAACTACGAGCAACTTCAAACACCTTCTGTGACAAGAACTGATACCGAAGAATCATTTATCATTGAGGACATTTTTGGTTGAAAAAGTGAAAATTACTGCAGGTTTATCACATCTTAGCCAGGTGTATTTCATTCTCTCAGATTGAGCCTGACTTTTCTTCATAAATTCAGATGCAAAAAACTATTAAATATAAGGAAATCCGAGTCTGTTGTTGGTCGTGTTTTTTTAGTGGGGTTTACTTGTTATATGTTTATATGTTTCTTTGAGACAACTTTTTAAGGGTAGCATGTTGCTTCTTATCTTATCTTCGGCTGGGTCTAAATATTAAGTGTTATGTGGATCATCATTGGGACCAGGTTGAAGTGTGCCTCCAGGTTGGAGTTCATTTGGCACACTGAATGGAAGAAAAATTGAAAGGAAAAAATAAAAGAAAAGAAATTTTGAGGATGCAGACATGTCAAGAGATATAAATTAGGGTTAAACCCACTTTAGATCCCTATGCTTTTAATGAGTTCTAGTTTTTGTTCTTATACTTTCTTTTCATTGTTTTTACTTTTTCGTCCCTATGCTTTACATTATCCAAAATGTTGGTTTCATAAGGACTGCGATCCAAGCTTAATGGTATTAACTTTGATGGAATGACATTAACACCGTTAGGTTGGTTGATGTGTACGGCTAACTAGGACTAATGTGACTTATGTGTTGGGACCAAAATTAAAACTCGTCCAAAGTATAAAAACCGGGAGGGGATTTAACCCGGTAAATTATTATGATTTGGTGTAGATAGTGGCGGAACTACCCTTTAGCCAGTTTGGGCCTTGGTCCCGGGCTCAGTTGACCATTTAAAATTTGTTAGTATATAAATGTATTTATTATATGATATTTTATTTGGTCAATAATTTAGCCCCAGCTAATTTTTTATCTTCTCTATAAGGATAATGTTTGGTTCATTATTCATTGAGTTGAGAGAGAAAAGTAAAATTTTTGTTTGAGATCGTATTGAAAAGGTTACTATCATCTATATTATTTTGATTTATAATTGACGGTTATTATTTATTTTTATTTCAAATATTATGTGATAATATTTAGTAAATACTCTCTTTAATCCTTATCATAAGATACTAACTAACAATTATTAAAAAAACAAATAAAAACAGTTAAAGTTATTAAATTTGTCCTAAAATTTAAGTAATTTTTAATATTATCCCCAATAATTATACTAAATTCTAATATTATATTAATACTCGCTCACTATCCTTTTTAATTATGAATATACATGAAAAAAATATTTAATGTTCTTTGGAAACAAGTGTCTTATAAAAAAGACTAAATACACTTATTAGTTTATGCCGTATAATAAAGACCAAAGGGAATAGTTCAATATGTTTATTTTTTGGTACAGGGCTTTTTTTTTTTTTTTTTTCTCTAGTTTTGCCACTGGCTGTATATATATATATATATATATTGATGTATTGATGGGGTTGGATAGGCTTATTGATTAATGTGTAGCATAGCCGAAGCGAACACAAGTTGTGCCTTGTGCTTCACAAGCAATAATTAATTTATTCCTTCCTCCTCACAGTGATAGGAATTTGATGCTTTCACGTGTCATGTGCACCTTTTGAGTTGCTTTGTGAGGACCATTCATCTTTAGTCCTCCATAGCTTTCTTTCCTTTTGGTTCTTCACATTTCATTATCCTTCAATCTCATCTTTCTGGTAATGAACTCTCAGTTTTACTAAGCAAGTGATAAACCAACTTTAATCTGTTTGCTAAAAGGATTTTGATACTCTTTAAGTTTTTCTTAACTGGGTTTCTCCAAATTATAAGCTTAGAAATCTCCTCTTTGATAATCAATATAAAGAGAGAAAATTAGTTATAATCGAATAGTTAATTCTTATGAGACACAGATTTTTCTTTACAAAAAATTAAAGAAGTAATTGCGTCATTAGGTTATAAAGCTTACAAATCATATGATATGTGACATTACCCGCTAAAAATTCCAGATATGCCCCTAGAAATTCCAACCCATTTTCTTCTCCCTTTCTCTTAAATGAACTCCGATCTTCCTTTTCCGATGTGGGTTCCTTCAAGTGTGCTTCATGGCTCTCATCAGCAGCACCATCAAGATCATCACTATCAAACATAATATCAAAATCACTATCACCCACTTCTTCATAATCATTTTCATATTCAACTGCAAGTTCGCATGTTGGCTTTTCATAATCATTTCACCAATTTGCCCCTTTTTTATCCGATGGGAGACAAATCTTCACAGATTTCTCTCTCTCCAACCTCCTCCCTCCCTCGCTATTCCTTCCACCACTAAAGCAAACTCAGGATTTTTAACAAAAGTAAAATTGTGAGCCCTCAATTTTAAACTATCTTTCATAAAAAATCAAAAATACTTTTTTTATGGGCCTCCAAGAATAGGGAAAACAATAACCTCTAAAGAGTTGGCTTGTTAATCTATATGATATTCTACTTTTGTTGTCATTTTAGTTTTCAATAATTTCACTCTATTCACTTCAACTTAATACTTAACAGGACAGGTTAAATTTTATGGTTCATATAGTAATAATAATTGGAAATATTAACTGATGCTAATATAAAATATATGCAATTTTTTGCTTATTTTTTGAAATTTATACTTTCCATTTGTCACTAGTGTACACGCTATCCTGGGGTTATAAGTCATTCAAAGTTACCTTACATTTTGAATTGGTTGTCTTTTTAATCTTTTTTTTCCCAGTATGTTAATTCAGGGACTAGACAATGCATGGATGACTGAAGGAGATGTTGCTCCCCTAAGATCATAGGTTGTTACAAAGATTCATCGGTTGTTTGATTTGATTGGGCTAAGAATTCTAAAAAGGGATTGTTACTTTCCATCAATGAAGCTGATGCAGTTTTGTGAGAGTAAGCAATGCTTCTACCCTAATTTCTCATTCATGTTTAATGTGCTTTTGTTAATTCTTTTTTCAGTTGCTAGTCTCCTTCATTCCAATCTGTTTGAGGACTGTGTGCTTGATCCTTCTCTGTACCATGAATTGGGAGATTATAAAGTTGCAGAGCATCAACACAGCCCATAAAGTTAGGGCAAGGGGATATTTGTAGGTAGGTTCAATCAGAGAATTTTTATCTGTAGTGGCATGTTACATTTTCTCCTGGCCATACTGTTATTCATTACTTGTCCCTTGTTGATTGGGCCGGGGGGGGGGGGGGGGATTTTGGAATCTGACACGGTCAACGAATTTTTGAAAATATGCAATATCTTTTTTGTTGTTGAAGTTTTTAAGAAAAATCAACAATCTAATAGAAGTAAAAGTCGAATAACTCGCTAAAATACTTTTTACAAGTTAACTTAAGGCAATTGAACTAATGCCAACATAACAAATACAAAAAAACTTACTAAGATGATATGTGCGTCTTTGTTTATCAGATAAAGATTTTTTTACAAGGATAAAAAGGTGCATATGTAGTTTCAATCTTTTTTTTTTTAAAGCATTCAGATGACTTCAACCTTTAAAGGTTCATCCTTCTTAAAAGTAAACACCTCCAAAGTGGGTTTTACCTCTCCCAAAATATATAAAAACATTTTTTATGCACACAACTTAGTTCAAGACCAGAACATCATGTTTAAAGGAATTATGTCAAGCTTTGTTGGTTTCAACCTGCTGCGCCATATATTTTTTTCTTTTGAAAGAAAAAAATAAGAGAAATGTATAACAATGAATGTCACAAGTTGGCAAAAGCATGAAAAAATGATTTTGGGAAGCAAAATAGTAGGTGAACTGATGAAAAATGACAATTCGATAATAAATCTTTACATATATATTCTACACACAGATTGAAATTTGATAAGTAGGTCAAAGACTATCTTGAAAGAAAACTTAGAAACCAAATATTATAAATATGAGGTTTAAACTTCTCAATTCTCATGTTGCATGAGAAGAAGAAGATTCCTACACACACATGAAATAGTGGGACCTACGTATATATATATATATATATATAATGCTAATTATATATATATGTGGGTCCCACCATTTTATGTGTGTTGCATGAGAAAACACTTCTCCTACAACATGAGAAGTGTTTTTCCCTATAAATATATAGGACAAATATTGAATAAATATTTGGTATCACATACATGCTTTCATCATATACTTTAGATATAACACCCCTAAAGAATGTTAATCGTACATAAACAAAAGTAT
This sequence comes from Acacia acuminata, assembly GCA_019022655.1. NCBI lineage: Eukaryota > Viridiplantae > Streptophyta > Magnoliopsida > Fabales > Fabaceae > Acacia > Acacia acuminata. The sequence goes on from JAFJYI010000125.1 coordinate 1,705,368, forward strand.
CTAAACAGATAATATATAAATCCATTTCCACCACATATGCAGTATAGTAACTAGGATTTAGGATGAAGAAGCTTCCATGTGAATGTCGCGAACCGACACAAGGCTTTCTGCATATTGCCAAATTACAGTTCCAAAGAAATATTTGTCCATGGCCAATGTCTTAAATTCATTAGTATGAAGATTGTAGAAAACAAGTACTTTTTCTCCTTTAATAAATCCAACTCCAACAATTTCATTTCTCCAAATAGTCCCTGGAATTGAAGCGAGAGTATGATCGGAAAAGGGGTTGCTTGTATATACTTTAGTCCAAATCCATCTCTCTCCTGATGTATCTACACACTTCCCAATCACCCATAAGTTAATGGCAAAATTCCAGGAAATTGATTCAGTGCTTTCAATCGCACTCTTGTATTCAACCCTATTAGAAAGCATAGCCAGTTTGTTCTCATACGCAGTAAGTGTACTCACACTTGCATTTGGTACATGGGCAGATCTAGGGATTGGTATCAATGCGAATGATTCCGCTACTATGTCAAATGAAATTAGACAACGTTCACTGGGTTGGCAGAAGCCCAACCAAAATATTGCTCCATCAAAACTGAAACCAGGGGGGGCGAAAAACATTATACCTTTTAATTCCCCAACTTCAACTTCTTTCCATGACCTTGTGCTTACTGAAAACACTTGCACTAAATAAACTTGAACATCATCCAGCCTAGAACTAGAAGGAGAGAGTGTCACTATCTTATAATCATTAACAATTGGACTGAAACCAAATCCTACAGAGCAAATCCCAGGATTTTTGGGCACCCGTAGGACCTCTCTAGTGGCTGGATTCCACAAAATAAAAGAAGATTTATAGTCGAGACAAAGCAAGCCATTACTGGAACCGATGATATCGCAGCAACGCACTAATGAAGGTGGAGTCTCAAATTCAAGGAATTGCATATCACGATTGATCAAACATAAGTGCTCCGAGCAGTTGAAAGGAAGAACGGAGTCTTGCTGAGTGGAATGGCGGACGTGTTCTGCGATAAAAGATGGGGTTTTGAAGAGATTCTTCCAATCTTTGCATACACATTGAAATCGGATTAAGGATTTCACGGGAACTCGTTTGAGAATATCTGTGAAAATTTCTTGAGGAAGATATGGTGCGTAGCTATCCATTACCGTCGACTGATAAAAAGAAAAATTTCACAGATGAAAGGTTTCACAATCAATGGGAATAAGAAATTTATACACACAATAGGGATCGTAAGACAGACCTGTTCAGGAGAAACCGCCGTGCTCGTCGTCCACAGTATGCCATCCTCCGTCCTCGTCTTTCTCTGGGATCTTTCGTCGTCGTCATCCTCCACTGTGCTCGTTCGATGTGGTGTCCTCCGCTTGCGTGAGCGCCAAGGAATAGATGGCGCCATAGGGGGGTGAAGAAGCGTTTGAGGAATTGAGGGTTGAGGCAAGCTCTCTAAATTATAAATAATCTAGGAAATATCCCTAAATTGGAATAATCATCATCAATATCATCATTATCAATCATCATAATCATCATCAATATGCAATATTCCACTTAATAGGAATATTTGTTTATTAATGCATGCGTTTATTTGGTTGCTTATTTTTCGTCAAAATCGTATTTCATTTATCATGGTTAACAAGTTTGTTTGTGAATCTTGATGCCCATCAACGGGCAAGATATCGGAAAGCGGCAACGAGCAACTAAGCTTTTATTTCTATTGGGACAAAATAAGCACCGAGTTTAGGAATCTTTCTGTTTATACATGTTTTAGGTTTGGTAAGTAGCTCTGTATCAGAATGTTCGATGCAGCTGCTGCTCTAAGGGTATTATACATCAGCATGAATTCACCATCCTAGCTAGGTTGGCCTGCAAATGGTGATGATTCATGCGTGCAGCACTGGAATGGCATTACTTGCTCAGGCAACCGAGTCACAGAGATGTAAAGTTTCACTCTCTCATTGCCTTCATATCACATGAAAACTTTTTGTTCCCACTGATTTTTGATCATTTCTTCTATCAGCAAGTTCCCTGGCCTTGGATTAACTGGAACACTGGGCTTGTACAATTGCAAACCTTGAAATTTGTGATCGACCAACCTGTGAGATAATGGTCTCTGTATAAGTTTTCTAGGTGGTTGCTACTTTTGTGTTACATATTAGATATTGATCCTTTTTACTTCTATATAATTTTGTGCTGTATGATGTGAACATTACCCATTTGCTCCTTCAATGTAATGATGAATTCCTCTCGAATGCTTGAGACATTGTTTATTTTCTTTGAAAGATAATAAAAAAAGGGAAAATCCCATATAAAGCTACCTAAAATAGGTAAATTCTAAATTAAGTTGGTAAATTCAACAAATCCTTAATTGAGTCATTAACCTAATTTGGGATTTCAAAATGTGGGTATAATAACTTTAATGCCCTCTACTCTCTTCTCTCCCCTATTCAGAGTTTTATTGTTCTATGACTTTATTGCTTTATAAATCAACATTAATCTATAATATAATAAAATATGATTCACTAAACTAAAGGAATTTTTTATATTCTAAAAGGATAATCAAGAATAATTCAAGAAATTAAGTGGAGGGGAGATAAGTGGAAACATCTTACTGAAAACATGTATGATAGTATCATTGATATCAATTTAGTATTTTTTAGTTGAAAAATTAATTAATTGATATTATTGATAAAAAAATAAGTGTGAGTTTTTTTAAAAAAAAATAATGTATTTATTTTTTATCAAGCTAGAAAAAACCAAAAAATAAAAAAGGCAAGCATAACTCATGCCAATTTCAATTTGCAAAAATCAATTGAAACAAAAGTAACTTATACAACGTTAATTTAAACAAACGCTGAATAATTTTCCCTAACACATAAATGTTTTTTAATACAAGATATTAATATTAATAATTTATTTTTAATCATAGACGAGTAAATTTGATTTACTTCCAAGAATATTTTAGATGAAAAGATATTAAATGTACCTAAAATGCTTTAAATATGAAATATAAAACTTTCTACAAACTTTATATGTGAAAAAAAATGTATTTAAATTTATAATTAATATATCTATTGAGAAAATTGTTCATGTTAATAAAATGAACTCTTGTTTAAAACTATCATACATTTTTTTTGTTATCGTGGTGGTTAATATATATATTTTTATCATAAAATGATGGTTAATATATTTAAATTATAGACAAATTAAATTTTGTTTTATTAAATACTAATATATATATATATATATATATATTGAAAAATGTAAGTTATAGAGTAATGAAATTCTTTAAAGAGAAGAGAGGGGAGGACGTTAAAGTCATTTTACCCATATTTTGAAATTCTTAATTGGGCCATTGACTTAATTATAGATTTTTTGAATATACTAACCTGATTTAGAATTTTCCTGTTTTAAGTAGCTTTTTATGAGATTTTCCCTTAAAAAAATGTCCCAAGCAGGGATCTCTCTTTTGGTTGAATTCATGGTTTTGGTATTCTCTCATTTCTCAATCAAGATTGTTGGTGGTTGTTTTTTTCTCTGTAGAGTCTGTCTTATGGCCCTCACCTATAGATGCATCTAAGTCACTTACAAATACTACATCTATGGTAGTACTTAGTGCTGTCATAGCTTCAGTTGTTTCTCATGTTGGTCTTGGTTCTGAACCTTCCTGCAAAGTTCCGGATTATGACTTTCGTTCAATTGGTAATACTACATCTATGCATAAGGTGTTTTGTCAATGTGACGGGGGAAACATAAATTGGGTTATTTTATTATTATTCTAACATAAAGATGACTAAGATTCTTTGTTTTATAAAATTAGTTATTTCACTTTTTTCAGAGCTGCCATTGTATTTATATATTGCTGGGTACCTTTTGTGTCTTGGTGTCACTGGCCGTATCTTGGTGCAAAATCATTTTCTGATTACAAAAGTATCCAAAGATGGGGGGAAATTAAATAAAAAAGTTCAGGAACAATTGGATTTCTGACAACATGAGCTACCTAGCTTTATTTATGCTACTTCTTAGGGTACTCTGGTAGCTACAATAGTTTTCAGAAACATCTTTTAACAACGACTCTTATATGTTAATCCAATGTAACATAATAGAAAATATATTGGTCCTTGCATTGCCTTGATAACAGCATATGGTTGTTCAAGATAAACAGAAATTAGAAGTGTTCTCAAAATGGTTTTTACATTTGGGTGATGGTAAACTAGGTCTACCCCATGATGGTGTTGCAGATGTTGAAATTCTTGAAGAATTGCTTATTCGTTATTTTGAAGATCCAATGCACGCAATTGTTTCAACTACTAATCCAAACCTGTTAGAAAATCTAAGTAATTCATATTGCTTTAATAGGTGAGCTATTCTATGTCCTACGATAGAAAGCGTCAACAATGTAAATCAATGCATGTGTTCTTTATTAGCTCGTGAGTTGATAGAGTATTATAGTTATGATACAATTTGCAACCCATCTCAAGAAATTGATGGATTTGAAGATTTATATACCACTGAAGTCTTGAACAGAATTAATTGATAAGGCCTGCCTATGCGTAGTCTTATTCTTAAGGTGGGAGTACCTATAATGTTGCGAAAGAATGTAAATCAAGCTACTAGGTTACGTAACAGAACTCAGTTGCACATCACTCTTCTTGGAACAATTGTTATCGAAGCAATCACATTATTAAATGGGTCAAAATCAAATCAAAAGATTTTAATTCATAGGATGGATATGAAGCCGTAGGATCGTAGTCTTGTTTTCCTTCTTGGATGAGAAGAAGGCAATTTCCAATTACTTTGTTTTTTACAATGACAATTAACAAAAGTCAAGGGAAATCATTTCAATATTTTGGTTTATACCCATCAAAACCTGTGTTTACACGTGATCAATTATATAATTATATATTACTTTATCAAAAGTTAATCACATTAAAGGTTTCAAAATTCTACTAGACGGTAGGAGTAATCATCAAAGGTCTGTAACAACCAACGTGGGTTATAGGGAGAAATTAAGAAATCTGGAGAGCAACATATCTGATACATCATCAAGGCAAATTGTGAAGAACTTTGATATGTGGTTATGGAGGACCTTTATTATATCAATGTTTCGTTTATTTTGTGCTATCTGGAAGGAGATGTTGTTTTGTTAATAAGGTAGACATATATTGTAATTTATAATATATTGTCGGAGTTGTTATTTGATGGGTCGCATTACCTTTTTGATAGTGGGCATGTGTATTTGATGGTGCATGAATTTTAGTTGAATATGTTTTGACAAGTTCTTTTATGCTTTGTATGCATTGAAGGGTGATGAATGGTGGGACAATCTGTGTACTGTACAGTTGTAGATGTTGCACCCGTGCAAGCCTGGGGGTTCTGCTTGTATTCAAAATGATAAAGGGGTATAAGGGTCTGATTTGTCATTTTTAAAATTAAATGAAATTGACAGAAATGTCCCACTAAATTTAAAAAACATGCTTCCATTTTTTATAAAGGTTTAACAAGTTCTGATAAGATTTTCCTATATTCAAATTCAAAAACTCTCACTTGCTATAATGGCAAGGTATTTTAATAAAATCTAATTTATAAAAAATAAAATCTTATCGAACTTATTAAAACTTTATATGAAATTTTGGTATTTTATACGAAATATAACTAATTTTAATTAACTTCATTAATTTATATTAAGTTGTTATTAATTACTTATAATAATAAATGGAGGGAGTACTTGCTTATTATTATTATTTTTCATTAAAAAATGCTGAAAATATAAGTTAGACATATTCTATCATTAACTATTAATGTTGTGATTCAATTTGATTTGATTTTATTAAGTTATGGAATGATTAATTAATTTTGCAATAATTCAAGGAAAATTATAATAAAGGACGTAAGAAAAATAATATTTATTAAGAAGGACCATAAAAATGGTAATTATTTTGAAGGATCATAAATTAAAACATTAAAATAGAAAAACTAAATTACCCTTAGCCATATTCCTTATATTCTTTCTAATTAAATCAGAATTTGGAGTGATTACTCATTATCCTCCAAATCTTCTTCATTATGAGAAAACCATGGAGAGAGATGATGGAAAAACTGAAAAAATTTATGATCAGGAACTGAGTATATTCATGCTGGACATTTATAAGTTTTTTGTTCATAATATGAAATATATAACTTAGATTGGAGAAGGAAGGAAACAATTTCTTTTTGCTTATATATTATTAAATTTGGGAATCAGGGCCGACCCGGCCCTACAGGGCCTGGCCCTCCAGGGCCTGGAAGAACGAAAATGTCTGTTTTTCAAAGCCCGGCCCGATAGTACCAGGGCAGGGCCGGCCCTACAGGGCCTGAAAATTACTATTCCAAATTTTAACTATTTTTCTTCCGGTTTTTTTCGGAGAAATATAATTAGTAAATTGCAACGATTAAAATTCTAATCTATCAAATAAATATTATCAACATTAATATCTAAACAATACAAATCATCCAACAAATAAACTCATTCATTAATTCATAACAAAAAACAAACCATTGTCTACAATTGACTCACATAAAGCATAAGAAGCATTAAACTAAACAAGATTAGATGACTTACATAAAATATAAGAAGCATACAACTATTTTTGTCAATTGTCACCTTCGGAGTATAGTTATTATGTATTTATGTAGTTGTGCTTAGATGGATAAATAACTCTATAACATATAAAATATATAGATAAAGGCCAAGTAATTAATTTTTTTAAAAAAAAGATGCTACAGTGAAACGGGCCTAACGGGCAGAATTCTGACTGATTTTTTAAGCCCGAGCCCTACAGGGCCAGGGCTTAAACGAGCCGGCCCGACGGGCTCGGCCCGATTTCCCGGCTCTATATATTATATATAGCCATTGAAGTGTAATTGCTAGAACGTTTCATCTCATGATGGCGAAGGTTCAATCTGCAAATTGAGGGGATTATCTTTGATTTGAAAGGAAAAAAAAAGTGACTTTATTTTGCTGAATAATATGAATTCAGAAGAGAGACGGAAAAGGAAGTCACCTTAATCATAAATGAGAGGAGATTTCGGTGCGGTAGAGACGCCAACTTAATTGATTCGATTTGGTCTCTAATTATCATTACTATCAATAACTCCAGTTGATTTAGTTAGTGAGAATATAGAAAATCTAGGTCGGGGCAATTTAGTATTTCTATTTTAATGTTTTAATTTCTGGTCCTTCAAAATAATTACCATTTTTATGGTCCTTCTTAATAAATATTATTTTTCTTTGGTCCTTTATTATAATTTTCCCATAATTCAATAGAGATTGTAAATAATATATAGATGACCCGCGTAGAGATTTATTCTTGGTCATATTTCATTATCAAATTAAATGATTTTTACTCATTTTATAGTCTGAACTAATGGCTATATAATAGGTATAAAGTCTTAAATACTAATAATTCAATAGTATTATTAATCACTTTGTTTGCAAAAAAATTGTCATTCTCTTAGCCCTCTCATTATTACACACTCGCGCATGAGAAGGTGGATTGTAAAACGATCATGCAAAGTTGCGAAGTCCATGAGTTATTCCATATTAATATGTATCGTATACGCAAAATAAAATGCTATGAAGGATTAAAAAAAGAACATATTCATTTTTTACGTGGTCATTCATGTAATTTTTTAATTTGTACCGTTTTTGACACGTAAAAATAGAAGAAAACCTTTTTTATGCACACAACTTAAACAAAAGTATCTAACCTAATAATATATAAATCCATTTCCACCACATGGACAATATAGTAATTAGGATTTAGGATGAAGAAGCTTCCATGTGAATGTCGCGAACTGAGACAAGGTTTTCTGCATAATGCCAAATTTCAGTTCTATTGGAATATTTGCCCATGGAAAACATCTTCAATTCATTAGTATGAAGATTGTAGAAAACAAGTACTTTTTCTCCTTTCGTAGCTCCAACTCCAACAATTTCATTTCTCCAAATAGTCATTGGAATTAAAAAGAAAGTACGATCGGGAAACGGGTGGCTTGTATATACTTTAGTCCAAATCCATCTCTCTCCTGATGTATCTACACACTTCCCAATCACCCATAAGTTAATGGCACAATTCATGGAAAATGATTCGGTGCTTTCAATCCCACTCTTGTATTCAACCCTAGTTGTAGAAAGCATAGCCAGTTTGTTCTCATACGCAGTAAGCCTACTTGCACTTGTTGCATGGGCAGATCCAGGAATTGGTATCAATGCGAATGATTCCGCTGCTATGTCAAATGAAATTAGACAACGTTCTCTAGGTTTGCAGAAGCCAAACCAAAATATTACTCCATCAAAACTGAAACCAGGAGCGACAAAAGCCTTTGTACCCTTTAATTTCCCAACTTCTTTCCATGACCTTGTGCTTAGGGAAAACACTCGCACTAAATAAGCCGAAACATCATCCAACCTAGAAAAAGAGAGTGTCACTATCTTATAATCATTAACAAGTGGACTGAAACCAAATCCTACATCGCAGATCCCAGGAACTTTGGGCACTCGGAGGACCTCTCTAATTGCTGGATTCCACAAAATAAAAGAAGATTTATAGTCGAGACAAAGCAAGCCATTGCTGGAACCGATGATATCGCAGCCACGACGCACTAAGGAAGGTGGAGTCTCATAGGAAGGTGGAGTCTCACATGTAAGGACTTGCATATCACGATTGATCAAACATAAGTAGCCCCAGCACTTGAAAGGAAGAATGTAGTCCTGCTGGGTGGAATGGCAGACGTGTTCTGCGATAAAAGATGGGGTTTTGAAGAGATTCTTCCAATCTTTGCATACACATTGAAATCGGATTAAGGGTTTCACGGGAAGTCGTTTGAGAATATCTGTGAAAATTTCTTGAGGAAGATATGGTGCGTTGCTTTCCATTGCAGTTGACTGATAAAAAGAAGAATTTCACAGATGAAAGGTTTCGCAATCAAGAGGAATAAGAAATTTATACAAGCAATAGGATCGTAAGACAAACCTGTTCAGGAGAAACTGTCGTCCTCGTCGTCCTCTGTCCTCCATCCTCCGTCCTCGTCTTTCGCTGGGATCTTTCGCCGTCGTCGTCCTCCACCGTGCTCGTTTGATGTGGTGTCCTCCGCTTGCCTGAGCACCGAGGAATAGATGGCGCCATCGGGTGGGGGGTGAAGAAGCGTATGAGGAATTGAGGAATTGAGGGTTGAGGCAGGCTCTCTAAATTATAAATAGTCTAGGAAAAATTCCTAAATTGGAATAATCATCATCAATTAGGACCTAGTTTAATTTCATTGCATTTTTATCACCTAAATTCAACCTAAAGAAAGACCCACATATTGCTCCTTGGGAGAATGACCTAGGTTGACCCTATATTGCATAATTAATTAGGACCTAGTTTAATTGATTGCTTTCGCGACAAAAACCAAGCTCATCAATTTTGGCTAAGGCCAATATGGACGGTTGACCAATTTTGACCACAAGGGAGTGTTGTTCTAGTTCTTCGTTGGTGAAATGTCTTCTCAATCTCAGGATCAAATTCAAACAATTTTTCAGAAGAGGATCGGGTCATGTAATAAAGAATTACCTACGAAGTCACCTAAAAACTCAAACCTAAGTCTAACCGTTGCTCCCCTGCAACGGCGCCAAAATTGATGAGCTGGTTTTTGTCGCGAAAGAAATCAATTAAACTAGGTCCTAATTAATTATGTAATATAGGGTCAACCTAGGTCATTCTCCCAAGGAGCAATACGTGGGTTTTTCTTTAGGTTGAATTTAGGTGATGAAAATGCAATGAAATAAAATTAAACTAACTAAATGCAAGATAATAATGACTCTAAAACCTATATGAAAATGGAACTAATCTAGATGTAGATGCAAATTTGAGGGTTTTTGTTATGAGAGAATATTAAAATCCTAAGAAAATAAATTAACAAAGATTTAATTCAATTATGATGATAAAGGGGACAACTTAGGAATTGCATGGATTTAACTTAGCCCAAATTAATTAGTTAGACCAAAGGGGGTTGATGGAAGATTGGAAGTAATGAATTTAATTGCCTAATTAAACATGGGAAACCCTCAAGTTTAATAACACATATTACACCGAGAAAACTCATAGTGAAATAAGTGGTGGCTAATTAAACTCATTAAAAACCAATACAATTAATTTCTAATTAATTTTAGAATCTTATTTACAATCATCCAATTAAACAACTAGATAATTTATCGACTCAATTAAACAATTAAATCGGTAAACCCAATTGACAATTAAATTAATAACGAAAACTCAATTATTAATTCAATTGACAATCTAAAGGTTGCAAACAAGAATCCAACAATAAGCATAAAAACTTCGAATTATCAATCTAATCCAAAAGAAATAAGTTTACAATCTAAAACTAGATTGTTCTCAATTAATACAACCAGAAATCCTTTAAAACTAAATAATCTCAAGTTTGAATTAAAAAGATAAAAGGAACAACACTCCCTTGTGGTCTTCAAGTGTAAGACCCTAGGCTTTAGCTTCCCCCATACTCCTCTCAAGTTGCCTCCTAAAGATCTCAAGCTACCATGGAAATCATTCCTCCTTCAAGTGTTAAGCAACTCCTCGCAGCCATTAAAATTGATGAACAAGAGTCAATTGATGTCCACGAAAGAGTAACGTGGGTCCCGTGAGTGGATGATGCCAAAAACAATTCTCTTGTGCGTGGCAAATTGAATAAATAGATGAAGGAAGCAATTGGCTTCAGCACACAGTGGTTGTGGGGTCCCGTGGATGAATGAATCAATGAATAAACAATCAAAAACTCCTCTCGTGTTGCGTGTTGCAGCTGCGTCTATTTCCTCTCAGCGTGAATGTTCTTCGTCTCCAGAGTATGCGTGAAATCCAATCAATCCCGCGGCTAGGTTAAATAAATGGGGAGAAAAGATAGATTTTTGGATACCAACTTGAGCCCATTAAAATATGAGGAGCCCAATAAAATTCCACCATTGGATTTCCTTTAGCTTCCCCGAAAAATTTCGCACCATAGGATCTTCTAATATGATAAAATCAAGATATTATATATTAAGAGATATTCTTTAATAACAAGATATCAATCAGAATAAATAATTTAAGCCCAATATCTCATAATTAATTCAGATTTATATTATCTCCTAAAATTGGCTAACAATTCAACTATTATCTAATATATCCAAATTAGCCTAAAATAATTCCCAAAATAAATGAATAACGTGGGATTAAATATATCAAAATATGGATTTATCAATATCATCATTATCAATCATCATAATCATCATCAATATTCAATATTCCACTTAATAGGAATATTTGTTTATTAATGCATGCGTTTACTTGGTTGCGTATTTCTCGCCAAAATCGTATTTCATCGACGGGCAAAATATTAGAAATCGGGGACGGGCGATTAAGCTTTTATTTCTATTGGGACAAATAAGCACCGAGTTTAGGAATCTTTCTGTTTATACATGTTTTAGGTTTGGTAAGTAGTTGTATCAGAATGTTCGATGCAACTGCTGCTTTAAAGGTATTATTTAGCAGCATGAACTCACCATCCTAGCTAGGTTGGCCTGCAAATGGTGATGATTCATGTGTGCAGCACTGGAAGGGCATTACTTGCTCAGGCAACCGAGTCACAGAGATGTAAAGTTTCACTCTCTCATTGCCTTCATATCACATGAAAACTTTTTGTTCGCACTGATTTTTTATCATTACTTCTATCAGCAAGTTACCTGGCCTTGGACTAATTGGAACACTAGGCTTGTACAATTGCAAACCTTGAAATTTGTGATCGACCAACCTATGAGATAATGGTCTCTGTATAAGTTTTCTAGGTGGTTGCTACTTTTGTGTTACATATAAGATATGGATCCTTTTTACTTCTATATAATTTTGTGCTGTATGATGTGAACATTACCCATTTGCTCCTTCGATTTAATGATGAATTCCTCTTGAATGCTTGAGACATTGTTTATTTTCTTTGAAAAATAATAATAAAAAAAAAGGGAAAATCCCATATAAAGCTACCTAAAATAGGTAAATTCTAAATTAAGTTGGTAAATTCAACAAATCCTTAATTGAGTCATTAACCTAATTTGGGATTTCAAAATGGGGTATAATAATTTTAATGCCCTCTACTCTCTTCTCTCCCCTATTCAGAGTTCTATTGTTCTATGACTTTTTTTTTTAATTTATTTATAGAAATCAGGGGGTGTCCTCCGCCGACAGTAGAGACTAATCCTCCTTCGCACCGTAGTCGTCGCGAAGGAGCATATGTCTTGGCCAAATAACCTTCTCCATACACACCGCCAGAATCGAACCCCGACTAGATGCTTAAGGGAACCCTACGAACCAACCGAGCCAAGTTGCTTTGGTTTTTACTTGTTCTATGACTTTATTGCTTTATAAATCAACATTAATCTATAATATAATAAAATATGATTCGCTAAATTAAAGGAATTTTTTATATTCTAAAAGGATAATCAAGAATAATTCAAGAAATTAAGTGGAGGGAGAGATAAGTGGAAACATCCTTATCGAACACATGCCATGATAGTATCATTGATATCAATTTAGTATTTTTTTAGTTGAGAAATTAATTGATTGATATTATTGATAAAAAAATAAGTGTGAGTTTTTTTAAAAAAATATTGTATTTATTTTTTATCAAGCTAGAAAAAAACCAAAAAATAAAAAAGGCAAGCATAACTCATGCCAATTTCAATTTGCAAAAATCAATTGAAATAAAAGTAACTTATCCAACGTTAATTTAAACAAACTCTAAATAATTTTCCCTAACACATAAATGTTTTTAATACAAGATATTAATATTAATAATTTATTTTTAATCATAGACGCGTAAATTTGATTTGCTTCTAAGAATATTTTAGACGAAAAGATATTAAATGTACCTAAAATGCTTTACATATGAAATATAAAACTTTCTACAAACTTTATATGTGAAAAAAATGTATTTAAATTTATAATTAATATATCTATTAAGAAAATTGTTCGTGTTAATAAAATGAACTCTTGTTTAAAACTATCGTACATCTTTGTTGTTACCGTGGTGGTTAATATATATTTTAATCATAAAATGATAGTTAATAGAGTAAAATACATCAACCTCCCATCTATTTACTCTAAAACCCCGTTTGGTTCAAAGAATTTGGGGGGAGGGAAAGGAACTTTGAGGAGGGAAAGGAACTTAAAGGAAGGGAAAGGAAGATTTGAAAGATGAGGGAAGATGGCTTGAGTTGTTTGGTAGGAAGAAAATGAAGGGTGGGTAGTTGGTAAAGAATTAGGAAATGTTTATTTTACCCTCAAAAGAAATTAATTCAAAATAAAAAAAGAAAAATTTTTTTTTTTTTTTTTGCTAAAATATATATATTTTTTAAAAAATGTTCTTGTTAAGTTCGAACTTTTGGAAAAAAAATTCGCCAAATTCAAACTTTCCCGTCAAGTTTGAACTTTCCGCTAAGTTCGAACTTCCGCCAAAATTTAAATTTCGGGGGCAAATATGTCCAAAAAGGTGAATAGTGATCGGGAAACTTGAGATCCCACCAATTTTGGTGGGATCTCAAGTTCCCACATATGAGGGAAGAGTGGTGGGCCCGGGAACTTGGGGTCCCGGGCACTTGGGTAACAAACGTATTTTCGGAGGGAACTTTATTAAGTTCCCATTTCCTCTCTCAAATTCTTTGTACCAAACGGGGCCTAAATTACGAGACCTCATCTCTATTTTAAAAACCTATATGAATCTCCCTTAAATCAAAATATATGTTATATAAACTTCCCTTCTAGTTTTGATATTCAACTTTCATCCATCTAACCGTTAGTTGACCGTTAAATCACAATATTGACTCATTATGTTGACAAAAATACCCCTCCTTAAAATAAATATTACTCCCTCCGCTCCTAATTATAAGAGCTAGTTGACTTTTTTGGAGAGATTAAGGAAGCTAATTAAATTACTTTAGAGTACTTTTATTTTTATTTTTTCTTCAAACTAATTAGTTTAACTAATAAACTAATATGAAATGATTAAGTAACTTATTTAGCTTCCTTAATCTCTCGCAAAGAAAGTCAACTAGCTCTTATAATTAGGACTGGAGGTAGTACAACTTATCATGTAGTTTTTGGCAAAAAAATAATCATTTAATTACATATCTTTATTGAAAATTAAAAAAATTAGTATATATTTTTATATTTTTGTCATACTTTTAAATTTATCATATTATAAATTTAATTAATTTTATCATTATAAATTTTAATTTTTTGATAAATTTAAATTTCTTAATCTCTTTTATTTATTAAACTTATCATGTAATTTTAAAATACACATGATGATGTTTTGTAATAATACATACATACATATATTCAATTAAGTTATATAATTATAAAATGATATTATTATATTCTTAAAAATAATTACTCAAATTTTGAACAAGTTATTAATATTTACCACATAAACATATTACTAAAACTTATTCTAAATTAAATTTATTAAAAATATTAAATAGATCATTAATGAACATTAATATTAAAAGATAATTTAGGGAATTGGTATAATTAGGGGTAAATTAGTAAACAACATTTATTTTAATATGGTTTTTAATTTAAAAATATACTTGAAGAATCTTTTCAGAATATTCTTTAACGGTGTTAATGATTTGGACTAGAGTGTATGTTTTCAAAATAGAAGGGAGGTGCGTGTAATTAAGGCAAAACGGAAGGGTGGTTAGAGTATTTTACTCTAGTTAATATATTTAAATTATAGACGAATTAAATTTTGTTTTATTAAATACTAATATTGATTGTGTGTGTTGAAAAATGTAAGTTATAGAGTAACGAAATTCTTTAAAGATGAGAGAGGGGAAGATATTAAAGTCATTTTACCCATATTTTGAAATCCTTAATTGGGTCATTGACTTAATTAGAGATTTTTTGAATATACCAATCTGATTTAGAATTTTCCTATTTTAAGTAGCTATTTATGAGATTTTCCCTAAAAAAAAAAATGTCCCAAGCAAGGATCTCTCTTTTGGTTGAATTCATGGTTTTGGTATTCTCTCATTTCTCAATCAAGGTTGTTGGTGGTTGTTTTCTTCTCTGTAGAGTAAATCATGGCCCTCATCACTGTAGATGCATCTATGTCACTTACAAATACTACATCTATGTTAGTACTTAGATTGTCATAGCTTGATTGTTTTCTGGTTGGTCTTGGTTCTGAACCTGCCTTCAAAGTTCCGGATTATGACCTTCGTTCAATTGGTAATAATACATCTATACATAAGGTGTTTTATCAATGTGACGGTGGAAACATAAATTGGGTTATTTTATTATTATTCAATTGTTTTCAGAACCATATGTTAACAACGACTCTTATATGTTAATCCAATGTAACATAATAGAAAATATATTGGTCCTTGCATTGCCTTGATAACAACATATGGTTGTTCAAGATAAACAGAAATTAGAAGTGTTCTCAAAATTGCTTTTACATTTGGGTGACGGTAAACTAGGTCTACCACATGATGGTATTGTAGTTGTTGAAATTCTTGAAGAATTGCTTATTCGTTATTTTGAAGATCCTATGCACGTTATTGTTTCAGCTACTAATCCAAACTGTTAGAAAATCTAAGTAATTCATATTGCTTTAATAGTCGAGTTATTCTATGTCCTACGATTGAAAGCGTCAACAATGTAAATCAATGCATGTGTTCTTCATCATTACCTGGTAAGTTGATGGAGTATTATAGTGATGATACAATTTGCAACCCATCTCAAAAAATGATAGATTTGAATATTTATATACCACTGAATTCTTGAACTTAATTAATTGATCGATCAGGCCTGCCTATGCATAGTCTTATTTTTAAGGTGGGAGTACCTACAATGCTGCTAAAGAATGTAGATTAAACTGCTAGATTATGTAACAGAACTCAATTGCACATCACTCTTCTTCAGAGGCGGATCTTTGATGAGGCTTGGGGGCCATGCCCCCCAAAGTTCAGATTTTTTTTTTTTTTTTTTTCTGAAATGTTTTGAATATAATTCTTTGGTGCTTCTATTTGTTATACATGGTTAGTTATGTGCGCAAGGAAAAATTATGGCTGATTAAAGATGGCCGGATACTACGTGATTACAATTATGAAACTAAAATAAAATCTCAATCAAATCATATATATAGTCAATCCCTAAAATCTTTCCTATTAGTTAGCCATTTTTTCTAGGGCAACAAATGGTGAGTTCCTCCAAATAATGTTTTTTATTGACAGAATTTTATAGAAGAAAACAATAAAATCAATCCCTCTAATCTCTCATATCTAGATTTCAATTCCTTCAAATATTTTCTAAGGACTCTGCGTGCTTGAATAGTGAGAGTGATCAAGAGCTACCAGTGCGAGATCTGAGGAAGACGAGACAATAGACATTTACCTCAACAACAGCGATCTACGCCACCAATGACTAGCAAAACAAGATCGACCACTCGAATCCCAAACAAACTTATCAAAATCAGCCGGATGTAAATTCTCCGATCTTATTTCTTTGCTCAACTCCATATTTACTTTATTTAGTCTTGATTCTTTTCCAATATAAGAAATTTCCCAATCGGTAAGTCTCATTCAAATCGTCGAGTTTGATAAATTTCTGATTTATTAATTTTGTATTATAAATTACATTGACTTTTACTATTTTGATATATTATATAACAGGCAATCTTCAAGAATTTCATGATATCTTTTCATTTTGTAATTGATATGGCATCTAGACTAGAGAAAGGTATGTTATCTTATACATTGGAATTGTTAAAATACTTTTATTATAACTCTGAATATTTTAAACATGTTATATAATCATAGTATTTCTTAATGAGTTAATGAGTATACATTTGGCCCCCCAAATATTTATCTCAAAATCCGCCACTACTCTTCTTGAAACAATTGTTATCCAAACAATCACATTAAATGGGTCAAAATCAAATTAAAAGGTTTTAATTCATAGGATGGATATGAAGCCATCGGATCGTAGTCTTCCTTCTTGGATGAGGAGATGTTGCAACCGTGCAAGGCGCATGGGGAGTTTTTGCTTGTATTCAAAATGACAAAGGGGTATAAGGGCTTGATTTGTCTTGTTAAAAATAAAATGAAAATGACAAAAATGTCCCTCTAAGTTTAAAAGATATGCTTCCATTTTTTATAAATGTTTAACAAGTTCAAATAAGGTTTTAACAAATTCCGACAAGATTTTCCTAAATTCTAATTAAAAACCACCACTTGTTATAATGACAAGGTATTGATTCCCACTTTTAATAAAATCTTATTAGAACTTGTTAAAACCTTATATGAACTTGATAAACTTGTATTGGAATCAATACATTGTCATTGTAGCAAGTAGTTATTCTTGAATTAGAATTTGTTAAACCTTATCAGAACTTATTACAAGCTCATCTAAACCTATAAAACCCTTAGCAGAATTGGGAATCAACACGTTGCCATTGAAGCAAGTGATGATTTTTTAATTGAAATTTATGAAAATCTAATTAGAAATTGTTAAACCCTAATCTGAATTTGTTAAGCCCCGTAAAAAAAAAAAAAAAAAAAAAAATGGGAGCATGTTTTTTAAACTTAGGGGGCATTTTTGTCATTTCCATTTAATTTTGAAAAGGGAAAAATCAGACCCTTAGCCCTCTTTGATATCATAAATATTCGGAACACCTTTTTGTCATTTAGTTTATTTAAAAGTTATTTTTGAAGAATTTTCCCAATAATCTATCCTTTCTTTATCATAAATAATCTAGGGAAAATGACGAGATAAAGAACTTTAAAAGAAGAAATGATCGAAAGATGTTTCCACTATTTATAATACTAGAGAAGTATTAGGCCTGATCTATCCTTTAACTAATATGCTCACAACTTTTTTTTAAAAAATAAAAAATAAAAGTAATTCCCACTCTTGTGGGTAGCCAGCGACATACTTTTTGGTGCTAGAGTTCGACAAGAATATTTATTGGTAAACAAAAATTATTAAAATTTAATGAAGTGTGGGGAGTTCCTTAAAAATATTGAATATTTGTTTTGTTATTACGTAGTGAATAAAAGTTATTAAAATATAAGGAAATGTGATGAATTCTTTAACAAAACTTGTAAGTGGCGTGATAATGTAGATTTATTACTTGGTAAACAAAATTTTTAAATCCTAATAAAATATGGTGAATTCCTTAAAACCTAATAATGGTAACTTTGTTATCAATTTTTTTTTGCTTTCTCCCTTGTGGTGGAATATACTTCACGGTATAAGCTACTTCAACTATTCACTAGGGAAAAAAGTAGCTAACCCATTAAATATATCTTAAATTCATTTTTTTTTTCAACCATTCCCACATTAAATGAGTTTTTTAAAAATTAAAAAAAAATACAAGGAGTTACATTTAAGCATTATTTATAGTGAAAAAGTTGATAAATAAGTATTAGTTACTCTCTTAGTGATTTATATTGTGGGTTAAACTTTATTCAATTTATTTTTATATTTAATTTCTTTCTTTCTTTTTGAATTTATTTATATATATCTTAATGTTATTTCTTTCATGATTCACATTGTCATAATTATATTTGTTTTTGGGTTAAGGTGCATTTTTGTCCTTAAAGTTTACCTCCAAGAGCAATTTTGCCCCTTAAGTTTTAGTCGTAGCAATGTCGCCCTCGAAGTATCAAAGCGTAGCAATGTTGCCCTCTCCATTAACCCCGTTAATTTCCACCATTAAAAAGCCACGTCACACTTCCACATGGCACTCAAACTGCCACCTCATCGCCACCTACTTCTTCCACCCTCTCCCCTCCTATCCACCTCATCATCTGTCTTCTTTCCTCCATCTCCTTCCTCCAGTGGTCATCGTCATCCAGAATCAAAGTTCAACTAAATCTATAATCAAGAAAATTTTGTCCCAAAAAAAGTTTTGTCGGGAAAAAAATTCAATCCATCACAAAGAACCCCGACACTCCACAAAGTTCCAAGTGAAAATTATGAGCACATTTTAGAAGTATTTGTAGTTGCAGCACTAGAGAAAATTTCCCAATAATCAACTACAAAATGAAAAAGGAACTGATCTTGATGCTGCTGGATAAAGGATCAGAAGGGAATGATAGTTTACTCCTTTGCGCAGGATTAGAGAGTTTCTGAGTAGGAGTTGGGATGTGATACTCCAATTTATTCAACGGGAGAAGAACAGAGTAGATGATGCATTGGCAAAAAGAGGACTTTCTTCCTCTTCTTTCTTTGATGTGTGCTCGGAATTTCTGCGCACGATGGTTTCAACTGATTGTTTGGGATCTAGTCCCCTCCTGTAGCTAATCTTTAATTTTGTTTGTCATCTGTACCAAAAAAAAACTACAAAATGAAAAACGAAAAAAAAAATCAGACAAGATCTGCACCTCCACCGGACCTTCCCTTAAGAACAAAGGCGCACACAATCAATCTCAGGACCTATAATCATAAAACATAAAACACATTCAAAAAATCTGTGGGTCAGAGGAAGAAGAAAATCCAGAAATTTAACTCAGATCTCATATCCTCCCTCTTCCTCTCACAAATTCTCAGATCTACATGCACATGGAGGAGGTGCCGATGGAGTTGGCAAATCGGCGATATCTGAGCTGAGATGCCGAGATCAAAGACCGGCGTCATCGATCTAAGTTGAGCAATGAAAAACCCAGAAAGATAAACAATGAAAAATTGGCGAGATCTGAGGAAGACGAGAGCTTTGCTACCTGAAATGGGGAGATCGAAGATCGGCGTCATCAATCGAAGCTAGCGGTGGGGTAAGCAAGGGCCGATGGCGCTGTCGCCGGCGTTCATGGTGAGGGAGGAGGCGTCGACTGTGAGGGGGAAGGATTCAAAGCTAGCGTTGGGGTAAGCAAGGGCTGATGGCGCCGTCTCCATCGCCTGCATTCATGGTGAGGGAGGAGGCATCGACTATGAGGGGGAAGGGAGTGGATGAAGGATGGCGAGATCTGAGTTGAGGAAGAGTCAATGAACATTGGAGGAAGGAGAGGAGGAAAGAAGATGGATGATGAAAGAAGACAAATGATGAGGTGGATAGGAGGGGAGAGGGTGGAAGAAGTAGGTGGCAGCCAAGTGGGGATTTAAGTGCCATGTGGGAGTGTGACGTGGCTTTTTAACGGTGGAAATTAACGGGGTTAATGGGGAGGGCAACATTGCTACACTTTGATACTTCGAGGGCGACATTGCTACGACCAAAACTTAAGGGTAAAATTGCTCCACGGAGGTAAACTTTAAGGGCAAAAGGCACCTTAACCCTTTGTTTTTCAATCCTATTGAAGATTTTATTGTAGGGATGATAAATGATCTAAGTCAAAATGCTGGTACTTTGCGTGTAAAACTTTTAGAGACTTTCCGTACATAAAAATTTATCATGTCTTTTTTAGCAATAAAATTATTACTAGTTGATTTTCCTAATTTTCCTTTTTAAGGGAAAAATTAGTGTCGCTATTGTTCTCAAACTCATGTTGTGGCACTCCAAGTTTACCATTTTACGTTTCTAGCTTACTAAATTGAGTTAAGTCATTGGTAAACTCGTGACCATAATAAATTTGGTTAAACTCACGAGTTTACAGTTTTTACGTTTCTAACTTACAAAATCGTGTTAACTCACACTTAAACATTTGTTAACTTTTTTGATTTGATCATATTCAACAAGCGTTTCTATATAAGTTTTATAGAAATTTCTTTGTTAAATATGGTAAATTTTAAATGTTGATGGATTTAATTTCAATTATTTGGATTTAACATATATTTAAATCAAATTGTTATCATTTTTTATATTTTAATTATTTATTATACACTATTAATACATATTTAATAGTAAAAGTAAATTCTCACGAGTTTACGATTCGAAGTTCACCATATGAGTTTATGTCATTGTCACGAGTTTACTTAAACTCATGAATTTAACAACCTTAGTGTGGGCTATGTTGTTTAAACATGCATGGTAAATACTTTTTTTCTTTTTTTAAAAATCCAAATTAATTAATGCTCAATTAATTGTTCACATCATTTACCACGGCCATACTTGGTCTAAGTTTAACTTTAAATAGATATGCCTTTAATGATTCTTGGATATCAAACTTTTCAATAATTCGTTCATACATGTTGAAATGTAGTACTAAAACGGCCAATAATAATATGATTATATCTTTTTTTAATATATTATTTAATTAACAACTTTTAAACTTATTTTTTTAAATTTTTTATTTTTCACCAATTTATATCATCAAGTTTCCTGATTTATATTATCAACGTTGATATTAATTGAGCTCTTTTTATAAAAATAAAAACTAAACTTATTTCATATTTTTCAGGATATAATAGGTTAATTATATTTTTTAATTTTCTTGACATTACATGAATTTTTTAACCCACATATATTGCTTCTAAAACAAAAATAAATCATAAAATTTTTTTTAGTTTAATATATATGATGAAATATAAAACACCTTGACTTTTATTAAAATTATAGAACTCCATTTTTAATTAAATTTTTTGTTGATTTTAAAAAGAATTATAATTTTTACAAATTGGATAGTGCTTAATTTTTTTCATAGATATATATTGAAGTTGTGAAAAATTAAAATTGAGAAAACTATTGTTTAATTTAATGAAACTTAGAATTTTGTATTAGTTTTAAAAATAGAATGTAGGAGGGAATGGAAAATATTTTGTTAGGGACATTTTAGTTCTTTTAATTTTATATTTTTATATTTGGTCCTTCTAAATAACTATAATTTTTATGGTCCTTCTCTGTTAATATCTTTTCTTCTAGGTCCTTTATTCTAATTTTCCTTTTTTTATTATTGGAGGACAAGATATCTCCCGTAATTTTTCTTTCCATTGAATTTATTTATCATTAGATTAGGTTTTATTGTTTGAGATTTATTATGTAAAAATAATAATATTATTTAATATTTAATATTACAATAATATTTTTGATCTAGTATAAAATCTCAACCATTATAAACTAATCTAGTGGTGGAGAAATTAAATGGAGAAAAGATTTAGGGAAGACACTCATTGTTGTCAAACTCACGAGTTGACTCATCGAGTTTAGTATTTTTACGTTTTTAACTTACCAAATCGAGTCAAGTCACTAGTAAACTTGTGATCGTTGTAAACTTGATTAAACCCACGAGTTTATATACCGAGATTATCATTTTTACGTTTCCAGTTTATAAAATTATGTTAACTTATCCTTAAACTCGTGTTAACTTTTTCGATTTAATCATGTTCAACAACTTTAAATATAAATTTTATAGAAATTTCTTTGTTAAATATGATAAAGGGATAAGGGTCTTAAATGCCATGGAAGTTTTCACTCAGGAGCACTGGTAAGATGGAAGTTTTTTTGGACCAAAAATGCCACGGAAGTTTTCACTGAGGAGCAATTTTGCCCCGGAAGTTTTCACTAAGGAGCAATTTTATCTCGAAAGTTTTCACTAAGGAGCAATTTTACCTCGGAAGTTTTCACTAAGGAGCAATTTTGCCCTTCTGTCCCCAAATATTAAATTTGACTATTAAATAAGTCAAAGACCACACATGTTATACCTTGAAAATGTCAAACTTGGAGCCGAGAGAAGGAGATCCTTGAGATGTTGAGTGAAAATGGCGGAAATTTGTGAAGCCGAAGCGGTCAAAGGGGTGAAAGATCGGCTGTCACAAAAAAAAAAAAAAAAAAAAAAATCATGTTCGGCGAAAGGAGGACCGAAAGAGATTTTCTCGAGAATCTCTTCTCTTCTTTTTCTTTTCAAGGAATCCTATTTTCACTCTTAGATGAAAAATGGATGGTTCGCATTTGATATTTTCTAAAACAATGATAATAGTGTTTTATAAATTAATTTTATATTAATTTTGTTTGTATTAAAGGTATAAATTGTGTAGATCATAATTTAATAGTTAAGTTTATTTTTTCATGTTCAAAATAATAGTTTTATAAAATATTAAATCCGGACCATCTATTTTTCTCGAATCGAGGGTGGAGATCAGATACTAAGAAGAAAAAATAAAAAGGATTCTCGAGAGAATCCAAGCCCCTACTATTAGCGGTTTGTTTGTGGCATAGTACTGAAACCTAGACCAATTATTCGATCAAAAAAAAAAAAAAAAAAAAAAAAAAAAACCTTGACCAATTATTGAAATGGTCGAAGTAGTTGTTAGGTGGTCAATGGTCTAAAGTCTAATTTACACCTTTTTTTAATTTATAAATTTAAATTATCTAATTTTCATTTACCAAAGAGAATTAGTTAACTTAATAATTATAGACTAAATTTTCAATTTTGTCAACGTTTATGAATGGGTATTTTTCACCTCTTTCTTTCTCTTTCCCTTTTATTACGATTAATATGGGCAAAATTGTAACACTCTCCTTTATTATTGTCGTGGCGAAACTTAATGATGCCAGGCCCAGCTAGCCCTAAGCGATGTTATAAAATTTGTTAGTATATATATGTATTTATTATATGAAATTTTATTTGGCCACAAATTTGGCTCCGGCTAATTTTTTATCTTTTACGTAAGAATAATGTTTGTTTCATTACTTATTGGACGGAGGGAAAGTAAAATTCTTGTTTGAGATACCGAAAATGTTAGTATCATCTTACATATTGTTTTGATTTATAATTATCGGTTATTATTTATTTGTATTTTTAAGGTTATTTGATACTATTTAGTAAATACTCCCTCTCGTCCTTATTTAAGGAACCAACTCAATAAAAACGTTAAAGTCATTAAATTTTTCCAAAAATTTAAATAATTTTCAATATTATCCCTATTAATTACACTAAACTCTAATATCATATTAATTATATTACTCTTATTTTTTGCTAAAAAAAAAGAGTAATAATTAATTTTTATTAATTTTTACTCTCACTCACTACCTTTTTAATTATGGGTATACATGGACAAAAAATATCTAATGCTATTTGTTAGTTGGTATCTTAGGAAGTAGTTCAATATGTTTATCTTTTGGCCTTGGCTAAATTTTTTTCTGGTTCCATCATTGATTATTGTGAAAATGAACTTATAATAAGTACCAATTTTATTTTCCCAATCTGGACTTATGAATAGGACCAGATTGATAGTTAAATTTGGATTAAGCTAATTATGATTATATTCAAATTTACATATAACAATGAAAAGAGTAATAATTAAATAAAAAGGTATTAATACACAAGTAAATTGAGCATTCATGTATAAAGCTCAGTAATTAAAAAAAACGTTACTAAAATACAAATATGATTGGCTGTTGTGGTTTTAAAATGCAATTGATATCGTTTTAAACTTAAGAAGGAGAGACAAACAATAGAATACAACACAACGCGTCTAAAATTCTTGATCGAACCAAGAGAGATTGGTTTCTTAGCTTGTTGGGCTAGCCAACAGATTCGATTTGAATTTTAATACCATTCTTTATTGAACCTGGTTTCTCTTCTTTACTTTTTCTGCTCGCTGCTATCTTTTTCCTCTTTTATAATCATTTGATTAAAATCTAAAGGTCCATATTTACTATTTTATAAAAATATTAATACAATGTAGAAAATTATGGGAGGGAAATGGAGAAAAGGACGAGAAGAAAATATTAAACGTGGATTATTAGATTTTGATCCAATAGTTGTGAAGAGGGAAAATGATGGCAGCGGATGAGAAAAGAAAAAGAGAGAAGTCAGATCCACTTTGTAACTGCTTGGTAGCCTTATCATGTAAACAGCCCGAGTCAAGGTTTTAAATTCTAAATGTATATATTGAATCAAAATTTTAATATAAAATGAAAAAATTCAAAAGCTAGGCAAATCATAATGAAGGTGCTTGGTGAATGTATGTGAAATGCTTGTTCATCATGTGAAGTGCTTGTGTCGGTGATTAATTATAGACAAAGTCGATTTATGACCGCAAATCCACACATTTAATTTTGTGTGTGTTATTTTTGCCCTTGCAAATGTAAAAGCACTTTCTCATATAATTGCGGGTTTCGTGGCGTTAATCATGCATATCATCTTTTTACCTTCAGCCAAAAGCTTCATACTATTCAATTTCATTGTTCTACAACTTTTTAATAGCATTGTTAATTAAGGCACCAAATTTGGCATTTTTCAATTGTTAGCTCTGCTAATTCCAAGTAAATGTTTTTGTTAACTGTATGCTTATATAAATGTGTCAGCATAAAACTTAAAATAACTCACATTTTTAATATTCGTAATAATATTCCTCATAAATTTTATATTTTATATAGATGTTTATTACAAAAATATTTCTCTGTAATACACTTGAAACATGTTTTACATAAACCTTAAAGATAATTATCTTTCATCTTAAAATATAATAACTTTTTAACTTTACTCATATTTAATATGGAGGAATGAGGAGTAAAAAAGATTAATTAGAGATAAAATTACACATTCATATACTTCTCTAGTCTTATTTAAAAGTCATTTTAAACATACTTCATTAGAACCAAAGAAATTAAAACCTTAAACACTTCATTAAAATTTAACAACACTCTAATTTTACTCCATTTATATGAAAAGTTTAATGATTGTGAGTTATTAATAGGACTATAGCAATTTTCTATTTCTACCTTATAAATAAGATAAAAAAGGAATAAATTTAATTAAGTGAAGTTATACTAAGGAAAAAATATTCTTTCTCTAACCTATAAATAGAATTAGAGGAGCATTGTAAATTACATATCCGGAAAAAAAAAAAAAACACAGAAAAAATGTAGCATGTGAGAATTTCCAACAAAGCACTGAATTTTATCTTTATAACATGCATCTACGAGGGGCATTTTCGTCACCAAATACGTCCACTAAGCATGCTAAGTTATACACTCTTCCTTATAAGCATCATCTCACTTGCTTCACATATCCATTCACTCACACTATCGCTTCTCTGAGCAAACCATACAGATACTCTCTTCACTTTTCTCTATAGAGAGACACACTAGTGGGTTCCTTTCTATTTTTGGTAACTCGATTCTTGTCGTTGCTTTCTCCGTTCACTCTTGCCCGTCGGCCCAGAGGCGGCTCTGATGGGCGCCACATTCACCAAACCCTATGTTTGGTTGGAGGGGAGGGCGGGGCGGGGGGGGGGAATGGAGGAAAATATAAAAAAGGGGAGAAAATTTTTGTGGGCCCCACCACAAATAACTTTTCTCTCTCTCCATTTTCTCTCCCCTCCTCCCAACCAAACATACCCTTAGGCATCTTCAACTCATGGACCGGTACGAACTGTTGTCTCAAGGTAGTGCGATAGGGATTACACACAATCAATTGTATTCGATTTATAGGAATCCACGATTTGTAGGGATTAAGAATAATCTTAGCTAGGAAATTGTATTATGATTTATAGGAATCCCCGATTTGTAGGGATTAGGAATAATCTTCATTAGTAGTCATTATGAGCCATTACTATTGAGGCTCTCTTATCTTCTATATATATGTAAAGTTTGTATATGAAATACACGACACAACATTCATTCTTTCCATTCTGTCAAGTCACAGGTACGGTGTCAGTTGGGATCCACAAGTGCACGCGTCTCCAACATCAACCTCTGTGGGGAGTCGAAGGACCCGATTTTTGAGAAAGCAGGTCGCTCTGGCTACATGACCGGCACCCTCTCGCAGGAGATTTGCAAGCTCCACCGCCTCACCAACCTTGTCGTCACCAACTGGAAGGCCATCGCCGGCGAGATTCCTCATTGCATGGGCTCCCTCTCTTCTCTCCGTGTCCTAGACCTAATGGGCAACCGCATCTCGGCGAGATTCTCGTCGAATCGGATACTTGGCGCTCACTTCGTTGAACCTCTCCTACAATCATCTCGAGGTAGGATCCCGCCCTCCATTGTCAACATCGCCTCACTTATGCACCTTGATCTCAGCAACAACCAACTCACCGGCGAAATTCCCTCTCATTTCAGCAAACTCAGCATGCTCAGCCTTGTGCTGTTGAACAAAAACCAAGTCACTGGTTCGATCTTGACGTCCATCACTTCCATGAGCCGGCTCACTGACTTGGATTTGTCCATGAATCGTCTGAGCGGTTCAATACACAGCGAGCTCGGTTCAATGCCAGTTCTTTTGACCCTAAATCTAGACAGTAACTTTGTGTCGGGTCAAATTCCTTCAAATCTGCTGGGTAACTTGGGTATAGGTATCCTGAACCTGAGCCGAAATGAGTTGGAAGGCCAAATCCCAGATGTGTTCGGGTCTAAATCATACTTTATGGTGTTGGATCTATCCTACAACAATTTGAAGGGTCTGATACCCAGTTCGCTATCATCGGCCAAGTATATCGATCACTTGGACCTGAGCTACAACCATCTGGGTGGGTCCATACTCGTCAGGTCTCCGTTTGATCACCTGGAAGCTTCCTCCTTTGCTAACAATGACTGTTTGTGTGGAAATCCTTTGAAGACTTGTTAAGAAGTGGCCCGAACCAGAAAGAGTTCTTGGTACCCGGAATGTCACCTATCTCGTTGATTCTCACAAACAAGTCACAGTCAAGTGTGTCTGTGTATTTTTATCTTTTGTATCAATAGTTAGAACATAATTTGTGATATGTACATAATTTGTGGGGTGTGTGTGTGTGATACTTAAAACATAATTTGTGATATGTACATAATAGTGTGTGTGTGTCTCGGAGTATAATGTAGAAGTTAGGGTTGATATGCTTTGGAGTTTAAAATATTTATAAATATTTTTGAGAGGTAGTACGTATTGAAATGTACAAGTTAACTAAAGGTGGAGGCATCATGTGCGTAGTCTGCGTGAGCATATATGGACCCGCGTTCCATCGCGCCTCCCATCTTCTACAAAATTGTGTCATTTTAGCGTAAAACAGTGAAGCTAATAAGCCTTTTTTAAAAATATTTTAACGCACTGATAGGTTCGAAAAGATATTAGCCCATACTAAAAAATATTTTATGATTTTAAAAATAATTTGTAGGATATTGAAAAAATAATTCGGGGTATTGACTAGAACTATAAATATACTTGAGGATATTGATTGGTACTGAAAAAAATACTTCATGATTTTGAAAAATTATTTTAGAATTTTGAAAAATATTTCAAGGCACTGACTGGTACTAAAAGTATATACTGAAGTATTTTTTCACTGTTAGTTAATATCCTCAAGTATATTTTTAGTACGAGTCAGTACCCTGAATTATTTTTTCAAGATTATGAAGTATTTTTTTTTACTACCGGTCAGTATCCTTAAGCATTTTTTAATACCCGTACCTTGAAATATATTTTTTTTTTTTTTAAAAAAAAAAATTCATAAGCTTCATGTTTTATGCCAAAACGTCATAGTTTTGAAGAAGAGGAGGGAGGCGCAGAGGACGCTGGTCGAGTCCCACATGGACCAAGGAAGGGCTCAATACTTGTGTTATTGTAAAGGAAATTGGATAAGGCTTTTATTGGGTTTGTCTTGTTGCCTTTTACTATTTGTATAACATGTGTGTTGCTACTTTATTGTGAATGTATAACCAACCTATCAATGTTTTCGAAGGATTTTAGGAATCAATGGCATATCTTGAGTTGAAACCAGTTAAGCCATATTAATTATGGTATGAATAATATGTTTGATATAATATGGAAAAACTGGATCTGACTTCTCTTATTTTCTTTTCTTATCTGCTGCCTTTCTTTTTCCAATTTATAACTATTGAATCAAAATCTAATAATCTACGTTTAATATTTCCTCTCTATCTTTTTCTCCATTTTCTTTACATCTTTCTCTCAATTATAGTAATATTTTTACAAAATATTAAATATGGAGAATTAGATTTTGATCAAAAGATCATGTAGGGGGAAATGATGTCAACAGATGGGAAAAGAAAATGAAACAAGTCCGGTTCGAAAAACCATTCTTGAAATATTTGTCCATTTGGTTCAATTCTATGGGAGAGGATTACATATAACCATGATATAACAGATCAATTACAACGTTTGGTTGGGCTTATGTAATGTAAATAGCCTAAGTTAAGGTTGTAAATTCTAAATGTATATATTAAATCAAAATTTCAATATAAAATGAAAAAAATTCAAAAGCTAGGCAAATCATAATGAAGGTGCTTGGCCAAAAAACAAAAATCATAATGTATGTGAAATGCTTGTTCATCATGTGAAGGTGCTTGTGTCGGTGATTAATTATAGACAAAGTCGATTTATGACCACAAATCCACACATTTAATTTTTGTGTGTTATTTTTGCCCTTGCAAAGGTAAAAGCACTTTCTCATATAATTGCAGGTTTCATGTGCGTTGCTCATGCATATCACCTTTTTACCTTCAGCCAAAAGCTTCATCATACTATTCAATTTCATTATTCTACAACTTTTTAATAAATTAAGGCACTAAATTGGCATTTTTCAATTGTGAGCTTGCTCATTCCAAATAAATGTTTTTGTTAGCTATATGCTTATATAAATGTATCTCATAAAACTTAAAATAATCACATGTTTAATATTTGTAAGATACTACAAAGAAATCATTTTCATAACTATAATATCTCATCCGGCCACCCATCTCCGCCTTCTCACCGCGGTTTCCGCCTTTATGTAATTTTCATAACTATAGTATCTAGGTCCTTTTTTTTAAATAATTTTCTCCAGTTCTCTACTGCCAGCTAAGATGAAATTTAGTTGAGTCATTGTTGGTCGATTTCCTTCATGGCAAGTGAATTAGTTGAACAAGTAATAAAGAGTAAGTAGAGTATCATCCCACAGAGACTGGGATACCAAATGATGACACCGATTTGCAGAATTAGTTGTGTTTAAAAAGAAAATAAATTTTATTGGTTTGAGAGTTTTGATAGCTATATTAATAAACAGGAAAATAATTAAATGATTGTAGTCGTAAGAAGATATCAGTAAGAAGATAGACTGAACTCAGAATCCTTTCTAAGCATATCATTCCCCTAGCTGCCTATACGCAATGCTATAGCATTCATACTGTACAACTCTCACAAATGCTACAACATGAACACTCTAAGCAAAGTTATTCAGTTAACCACACCATGCTAATCTACTGAAGCTCTCGCATCCGATACATATAATCCTAGTCTGTACTTCTCCCATATGTCTATGGCAATTTTTCTAGTTGGATTATCAATACAAATCAAGGTGTATGGTTATGAGCGGTAGACTCATTCCTGAAGTCTACAATAATAGGTCAAGCCTTGCACCAGCCTGCCTAGTAATCACTGCGTCTCAGATGTCTAACTTCAACTCCCTCTCAGTAAGCCGAGGCTACTGATCTAGCCCTTAGCTCTCGCTAATCGATAAGAAATTAAATCACTGATAAGAAACTGAATATATTTAATTAAGAACTAGCAACTGGGTTCATTCTATAATTAGAAAATCATCCTCGTTCAGCCTCAGGGAGTTAGTTCATGACTGACGAGGGAATCACAGAAAAGAGTACTACAAAATAGCCCATGATAAAAGATTGACTGGAATTAAAATAAAGAAACAGAAAGCTTGATGGAGGTTCCGACGGCGGAAGAAGCCCTGTCACGTCACAACTCCACGTCTTCTCCACTCCGTCTCACTGCGAAGAAGGATGCTGGGTTCTCTTGGAATCCTCGTGCTTCACAATGCTCTCACTCTTCTTTCGAGTCTGGCCGTATATGATTGGTCTTTGACTCTCAACGACTTCGACTCCTTTTAGGGTTGGCTGTTGTTTCCTTAAATAGTCTGGTCTTACTTGCAGCGTACGTTCAACGATCTGGGCCTTTCCTAATCTATTGAGGTCCGATTGTATCTTTCTTTCCAATCTTGGTAGATTGATTCTGTTGATCTTGCGGGATTCTTCAAATCTTTAGTTTCGATCCTTTGCATCTTCTATTTCAATACGTCAGCAATCTAACCATTATTCTCACCCTACAATATATTTCATGAAACAACCTTGACAAAAGATCAGGACATATGCCGCATAGCACTAGGTCATTTACTCTGCTATAGCTTCAGGGATGCATTGTATTGCACTTCGGTAAAGCTATCCTGATGCTATAGCATGGCATCGGCTATGTTATGCAACTTTCTCATAAAACCTCAAAACTTGTTCTTTCTTAGCACATGTTTAGGATGTGAGTGGAATTTATCCTTAAGTTCCCTGTACAATGAATTAATGCCTTTTTTCTTAGATTGAATGCAGTTAAGCTCATATTCACCATACAATTCAGTCATAAAATACAGGGAAAACATGGCATAATTAGTGCTCATCAAATACCCCCACACTTAGCTTTTTGCACTCCTAGGTAAAATAAAAAATAGAAATAATAGAGCAGAACGTCAACTAATAGCAGCAACACGCCTATCCGCATAACTATGCTTGTACCAGTGCTCTTAGGTTACGTCCTCGTGCAAGCAATCCCACTGCCCAGTACTACTGGCGCATGATGCGAGATATCGCTTAGACAAGGAAGTGTCTAGAGACTCTCAAATTCAGTGTTTACGCTCTCTTAACTTGGGGATTCAACTTTCTCTCTTGCCACGCTAACCTAGAAGTTCTATAGCCTTGTCAAAATTCTAAGATTACTTCCTAGTCTCTGAGCTTTCATCCGTCAAAAGGGCTTTTTTGGGTTGTGATGGTGTGCATGGATTTCTACATATGTGTGGAAATGAAAAATGATGGTCAATGCTATAGCAGGGTATCGGACAGGGTTCTTAACTTAACCGAAGGCCTCTATTGAACTTTGTATTACTTTGCTACTCTTTATTCCAAGTCTTTTCCTTTTTCTTTTCTTCTTCTTCTTGTTTTTTTTATACCAACTGAGCAAAACAGCTCTTTTGCAGCATTTTTAGTGGACGCACTCTACCATAGCATTTCTTCACAGTTTTCTTCACGCTCTTCTGTCTAACTAGTTCTGCTATAGCATAGTCGAGAAGGCACAATGGGGTAGCAATATGGAAAATGATGTTCTATGGTTTGTGTATGGGAATGAGGGGTATGACATGAATGCCTTTATCCTACGAACTATTTGCTCAGAAACCAGATAGTTTATCAAAGAATCAAGACAAAGCAAAGATCATACATGTGTTAGCTGACATGCACACTAGAATAGAAACAATTAGGCTCAAATAAATCTTTCCATAGTGGGTTTGCTCTCTATTCTTCCTCACCGTCACTTTAGCAAACACCACGTTAGCTAGCAATGTCAATTTCCTAAGTCTAATGGATCAGTTTCCTTCAGGCA
Organism: Acacia acuminata; assembly: GCA_019022655.1. Lineage (NCBI taxonomy): Eukaryota > Viridiplantae > Streptophyta > Magnoliopsida > Fabales > Fabaceae > Acacia > Acacia acuminata. The sequence continues at coordinate 1,737,677 of JAFJYI010000125.1, forward strand.
ATCATGCTAAGCTTAGTTCTACGGATATTCATCCTACTGCTATAGGTCTCTGTTCGCGCTCTTAGCAGATAAATTTTTTTAAAAGATTTTTCCCGTTTGCACATCAGCTAAATTTGGGTTATTTGAGCACATTTCAAACATAAATTAGCAAGTACAGATAAAATTATCCCTCCCCCCACACTTGATCGATGTCATGCCCTCATTGCAGCATAAAAGAATCACAGTAAAAACGAGCGGCATGGGGTGGTAGGGGGTATGAACGACAGGGATATAGCAAAGCATTTAAAAGCATCATTCACAAAAAGGGTCCTGAGGCAAACACTCAGGGCAACATCAGATTGTCAGTTGAAACAAAAATATAACAAAAACAACATAGAAAAATGTAAACTAGGGAGCAGGAGGGACATCAGCACTGGTGGTCGTGTCCTCATCGGCAGACGTGTCGCCCAAGCCATTGACCACAGGATTCGCAGAGTGGGAGTGGGAGAGAGAGACGGTCATCGGTGAACCACGACAGTGGGCTACGAGGTAAACCTGTGGGTCACGGCGGATAGTCTTCAATTCCTTGCGGACCCGTCAAAGGCGTCGAAAAAATTTACCCTTGGAGTCCATATCGGTGGTCAGGTGCCAGTAGAGGGGAGCGTTGGTCAGAATATAAGAATGGTTGAATGAGTTATTGGTTGATTTCTTTGATGGCAAGTGAACTAGTCGAACAAGTAATAAAGAGTAAGTAGAGTATCGTCCCACAGAGATTGGATACCAAATGAGGACACCGAATTGTAGGATAGTTGTGTTTGAAAAGAGAATAAATTTGATTTGGTTGAGAGTTTTTATGGCTATACTAATAAACAAGAAAGTAAACAGACTGTCGTAGTCGTAAGAAGATATCAGTAGGAAAATAGCCTGAGCTTGGAATCATTCTTAAGCATATAAATCCCCCAGTTGCTTCACACATTGCTATAGCATTTATACTGCACAGCTTCCACAATGCTACATCATAGATACTAATTACAATGCTATTCAGCTAACCCACCACTAGAGTCTATCGAAGCTTCCACGTTTGATACATGTAATACTAACTTTACTTCTCCCATATGCCTATGACAATTTTCTAGTTAGATTAACATTACAAATCAAGGTGTTATGGTTATGAGCGGTAGACCCATTCTTGAAGCTTACAATAATAGGTCAAGCTTTGCACCAGCCTACCTAGCAATCACTATTTCTCAGAGGTCTAACCCCGACTCCTTTCTAGTAAGCTGAGGCCACTAATCTAGCCTTTAGCTTCCACTAATCAACAAGGTAATTAATTTACTGATAAGCAAACTGAATTTATTGAAATAAGAACTAGCAACTGAGTTCATTCCAAACTTAAGAAATCATCCTTGTTCAGCCATAGGAAATTTAGTTCATGACTGACAAGGGAAACACAAAATAGATAACAACAAAATGACCCATGATCTAAAGATTAAAATGAAAGAAAAAGAAAGCTTTCATGAAATTCTGATGGCGTGGAAGAAGCCCTGTCACGTCACCACTCCACATCTTCTTCTCTCCATCTTACTGCAAGGAAGGATGCTGGGTTCTCCTGGAGTTTCTCGTGCCTTGTGAATTCTCTTTCTTCTTTTGAGTTTGGCCATATGAATAGGATTAGACTCTCAGTGACTCGACTCCCTTTAGGGTTGGCTTGCTGTTTCTTTATATAACCAGGCTTTCTTGCGGTGTAAGTTCCTGCGAGCTAGGCCTTTCCTAATCTGTCGAGATCCAGTCGTATCTTTCTTTCCAATCTTAGTAGATTGATTCTGCTGATCCTACGGGATTCTTCAAATATTTTTGTTTCGATTCTCCGCATCTTCTATTCTGTTACGTCAGCAATTTACCTGTCGTTCTCGACCTTCACTATATTTCCTGAGATAATCTTGACAAAAGATTAGAACATATGCCATATAGCATTGCATCCTTTACTTTGCTATAGCTTCAGAGACGCCTTGTATTACACTTCGATAAGCTGTCCTGATGCTATAGCACAGTATCAGTTTTGCTATACGTTCTTCTCATAAAACCTTGTAACTTGTTCTCTTCTTAGCACATGTTTAGGATGTAAATGGTTTTTATCCTTCAGTTCCCTGTATCATGAATTAATACCTTTTTGCTCAGATTGATTGCAGTTAAGCTCGTATTTACCATACAATTCAGCATAAAATATAGGGAAAACATGACATAATTAGTGCTCATCATGAGTTAGTGGTGCCGGACACAGAGGAGGGTTCGGGGGAGGGAGAGGAAGGAGAGGAAATCTCGATGGTAATGGGTGGTGCTGGCGCTGGAGGTGGCGGTGGTGGAGGGTGAGCAAGGTGATGGCGGGTGTAGACTGGTGGGGGCACCCGGCCACGCCGTGCCGCTTACTTGACTCTGGGCATGGTGGAATGGTAGGGGGTGATGGTGCGGACACTGGAATCAGAGGGATGGGAAAAGACGCTGGACGAGAGGATGTAGAGAGTAGACGGGATAAAGGCGAAATTTGAATGTGAAGCGTCACAACTCTTAGGCGATGAGTTAAAGTGATTTGGCGCGTAATGGGCCCAGTGAGGGTGGCCCGCTTAGTAAAAAAAAAACTCATGCACATAACATTCTTTCAAAAGATGGGTGCATACTTGGGTGGCGTTAAATGTGGCCTTAAGCCGAGTTGCTGTGCTGGGGCTAAAATGTCTTCTATCATGTTATAGCATTGATCAGGCTGAACTCGGCTCCTGCGACTGCTAAACAACAAATAAAAGGAAAACAAGAAGCTGGGCTGCCTCCCAATAGCGGTTGCTTTAGAGTCTTTAGCCAGACTTTCCTAGGAGATTAGTTCCAGCTGGAAATAGGGGCGTAGGTTGTCCCTATGTCTCCATCGTTGTTACTCTGCAGCGGTTGGCCTCCTTCTGCTGGGTCTGCATATTGTGCCGTTTTCAAGATTGAGAAGGTCACATGGTCATCATTGACTCGCATCGTGAGTTCTCCTTTTTCCACATCAATCAATATTTTCCCTGTTGTCATGAATGGTCTCCCCATAAGAATCGAAATCTCCCGGTCTTCTTCAAAATCAAGAATAATGAATTCCACTGGGAAGATGAACTTATCGACTTTAACCAAGACGTCTTCAATTTTTCTTTCTGGTAGGACAATGGAGCAATCAGCTAACTGCAACGTAACTGTTGTGGGCTTAGCTTCCCCAATTGCTAATCTTTTGAAGACAAACATCGACATTAAATTAATACTAGCTCCGAGGTCGCATAAGGCTTTCCCTAAGTATTGGGATCCAATTGCACAGGGGATTATGAAGCTGTCGGGGTCTTTTAATTTCGGTGGTAGCCGATTTGTTAGCATGGCACTGCGGTCTTGGGCCAATGCTACTGTCTCGAATTCTTCTAGTCTTTTCTTCTTGGACAAAATTTCTTTCATGAACTTCACATAGCTAGGCATCTGTTCCAGCGCTTCCACCAAGAGGATGTTAATATGCAATTGCCTTAGCGTGTCAAGAAATTTCCTAAATTGCTTCTCTTGACCCCGCTTTTGTAGTCTCTGTGGAAAAGGAGGGGTTCGCTATGGCACACTATGTGATCTTAGATCACGGTTCTGTTGTGATGATGGGGCTACAACATTTCTGTTTAGATGTTGTACGTGATCGTCTAGTGCGACGACGGGAGGCAATGCTGTAGCATCGATATCTTGCTCAGTTTGCGGTGGCATTGAGTGCTGTCATTCTTCATAGAGGGGCGGCTCGACACTTTCCTTCCCCTTCCTTAATTGCTCAAATTTTGGATCAACATCTTTAGTAGGTTGTTTGGTTATTCTCATGGGTTCCAGGCTTTTGCCGCTTCGGAGCTCTATTAGCTTGACTTCTTCCTTTCCTTGGATCCTGGGGACTTCAGTGTCACTCGGCAGAGATCTTGAGGGCCTATTGTTGAGAGCGGTAGCTAGTTGTCCGACTTGGTTTTTAAGATTTTGAAGAGTTACTTGTTGACTTTGAATGATTGCGTCGTTCTTTGCCATGTACTCCTTCATAAGGGTCAACATAGAGTGTTGAGGTTTTGAATCACTGCCCTGCTGCCATGCTTGCTGGGTAAACCCTGGGGGGTTTGATGGTCTATTTGGGTATGATTGGCCAGATGATTTCCCTGCTGTTTGTTGACCTTGAGAGCTCCACGAGAAATTAGATTGCTGCCTCCATCCAGGGTTGTACGTGTTCGAGTAAGGATTATTGGTGTTACTACCCCTGTTGAAGTTGTTGACGTAGTTAATTGATTCGGGGTTGGCAGAACACTGAGAGTAGGGGTGCTCTCCGCTACAGTACACACAAGCTACCTGAGATGGTTGCAGTGATGTGTTGTTTGATGATACCTGAGCTGTGAGAGCAGTCATAGCATCCAATTCTTGTATTCTAACAACAGTTTTGGAGGGTGTAGCTCTGTCTGATTGCCACTGATGGCTGTTCATAACCATACGCTCTAATAATTCGTGAGCCTCTTCATAGGACTTCATCAAGATGGACCCGCCGGATTAAGCGTCTACAATTGATCGTGTTTGTCCATCGAGGCCTCTGTAAAATGTTTCTAGCTGGACCCATTCACACAACCCGTGTTGTAAGCACCTTCTGAGGAGGTCTTTAAACCTATCCCAAGCTTCATATGTAGATTCACCAGATTTTTGTTGGAAATTGGTGATATCCCCTCTGAGTTGAGCGTTCTTAGTAGGTGGGAAGAATTTGAGTAAGAATTTACTACCTAGATCATTCCAGGAGGAGATTGAATTGGCTGGTAAGTTGTTGAGCCAAGTCTGAGCCTTTTCCCTAAGAGAGAATGGAAATAATTTAATCCGAACGGCATTGGGTGTGACTCTTGGAATGACGACTGAGTCACACACCTCCATGAAAGCCTTGAGATGTAAGTGAGGGTCTTCGGATGGGAGTCCTCTAAATTGTCCGGCTGCATTCAGCATCTGGATCATGACACCTTTTATTTCAAAGTGTCCTGCATTAAAGGTCGGTGGTGTGACAGCCGAATTCAACTTGTTTAGATCTGGAATACTGAATTCCATGATAGCTTTGTTCACATATGGATTTGGAGGTGGAGGGACCTGATTGTCCCTATTTATTGCTTGCGACTCCCTTCGATCCTGATCAAGATTGACCTGCATATCCGCCATGCTTACGGAGTCAAAAGGTTGACTTCTTCGCTTTTTCTTCCTGTGCCTTTACTTGTAAGTGCGTTCGATTTCAGGATCGTAAGACTCTAGGTTGGCTGAAGGTGAGTTGCGCATGCACTACAGAATGTACCTGAAAATCAAGAAAAGGGAAAGAATGAGTTTTATTGGATAAATCACAACAATTAAGCAAAAGGGCGTCGTCACAAAAGGTATCTACAGTCCCCAGCAACGGCGCCAAAAACTTGTTGGTCGATTTCCTTGATGGCAAGTGAATTAGTCGAACAAGTAATAAAGAGTAAGTAGAGTATCGTCCCACAGAGACTGGGATATCAAATGATGACACCGATTTGCAACATTAGTTGTGTTTCAAAAGAAAATAAATTTGATTGGTTTGAGAGTTTTGATAGCTGTACTAATAAACAGGAAAATAATTAAATGATCGTAGCCGTAAGAAGATATCAGTAAGAAGATAGACTGAACTCAGAATCCTTTCTAAGCATATCATTCCCCCAGCTGCCTATATGCAATGCATAGCATTCATACTGTATAGCTCTCGCAAATGCTACAGCATAAACACCCTAAGCAAAGTTATTCAGTTAGCCATACCACGCTAATCTACCGAAGCTCTCACGTCCGATACATACAATCCTAGTCTGTACTTCTCACATATGTCTATGATGATTTTTCTAGTTGGATTATCAATACAAATCAAGGTGTATGGTTATGAACGATAGACCAATTCCTGAAGTCTACAATAATAGGCCAAGCCTTGAACCAGCCTGCCTAACAATCACTGCTTCTCAGATGTCTAACCCGACTCCCTCTCAGTAAGCTGAGGCCACTGATCTAGCCCTTAGCTCTCGATAATCAACAAGAAATTAAATCACTGATAAGAAACTGAATATATTTAATTAAGAACTAGCAACTGGGTTCATTCTATACTTAGAAAATCATCATCCTTCAGCCTCAGGGAGTTAGTTCATGACTGACGAGGGAATCACAAAACAGAGTACAACAGAATAGCCCATGATAAAAGATTGACTGGAATTAAAATAAAGAAATAGAAAGCTTGATTGAGGTTCCGACGACGTGGAAGAAACCCTATCACGTCACAACTCCACGTCTTCTTCACTCTGTCTCACTGCAAGGAAGGATGTTGGGTTCTCTTGGAGTCCTTGTGCTTTGCAATTCTCTCACTCTTCTTTCGAGTCTGGCCGTATATGATTGGTCTTTCACTCTCGACGACTTCGACTCCTTTTAGGGTTGGCTGTTGTTTCCTTAAATAGTCTGGTCTTACTTGCAGCGTACGTTCAACGATCTGGTGAGTTGACAATCCTTTTGATAAGTTACTTCCTTTGGCGATGACATTTCTTACTCTTATTCTTTCAGCATTGAAAAATTTGTCTCTTTTCTTTCTAGTGTTTTAATGGTTTTGTTGAAATCTTTAATGGTCTAAATCATTCACTTTCTTTTGAACCTGTTTTCCAATAAAAATAGATTCACCTTGTCTCATCTGATGCACTAAAACTCAAGGGAAATAGCAATTGACTGAAGAAAGAAATTCTGAAACTATGCCACAGATTTTGGATCCTATAATATGCACAGTTCCATATGTATTTATTATGTATTTTGTCTATGACTCGTTAGAAAGGGGAAAATAATGAATAAATGCAGGTATACTAATACTACTAAGGACAAAGAACTAAGCCAACAAGGACAAAACTTGTAACTATTTGGCTATAGTGGCTTTTCCTTTTGCACCATATGAAGCTATGATTCGTTAAAAGTTTAAACTCAAGTCTATAATGGTCTTTAAGAGTAAAGTACACACAGGTGAAATTCTATTAATATCTCTATTTCCAAAATCAATTCAAACCTCTTCTAAATTTTGACAAAATTATACACACCTCCCTATTTTTTCTATATCAATAGAAAGGTCCCAAAAACAGCAAGTTCATGACACAAACCTTCCTAGAAAGACCAAAAAATGAAGAAACTTTTTTACTTCCAAAATATGCACAAACCTCCCCGATGATTTTATTTTTCCGGTCCTGGAGATTCATGTGATTTGAAAAAATATAAGAGAAATTTGCATACTGTTTGCAAATCATTGGACTGGTCCATCTCATTTTCTTTGTCTGACTAAAATCGTGTGTTAATTTTGAATATAAAATGGTGGTTGGTATAATTTCAAAAAAGTTACTTTTTATAATTAACTTATATCTAATATTGCTTTACCTTGCAGGATTTTTCTTACGTAAAAGGGGATTATCTTTTATTTGGTTCCGAGAAGGGTGGCTTGCCTCGCTAAAGCCCCGCAAGAGTGCAATTAAGCTTATGGTGGTGGTACTATCCGAATCCCAATAGTTGAAACTTATGTTAGATGTTTGAATCTTTCGTAAGTGTTGGCATAGCATTATGAAGCTTCCGACAATTGAACTACGAGCAACTTCAAGCACCTTCTCGTAACAAGTACTAATACATAAGAATCATTCATCACTGAGGACATATTTGGTTGAAAAAGTGAAAATCACTTCAGATTGTATCACATCTTAACCAGGTGTATTTCATTCTTTCAGATTGAGCCTTACTTTTCTTCATAAATTTAGATGCAAAAAACTATTAAACATATGGAGACCTAAGTCTGTTGTTGGTCATGTTTTTTTAGTGGGGTTTACTTGTTATATGTTTATTTGAGACAACTTTTGAGTGTAGCATGTTGCTTCTTATCTTATCTTTGGCTAGGTCTAAATCTTAAGTGTTATGTGGATCATTATTGCGACCAGGTTGAAGTGTGCCTCTAGCTTGGAGTTCATTTTGGCAATACGTAATGGAAGAAAAATTGAAAAGGAAAAAAAAAATTTGAGGATGCAGACATGTCAAGAGATATAAATTAGGGTTAAACCGTCTCTATGTTTTTAACAAGTTTCAGTTTTAGTTCTTATACTTTCTTTTTATTGTTTTTACTTTTTTGGCCCTATGCTTTACACTATCCAAACCGTTGGTTTCATAAGGCCGGGATCCAAGCTTAATGGTACTCCCTACGGTCCTAATTATAAGACCAAGTTTACTTTTTTGGAGAAATGAAAGAAGCTAATTAAATTATTTGAGTATTTGTATTTTGATTTTTTTCCCAAACTAATTAGTCTGATTAATAAACTAATATATAATTTAAGGATACATAATATGATTTAGTAACTTATTTAGCTTTTTTAATCTCTCTAAACAAGTCAACCCAGTTTTATAATTAGGATGGGAGGTAGTATTAACTTTGATGATATGACATTAACATTGTTAAGTTGGTTGATGTGTACGGCTAACTAGGACTGATGTGGTTGTGTGTTGGGACCAAAATCAAAACTCATCAAAAGTATGAGACCATTGAGTTGATTTAACCCGGTAAATTATTATGACTTGGTGTAGATATATATATATATATATATATATTGATTGATGTATTGATGGGAGTTGATTTAGTTTGAAACTTTTTTTTGTGTGATAATAAAAGATGGCTAAAGCCAAAATACAAGGAAATTACAAAGAAAAGGGAAATAATCCCAAGAACTCTTGATCAACCCAAGATCTAGGGGATAAAGGGCAATCACAAAAAATATGATACCTATATAATCTCATCTTAACCATAGCATTAGTAACTCTATTAATTTCCCTCGGAATATGGCGGAAGGAAACCTCCCAATCCAAATCCAATAAATTCAGAATTCTGGTAGCTAACAGAGACACCCAAACCGCCCTAGAATTAGATAATCTACTAATAAGATTTCAATCATCAGATTCCAAAATAATTCTTTTAACACCTAAATCCCACGCCAGTCGCAAGCCTTCATAGACCGCCCTCTCCTCCGCAATGCAAGCATCACATACGCCCAGCTAATAGGGCAAAACTTTATAGCCTATAACTCCATAAGTATACGGGTCGTATCAAATAATAAAGAGTAAGTAAGATATCATTCCCACGAGGACTTTAGTACCAAAACTTCAGTTAATCATTAATTTCACAATTTCGTTTAAGTTGAGCAGACCAGATTTAATTTAATTAAGAGAAAAGAAATTAAAACTAAAATAAAAATAAACAAACTACCAAAATAATCAAATGAGCAACCCGAGTCACTAATCCCTTATTAGCTTCATAAACTTTGTTTTCACTAATTTAGTTAGCTTTAATATCAATTTTGTTAATCTCGAGTATAAATAGCTATGAGTGCCTGTCGGTCCACTTACAACCCTCTCTTGAGTATAACTTGTTATGTCTAACATAGTTACTCAAGAGGCAACAAAAATCGAATACACTCTTCAACAATTATATGGGGCCATTAGATTAACAAAATCGTAATCTAATCTCATATTACTTAATCTCAGAGCCTAATTAAAATCCCCTTCGTCAAGGTAAATCCTAATGCTCAAAATCATATTCAACGATGGCCAATCACTAAATAGATAAAACTAACCAAGATTAAGTAACTAAAATTAATATCAAATTTAACTAAATAATAAAAACAAAATCCAATTCACCCACAAGTTCATAGATCCTCTAGATTGCAAAACCAACTAGCCACATATGGCTCTAATAAAATCCATAACAAAAGATAAGAATTTAGGTTCAAAGAATACAGAGAGAGAGAGAGGAAAGAAAGATTCGCCGCCTCCACAGTCCCTTCCGTGGAGATGATGAAGAGAACGAAACGCCACCGCCGCTACTTCCTCTTTCTTTTGTTCCCCTTCTTGTTCCGCGTCTCTCCATCCCCCTTTTTTTTTTGCTTCTTCCTTTCTTCATATATATAACCTAAATATAACTTAGGCCATGGGTCACCGATTCTCCTTTTTTTATTAAAAAGATATCTTATATCTTGTAATCAACTCCACCGATCACGTAATTGATTTTGTTTCTATTTTTCTTATGTGGGACCACCGAAGTTTGGTCGATTGCATATCCTCTTAATTGTTTTTTCTACTTTTTTCCAAATCGGCTAATATTTCCTACAAAATATAATAGGAAATAAGTAGATTTTATATCAAAATATCTTTTTATCCTATAATGATAATAAAGTATATAAAAGATAATTAAATAGGTATATAATATCAATAAATCCAACTAATTCTCATAAAATATACAGCTATTTAATCATAAAATATATACCTATCACCGCATTTTGGAAAATCCAAGAACCCACGTAAAACGCCACCACATCCGCCCTTGTGAGATCTAGAAATCATAGCTCCATCTACGTTGAGCTTGAACCACCCTTGAGGGGGAAGCTGTCAAGAACGCAAGACAGAAGAAGTCTGCACAGAACCTATGACAGCCGCAAGTCCATTGGGGAATATAGAATGTTTCCTCCAAGAGTTCATAATGACCATAACAGGGTTCAAAGGCTTCACAAAGCCAGGTTCAAACATGCTAGCATTCCTCCATCCCCATAATTGCCATATGACAAACCCAAATATAAGGTTCCAACAATGACAAATACCTTTGCAAAAACAACCCACCAGATTCATTTCTAACCAGCTCTTGAAATCAACAGAGTAAAACTGGACAAGAAAATAAGCAGGAACTAAAGCTTTCCATACCTGCTCAACATAGACACAATCCCTTAGGATATGGAGACAGTCTTCCACTTCTGCCTGACAGAAATTACACCTTGCATTCGAGGAGGACCAGGTACTACGCCAATAGTTATTAGGTAGTTTATCTAAGAGAACTCTCCACATAAAAACCCGAACTCTCTCCGCACCTTGCCATTTCCAGATGTGCTTGAAAAGATCACATTTCAAATAAGAAGGATTTAATTCGACAAGGAAATACGCACTCTTGGTTGAGAACATGCCATCACTAGTAGCACCCCACACTAAAAAAATCATGGCCACTATTCGAGCTAGGAGGAACAAAAGCATGCAACCGCTGGATCACTTCATTATCAACCACTCCCGACCATTTGTTCCAATTCCAAACTAGCAAACTCCATCAATAGCCCAATCTGAAATAGAGGACCCCTCCTCCTCTATAGATAAAGGTCAAGAACAATGATCTATGATTCTCATACCATTAGTCAGCCAAGCATCATTAAAAAAACTTCACCATAGAGCCACCTCTCACTTGCATCTTAGAACCTAAGTCCACAATATGCTCTTGATTTGAAATGAATGTCCAAAGGGGACAATCACCAGCAGAAAAAGCCAAGAGATAACCTTCATCCCGAAACATATACCTATGCTAAAGCATATTAACCCAAAGACCTTTGCCAACAACCACCAAGTTCCACGCTAGCTTAGCCCCACACGCTTTGTTAAAAGAGGATAATCTTCTAAACCCAAGTCTCCCGAATTCCTTAGGCCTGGTAATACGACCCCAACTAACTGAATGGTAGCTATGTTGAGAAGCATCATGGCCCTAAATGAAATTTCTTTGCAGTTTTTCCACTTCGAGAAAAATACTCCTAGGAATCCTTGAAACCTGCATGGGGTAAAGAGGAATGGCACTAAGAATCGCTTTGGCAAGCGTAATACGCCTAGCAGTAGATAGACACTTTGCCTTCCAAGTAGAAAGTTTAGAGTGAATCATATCAATGCTATAATTAAAAGTTTCCTTCCTTCTCCTATGTCCGACCAATCTCACCCGAAATTGACATCCGGGAAATCTCTTTAATAGAATTCCTAGACTGAGCTGAGACCTTAGGAGAGAAATAAATAGAGGATTTTCCCACATTGACCTTCTCCCTTGAAGCTCTAGTAAACTAATCCAGGCAATTTAGCATAACATGCGCTTGAGATACAGAAGCAATTCCAAACAATAATAAGTCGTCTGCAAACAAAGGATGGGAGATCTTTGGACTTGTTTGAGAAGTACTAATAGGTTTCCAGCGTCTATCATCAACAGCATCACAAATAACATGTGAAAGTTTCTCCATACACAACACAAACAGTAAAGGTGAGATAGGATCACCCTGACGGAGGCCTCTCTTAGGGAAGAAGAATTTTGTTTGTGAGCCGTTCCACAGTACATTATATGAAACCGTTGAGACACATGTCATAATAAGGTTGATGAAATCTGCCTCAAACCTAGCCTCTAATAAGACTTGCTTTAAAAAATCCCATCATACCTTATCATAAGCTTTTTTTCTAGGTCAATCTTCATCGCCATTAACCCTCTCTTGCTCCTATTCTTGCTTATAATATGGAGGAGTTCCTGGCCAATTATGATATTATCATGAATTTTACGACCTTTAATAAAGCTAACTTGAACCAGAGAGATGAGATCATTCATCACCTCCTTCAATCTCTGAGTAATGACCTTCGAAACACATTTGTAGTGAACCGAGCAAAGCGAAATCTGCCTAAAGTGGGAAACCAACTCCGGATTGTCCCTCTTAGGGATCAAGGATATAAGAGTCCTGTTAGCTGAACCAAGAGGAATCAAGCCAGCAAAAACACCCTTAACAAAATTACATAAGGTAGGACCAACTTTCGACCACTTACTCTTATAGAAGAGAGGGGGAAAACCTACACCCGGAGCTTTGAACTTCCCCATAGAAAACAAAGCGCCACGAATTTCATCATCATTCGGACTACAAACGCCAGATCCTTAATGCAATTCAGATCCACACCGGGGAACCAAGTCTTAGTAACAAGAGTGGCAAGAGACACCGAATCATCATAAAAAATGTTTTACAAATACCCGACTACAAGATGCTTCAGATCATCTACATTTTCAATCCAATCACCCATATCATTTTTGAGAGCTATGATATTATTCCGTCTTCTCTTCATCTTTGTCTTTAAATGATAATAACGAGTGTTGCGATCCCTTTTAGAAATCCACTCGGCTTTGGATTTTTGGTACCATTTAATTTCCTCAAGTCTCAGCAACCTCTCCAATTCCTCCTATAATTCCAACTCCAAATTGCAGAGAAAATGGGAGTACAGATATGCATTTGACCTTTGGATGCCTTCAAGTCTCGCTAGAATATTATGCTTCCTCTTTTCCACCAAGTCGAACACATTCCTATTCCACACACAGATATCCTCTTGAAAATGAAGAAGAAAATGATTAAGATCTTCCCCCGGATGCCATTTCTCATCTAAGAAGGAATCATATGCTTCATGACTAGTCCACATAGCCTCAAACCTAAAAGGTCTATCCACCACACCAGCAGAACCCAACTTCCCCAAACACAAAAGAATGGGATTGTGGTTGGAAAACTTAGTTCAAGATAGTACCTTAAGATAGCACCGCGACAACTCCATAAGAAAGGGAGCATTCACCAACGCTCTATCCAACCTTTCAAATAGACGACAATAATTCAGCAAGCGAGGACCTCTCCAAGTAAATTTAGGCCCTAAGAAGCCCAAGTCGGAAAGATTGCAATCCTGAATTCTCTCTTGAAAGCACGAGATCCTGGCGTAATTTACAGATGAACCACCCGACCTCTCACTTGATTGAAGAATATCATTTAAGTCCCCAATCATGACCCAAGGATCTACAAAAAACAATGAAAGGATTTTCAGTTCCTGCCAAAGAAGCGTCTGCAGACTCGGCGTGGGAACAACATACATGGCTGTTAGAAAAAATTCATGCGACCCCGTCGGCGAGCATCTAATGTGGATAAACCGGCAATTAGTCCGGATGACCTCCACACCAATTCGATTACTCTTCCAGGCCATAATTAAACCCACAGATCTACCAATGCTCGGAACAAAAGCATAATCATCAAAGCCCAGTCGACTCAGACAACAAAACTTAGCCTCCTGGTCACATTTAGTCTCGGCCAAGATCAAGATAGAAGGACTCCCACCCCTGAAACCAGTCTTAATCTAACGAAGCAGGTTACTGCCACAAGCCCTCCGTGAGTTCCAATAAAAAATGGGATAAGGGTCTTAAGTGCCATGGAAGTTTTCACTCTGGAGCACTAGTAAGACGGATTTTTTTTTGCCTCTTATCTGCCCTGGAAGTATTAAAATCGTAGCAAAAATGCCCCTACCGTGACGGAGTTGCCACGTGGAACGTTAAATGAACACTTGGCGTCTAATGGAAGGCCACATATGATTGAAATTGGACATTTGGAAGTCAATACACTCTGAACCCTCTTCTCCCATGATGAAAAACAAGGAAGACAATGAGATATAGAAAAATTAACTGAGAATGGAAACGAACAGTAAACGCAAACACCAACTGAGCACAATCGACGAAGGAGATAAAGTGGCAGAAGGAAAGTGACTAGATTTCTTAAGAATTTCTTACGATTCTTGTATCAAAATGTGTGCAGCGGCGAGAGTGGACCACTCCAAACGAGAAGCCGTGGCTATCGGAGAAGAAGAAAAATGGACGAGCTCCGATCAAAGCCAATATGGCAAACAAATATCTTGGTAGCGGCAAGAATCAATATGAATCAATCGGATTGGTAGGGTTGTCGATCTGAGCAAAATTTCTGAGGATTGTGTTCCTCAATACTATCGAAAAATGCGATGCAAAAGAACCTTGATAGCGGCATCAACACCAGCGACAACAAGCTGGAAATCAAGATCCGGGATGTTCCACCGCGACGCGACGTTACCCAAGGCACGAACGACATTGACCGGGAGAAAAAAATAAAGATCCGGATTGAGAGATTGACCGGAAGAAAAAATCAAGATCCGGATTGAGATTCTTGTGAACGATGAGGATTTTTTTTTTTTTTTTATATGAACGATGAAGATTTAAGTTTGAGGCGAGAAAACACACTCAACAGGCCATCTGATCCTGTGATTTGATCGGCGAAGCAAGAAAGATCGATTTATCCTCCTAAAATTGCCTCCGTGGGTATGCCCTAATTTCTGTGGCTCTAATACGTGTGAGAGCAGGAGATGATGTGTCAACCAAATGTCCAATTTCAATCCTACCTGGCCTTCCATTAGACGCCAAGTGTTCATTTAACGTTCCACGTGACAACTCCGTCACGGTAGGGGCATTTTTGCTACGATTTTAATACTTCCAGGGAAAATAAGAGAAAAAAAAACTTATGTCTTACTAGTGCTCCAGAGTGAAAACTTTCATGGCATTTAAGACCCTTATCCCATAAAAAATTGAATCCATAAAAGCCTAATCGAAATGGGTTAGAAACGGAAGCCCAAATAGAATAAAGCAAATAATTAAATCAAATATTGACTCTCAGGTACCACACTAACCAACGAGCCCAAACTTGGATCTGCATCCTCAATGTCTTCCTCCATCTCCAAATCGTGGCCTGCATCACTTGGCCCACTCCAAAATTTCCCTTGCAAGCCACCTAACCTCTCACTATCACCAGGATCAGGTGGGACCACGAAAATTTGGTCGATAACGGTCAATATTTAGGGTGTGCATGGCAACCATTCATTGCCCAACAGTTTCGAGATGAAACAAGCTTTTTCCCGATTCTATGCTTTGGAAGAGTTCCGAGAATCAGAATTACGTTTGTTAACCCATTTTATTTTTACTCCGAGAATCAGAATTATGTTTGGTAACACAGTTTTCCTTCCCTTATTTGGGAGTTAAAAAAATAATAAGAGAGGAAGATGGAGGATTAATGAGTTATTTTTACCATTTTGCCCTTTTCTTTAATAATTATTATACTTTACAAATAAACTTAAATTTAAATTTCCTAAAAAAATTATTTATGTAATTTTTATATTCAAAAAATTATTTATGTGGCGGCGATGGCGATGGTGGCGGCGGCAGAATGGAGGTGTTGGGGTGGTGGCGGCGGCGCGGTGGTGGTGGCGACGGTGGCGGTGGCGATGGCGGTGGCGGTCGTGGTGGTGGGGTGGTGGCGGTGGTGGTGGGGCGGTGGTGGCGGTGGCGATCTTGGGTGGGGTGGTGGCGGTGGTGGTGGGGCGGGGTGCGGTGGCGGTCTTGGTGGGGTGGGGCGGTGGGGGTGAACGAGGGTAAATTTCTGTTTCAAGAGAAATAAGTCTTTTTTTTGAAGAAAAATTAATTCTCATTTTGTGCCCCGGAAGAGAGAAAAGAATTTTTAGCTTTTTTTTTTTTACTCCCCAAAGACAAAAATAAACGGTTCATCCCGGAGCAAAAAAAGAACCGATTTACCAAACACAATTCCCATCCATTTTTGTTTTAAGTACGTAAATTAAGAAAAAGTCATTTCGGGAGCGTTACCATCATGGCAACCATTCTTTGCCCTAAACATTGTTTCGAGATGAAAGAATTTTTTCTCGATTCTGCTTTGGAAGAATTCCGAGAATCGAATTACGTTTGTTAACTCATTTTATTTTTACTTCGAGAATCGAATTACGTTTGGTAACACATTTTTTTTCATTCCTAAAAAAATTCCTAAAAAAATTATTTATGTGGGTCGTGTTGGCGGCGACGGTGGTGGTGGTGGCGGTGGTTTGGTGGTGGGGGGCGGTGGCGGTGGTGGGGTGGTGGCGAGGGCTTGGTGGTGGTGGCGGTGGTGGGGTGGGTGTGGTGCGGTGTGGTGGCGGTGGTGGTGGCGGTGGGGTGGTGGCGACGGCTTGGTGGTGGTGGCGGGTGGTGGCGACGGCTTACAGTGGTGGAGCGGTGGTGGTGGTGGGGTGGTGGGGCGGTGGGGTGGGGTGGTGGGGCGGCGGCGGCGTGGTGGTAGTGGCGCGCCGGTGGTGGTGGGCCGGTGGTGGTGTTGGGGTGGTGGTGAATGAAGGTAAATTTCTATTTCAAAGAGGAATGAGTCTTTTTCATTTTAGAAAAATGATTCTCATTTTGTACCCCGGAACAGAAGCAGTAAATTTTTAGCTTCTTTTTTTATTCCCCAACACAAAAAATAAACCGGTTCATCTCGGGAGCAACAAAAAAAAAAAAAACCAGATTTACCAAACACATTTCCCATCCATTTTTGTTTCGGGGCACAGAAATTAAGTAAAAACTCATTCTAGAAGTGTTACCATGCACACCCTTAGTCTGAAACTTGAGGGTACAGCCTCATGTCATGTGCACCTTTTGAGTTGCTTTGTGAGGACCTTTAATGTTTAGTCCTCCATAGCTTTCTTTCGTTTTGGTTCTTCACATTTCATTATCCTTTAATCTCATCTTTCTGTTAATGAACTCTCAGTTTTGCTAAGCAAGCAAGTTATAAAGCAACTTTAATCTGTTTGCTAAAAGGATTTTGATACTCTTCAAGTTTTTCTTAACTGGGTTTCTCCAAATTTTGAGCTTAGAAATTTCCTCTTTGATAATCAATATAAAGAGGGAGAATTAGTTACAAGAGAATGGTTAATTCTTATGAGGCTCAGATTTTTCTTTAAGGTTATAAAGCTCACAAATCATATGATATGTGATATTTCTAAAAATTCCAGATATGCCCCTAGAAATTCCAACCCATTTTGTTCTCCCTTTCTCTAAAATGAACTCTGATCTTCCTTTTCCGATGTGGGTTCCTTCAAGTGTGCTTCATGGCTCTCATCAGCAACACCATCAAGATCATTACTATCAAACATAATATCAAAATCACTATCACCCACTTCTTCATAATCATTTTCATATTCAACTGCAAGTTCGCATGTTGGCTTTTCATAATCATTTCACCAATTTGCCCCTTTTTATCCGATGGGAGACAAATCTTCAGAGATTTCTCTCTCTCTAACCTCCTCCGTCCCTCACTATTCCTTCCACCACCAAAGCAAACTCAGGATTTTTAACAAAAGCAAAATTGTGAGCCCTCAATTTTAAACTATCTTTCATCAAAAATCAAAAATACTTTTTTTATGGGACTCCAAGAACAGGGAAAACAATGACCTCTGGAGAGTTGGCTCGTTAATCTATATGATATTCTACTTTTCTTGTCACTTTATTTTTCAATAATTTCAGTCTATTCACTTTTAACTTAATACTTAACAAGACAGGTTAAATTTTACGGTTCATATTGTAATAATAATTGGAAATATTAACTGATGCTAGTATAGAATATATGCAATTTTTTTTCTTATTTTTTGAAATTTATACTTTCCATTTGTCACTATACACGCTATTCTAGGGTTATAAGTCATTCAAAGTTACCTTACATTTTGAATCAGTTGTCTTTTTAATCTTTTTTTTTTCAGTATGTTAATTCAGGGACAAGACAATGCATGGATGATTAAAGGAGATGTTGCTCCTCTGAGATCATAGGTTGTTAGAAAGATTCATCGGTTATTTGATTTAATTGGGCTAAGAATTCTAAGGGATTGTTAGTTTCCATCAATGAAGTTGATGCAGTTTTGTGAGAGTAAGCAATGCTTCTACCCTAATTTCTCATTCATGTTTGATGTGCTTTTGTTACTTTCCATCAATGAAGTTGATGCAGTTTTGCTAGTCTCCTCCAGTCCAATCTGTTTGAGGACAGTGTGCTCGATCCTTCTCTGTTCCATGAATTGGGAGATTATAAAGTTGCAAAGCATCAAAACGGCCCATAAAGTTAGTGCATGGGGATATTTGTAGGTAGGTTCAATCAGAGATTTTTTTTTTTTTTTTTTTTTTTTTTTTTTTTCTCTGTAGTGGCATGTTACATTTTATCATGGCCATGCTGTTATTCATTACTTGTCCCTTGTTGATGAGGGGATTTTGGAATCTGACATGGTCAACAAATTTTTGAAAATATGGAATATCTTTTTTTTTTTTTTTTTTTTGAAGTTTCTAAGAAAAACCAACAATCTAATAGAAGTAAAAGTCGGGTAACTCGCTAAGATACTTTTTACAAGTTAACTTAAGGCAATTGAACTAACACCGACATAACACAATACAAAAAAACTTACTAAGGTGATACTTGCGTCTTTGTTTATCCGATAAAGAATTTTTTACAAGGATAAAAAGGTATATATGTAGTTTCAATCTTTTTTTAAGCATTCAGATGACATCCTTCAACTCTTAAAGGCTAATCCTTCTTAAGAGTAAAGATTACCAAAGTGGGTTTTGCCTCTCCCAATATATAAAAACATTTTTTATGCACACAACTTAGTTCAAGACCATAACATCATGTTTAAAGGAATTATGTCAAGCTTTGTTGGTTTCAACTTGATGCGCCATATATATATATATATATTTTTTTTTCTTTTGAAAGAAATAAGAGCAATGTATAACAATGAATGTCACAAGTTGGCAAAAGCATGAAAAAATGATTTTGGTAAGTAAAATGGCATGTGAACTGATGAAAAATGACAATTTGGTAATAAATCTTTACACATATATTCTACACATAGATTGAAATTTGATAAATAGGTCAAAGACTATATATCTATCTTTGAAAGAAAACTTAGAAACCAAATATTATAAATAGGACAAACATGGAATAAGTATTTGGTATCACATACATGCTTTCATCATATACTTCAGATATAACATCCCTAAAGAATGTTAACCGTACATAAATAAAGGTATCTAAACTGATAATATATAAATCCATTTCCACCACATATGCAATATAGTAACTACGATTTAGGATGAAGAAGCTTCCATGTGAATGTCGCGAACTGACACAAGGCTTTCTGCATAATGCCAAATTACAGTTTCAATGGAATATTTGCCCATGGCCAACATCTTAAATTCATTAGTATGAAGATTGCAGAAAACAAGGTCTTTTTCTCCTTTAATAACTCCAACTCCAACAATTTCATTTCTCCAAATAGTTCGTGGAACTGAAATGAGAGTATGATCGGAAGAGTTGCTTGTATATACTTTAGTCCAATTCCATCTCTCTCCTGATGTATCTACACACTTCCCAATCACCCATAAGTTAATGGCAAAATTCCAGGACAATGATCCGGTGCTTTCAATCCCACTCTTGTATTCAACCCTATTAGAAAGCATAGCCAGTTTGTTATCATACGCAGTAAGCCTACTCAAACTCGCACCTGCTACATGGGCAGATCTAGGGATTGGTGTCAATGCCAATGATTCCGCGGCTATGTCAAATGAAATTAGAAAACGTTCACTGGGTTTGCAGTAGCCCAACCAAAATATTGCTCCATCAAAACTGAAACCAGGAGCGACAAAAGACATTGTACCCTCTAATTTCCCAACTTCAACTTCTTGCCATGACCTTGTGCTTACTGAAAACACTTGCACTAAATAAACCTGAACATCATCCAGCCTAGAAGAAGAAAGTGTCACTATCTTATAATCATTAACAATTGGACTGAAACCAAATCCTACATTGCAAATCCCAGGAACTTTGGGCACTCGTAGGACCTCCCTAGTTGCTGGATTCCACAAAATAAAAGAAGATTTATGGTCGAGACAAAGCAAGCCATTACTGGAACCGATAATATCGCAGCAAGGCACTAAGGAAGGTGGAGTCTCATATTTAAGGACTTGCATATCACGATTGATCAAACATAAATAGCCCCCGCACTTGAAAGGAAGAACGGAGTCTTGCTGGGTGGAATGGCAGACGTGTTCTGCGATAAAAGATGGGGATTTGAAGAGATTCTTCCAATCTTTACATACACATTGAAATTGGATTAAGGATTTCACAGGAAGTCGTTTGAGAATATTTGTGAAAATTTCTTGAGGAAGATACGGTGCGTTGCTTTCCATTACAGTCGACTGACAAAAAGAAGAATTTCACAGATGAAAGGTTTCGCAATCAGCGGGAATAAGAAATTTATACCCACAACAGGGATCGTAAGACAGACCTGTTCAGGAGAAACAGCCGTCCTCGTCTTTCTCTGGGATCTTTTGCTGTCCTCGTCCTCCGCCTAGCTCGTTCGATGTGGTGTCCTCCGCCTGCGTGAGCACCAAGGAATAGATGGCGCCGTATGGTTTGAGGCCGATGGTTGAAGAAGCGTTTTATTTTTATCTCTGAATTTTAAATTATAAATAATCTAGGAAAAATCCCTAAATTGGAATAATCATCATCAATATCATCATAATCATCATCAATACATCATTATCCATCATCATAATCATCATCAATATTCAATGTTCCACTTAATAGGAATATTTGTTTATTAATGCATGCATTTATTTGGTTGCGTATTTTTCATCAAAATGATATTTCATTAATCATGCTTAACAAGTTTGTTTGTGAACCTTGATGCCCATCGACAGGAAAAATATCAGAAATCGATGACGGGCGACGGGCGACTAATCTTTTATTTCTAAATTGGGACAAATAAGCACCGACTTTTTGAATCTTTCTGTTATACATGTTTTAGGTTTGGTAAGTAGCAATATCAGAATGTTCGATGCAGCTGCTGCTCTAGGGGTATTATTTAGCAGCATCAATTCACCATTCTAGCTAGGTTGGCCTGCAAATGGTGTTGATCCATGTGTGCAGCACTGGAACGGCATTACCTGCTCGGGCAACCGTGTCACAGAGATGTAAAGTTTCATTCTCTCATTGCCTTCATATCACATGAAAACTTTTTGTTGGCACTGATTTTTGATGATTAGTCTTTTAGTACTTCTATCAGCAAGTTAGGGCCTTGGACTAACTGGAACACTGGGCTACCAATTGCAAACCTTGAAATTTGTGACCAACCTGTAAGATAATGGTCTCTGTATAAGTTGTCTAGGTGGTTGCTACTTTTGTGTTACATATAAGATATTGATCCTTTTTACTTCTATATAATTTTGGGCTGTATGATGTGAACATTACCCATTTGCTCCTTCAATGTAATGATGAATTCCTCTCGAATGCTTGAGACATTTTTTTATTTTTATTTTCTTTGAAAGATAATTTTTTTTAAAAAATGTCTCAAGCAGGATCTCTCTTTTGGTGGAATTCATGGTTTTGGTATTCTCTCATTTCTCAATCAAGGTTGTTGGTGGTTGTTTTTTTCTCTGTAGAGTCTGTCTTATGGCCCTCACCTGTAGATGCATCTAAGTCACTTACAAATACTACATCTATGGTAGTACTTAGTGCTGTCATAGCTTCAGTTGTTTCTCATGTTGGTCTTGGTTCTGAACCTTCCTTCAAAGTTCCGGATTATGACTTTCGTTCAATTGGTAATACTACATCTATGCATAAGGTGTTTTGTCAATGTGACGGAGGAAACATAAATTGGGTTATTTTATTATTATTCTAACATAAAGATGACTAAGATTCTTTGTTTTATAAAATTCGTTATTTCACTTTTTTCAGAGCTGCCATTGTATTTATATATTGCTGGGTACCTTTTGTGCCTTGGTGTCACTGGCCCTATCTTGGTGCAAAAACATTTTCTGATTACAAAAGTATCCAAAGATGGGGGGAAATTAAATAAAACAGTTTAGGAACAATTGGATTTCTGACAACATGAGCTACCTACCTTTATTTATGCTACTTCTTAGGGCACTCTGGTAGCTACAATAGTTTTCAGAAACATCTTTTAACAACGACTCTTATATGTTAATCCAATGTAACATAATAGCAAATATATTGGTCCTTGCATTGCCTTGATAACAGCATATGGTTGTTCAAGATAAACAGAAATTAGAAGTGTTCTCAAAATGGCTTTTACATTTGGGTGATGGTAAACTAGGTCTACCACATGATGGTATTGCAGATGTTGAAATTCTTGAAGAATTGCTTATTCGTTATTTTGAAGATCCAATGCATGCAATTGTTTCAGCTACTAATCCAAACCTGTTAGAAAATCTAAGTAATTCATATTGCTTTAATAGCTGAGCTATCCTATGTCCTACGATTGAAAGCGTCAACAATGTAAATCAATGGATGTTTTCTTTATTACCTGATGAGTTGATGGAGTATTATAGTTATGATACAATTTGCAACCCATCTCAAGAAATAATAGATTTGAAGATTTATATACCAGTGAATTCTTGAACACAATTAATTGATCAGGGCCTGCCTATGCATAGTCTTATTCTTAAGGTGGGAGTACCTATAATGCTGCTAAAGAATGTAGATCAAGCTACTGGGTTACACAACAGAACTCAGTAGCACATCACTCTTCTTCGAACAATTGTTATCGAAGCAATTACATTATTAAATGGGTCAAAATCAAATCAAAAGGTTTTAATTCATAGGATGGATATGAAGCCATAGGATCGTAGTCTTGTCTTCCTTCTTAGATGAGAAGAAGGCAATTTCCAATTACTTTGTTTTTTACAATGACAATTAACAAAAGTCAAGGGAAATCATTACAATATTTTGGTTTATACCCATCAAAACCTGTGTTTACACGTGATCAATTATATAATTATATATTACTTTATCAAAAGTTAATCACATTAAAGGTTTGAAAATTCTACTAGACGGTAGGAGTAATCATCAAAGGTCTGTAACAACCAACGTGGGTTATAGGGAGAAATTAAGAAATCTGGAGAGCAACATATATGATACATCATCAAGGCAAATTGTGAAGAACTTTGATATGTGGTTATGGAGGACCTTTATTATATCAATGTTTCGTTTATTTTGTGCTATCTGGAAGGAGATGTTGTTTTGTTAATAAGGAAGACATATATTGTAATTTATAATATATTGTCGGAGTTGTTATTTGATGGGTCGCATTACCTTTTTGATAGTGGGCATGTGTTGGTGCATGAATTTTAGTTGAATATGTTTTGACAAGTTCTTTTATGCTTTGTATGCATTGAAGGGTGATGAATGGTAGGACAATCTGTGTACTGTACAGTTGTAGATGTTGCACCCGTGCAAGCCTGGGGTTCTGCTTGTATTCAAAATGACAAAGGGGTATAAGGGTCTGATTTGTCATTTTTAAAATTAAATGAAATTGACAGAAATGTCCCACTAAATTTAAAAAACATGCTTCCATTTTTTATAATGGTTTAACAAGTTCTGATAAGATTTTCCTAAATTCCAATTTAAAAACTATCACTTGCTACAATGGCAAGGTATTTTAATAAAATCTAATTTGTAAAAAATAAAATCTTATCAGAACTTATTAAAACTTTATATGAAATTTTGGTATTTTATAAGAAATATAACTAATTTTAATTAACTTCATTAATTTATATTAAGTTGTTATTAATTACTTATAATAATAAATGGAGGGAGTACTTGCTTTTTATTATTTTTTTCATAAAAAATGCTGAAAATATAAGTTTGACATATTCTATCATTAACTATTAATGTTGTGATTCAATTTGATTTTATTTTATTAAGTTATGGAATGATTAATTAATTTTGCAATAATTCAAGGGAAAATTATAATAAAGGACCTAAAAAAAATAATATTTATTAAGAAGGACCATAAAAATGGTAATTATTTTGAAGGACCATAAATTAAAACATTAAAATAGAAAGACTAAATTACCCTTAGTCATATTCCTTATATTCTTTCTAATTAAATCAGAATTTGGAGTGATTACTCATTATCCTCCAAATCTTCTTCATTATGAGAAAACCATGGAGAGAGATGATGGAAAAACTGAAAAAATTTATGATCAGGAACTGAGTATATTCATGACTGGACATTTATAAGTTTTTTGTTGATAATATGAAATATATAACTTAGATTGGAGAAGGAAGGAAACAATTTCCTTTTGCTTATATATGATATATAGTCATTGAAGTGTAATTGCTAAAAAGTTTCATCTCATGATGGCGAAGGTTCAATTTGCAAATTGAGGGGATTATCTTCGATTTGAAAGGAAAAAAAAAAAAAAAAAAAGTAGCTTTATTTTGCTGAATAATATGAATTGTAAGAGAGATGGAAAAGGAAGTCACCTTGATCATAAATGAGAGGAGATTTCGGTGCAGTAGAGAGACGCCAACTTAATTGATTCTGATTTGGTCTCTAATTGTCATTACTATCAATCACTCCAAATTCTGATTTAGTTAGTGAGAATATAGAAAATCTAGGTAAGGGCAATTTAGTATTTCTATTTTAATGTTTTAATTTCTGTTCCTTCAAAATAATTACCATTTTTATGGTCCTTCTTAATAAATATTATTTTTCTTTGGTCCTTTATTATAATTTTCCCATAATTCAATAGAGATTGTAAATAATATATAGATGACCCGCGTAGAGATTTATTCTTGGTCATATTTCATTATCAAATTAAATGATTTTTACTCATTTTATAGTCTGAACTAATGGCTATATATAATAGGTATAAAGTCTTAAATACTAATAATTCAATAGTATTATTAATCACTTTGTTTGCAAAAAATTGTCATTCTCTTTGCCCTCTCATTATTACACACTCACGCATGAGAAGGTGGATTGTAAAACGATCATGCAAAGTTGCGAAGTCCATGAGTTATTCCATATTTAATATGTATCGTATACGCAAAATAAAATGCTATGAAGGATTAAAAAAATAACATATTCATTTTTTACGTGGTCGTTCATGTAATTTTTTAATGTGTACCGTTTTTGACACGTAAAAATAGAAGAAAATCTTTTTTATGCACACAACTTGAACAAAAGTATCTAAACAAATAATATATAAATCCATTTCCACCACATGGACAATATAGTAATTAGGATTTAGGATGAAGAGGCTTCCATGTGAATGTCGCGAACCGGTACAAGGTTTTCTGCATAATGCCAAATTACAGTTCTATTGGAATATTTGCCCATGGAAAACATCTTCAATTCATTAGTATGAAGATTGTAGAAAACAAGTACTTTTTCTCCTTTCGTAGCTCCAACTCCAACAATTTCATTTCTCCAAATAGTCATTGGAATTAAAAAGAAAGTACGATCGGGAAACGGGTGGCTTGTATATACTTTAGTCCAAATCCATCTCTCTCCTGATGTATCTACACACTTCCCAATCACCCATAAGTTAATGGCACAATTCATGGAAAATGATTCGGTGCTTTCAATCCCACTCTTGTATTCAACCCTAGTTGTAGAAAGCATAGCCAGTTTGTTCTCATACGCAGTAAGCCTACTCGCACTTGTTGCATGGGCAGATCCAGGAATTGGTATCAATGCGAATGATTCCGCTGCTATGTCAAATGAAATTAGACAACGTTCTCTAGATTTGCAGAAGCCAAACCAAAATATTACTCCATCAAAACTGAAACCAGGAGCGACAAAAGACTTTGTACCCTTTAATTTCCCAACTTCTTTCCATGACCTTGTGCTTAGGGAAAACACTCGCACTAAATAAGCCGAAACATCATCCAACCTAGAAAAAGAGAGTGTCACTATCTTATAATCATTAACAATTGGACTGAAACCAAATCCTACATCGCAAAACCCAGGAACTTTGGGCACTCGGAGGACCTCTCTAGTTGCTGGATTCCACAAAATAAAAGAAGATTTATAGTCGAGACAAAGCAAGCCATTACTGGAACCGATGATATCGCAGCCACGACGCACTAAGGAAGGTGGAGTCTCATAGGAAGGTGGAGTCTCACATGTAAGGACTTGCATATCACGATTGATCAAACATAAATAGCCCCGGCACTTGAAAGGAAGAACGTAGTCTTGCTGGGTGGAATGGCGGACGTGTTCTGCGATAAAAGATGGGGTTTTGAAGAGATTCTTCCAATCTTTGCATACACATTGAAATCGGATTAAGGGTTTCACGGGAAGTCGTTTGAGAATATCTGTGAAAATTTCTTGAGGAAGATATGGTGCGTTGCTTTCCATTACAGTTGACTGATAAAAAGAAGAATTTCACAGATGAAAGGTTTCGCAATCAAGAGGAATAAGAAATTTATACAAACAATAGGATCGTAAGACAGACCTGTTCAGGAGAAACTGTCGTCCTCTGTCCTCCATCCTCCGTCCTCGTCTTTCGCTGGGATCTTTCGCCGTCGTTGTCCTCCACCGTGCTCGTTTGATGTGGTGTCCTCCGCTTGCCTGAGCACCGAGAAATAGATGGCGCCATAGGGGGGTGAAGAAGCGTTTGTGGTTTGAGGAATGGAGGGTTGAGGCAGGCTCTCTAAATTATAAATAGTCTAGGAAAAATTCCTAAATTGGAATAATCATCATCAATATCATCATTATCAATCATCATAATCATCATCAATATTCAATATTCCACTTAATAGGAATATTTGTTTATTAATGCATGCGTTTATTTGGTTGCGTATTTCTCGCCAAAATCGTATTTCATCGACGGGCAAAATATTAGAAATCGGGGACGGGCGATTAAGCTTTTATTTCTATTGGGACAAATAAGCACCGAGTTTAGGAATCTTTCTGTTTATACATGTTTTAGGTTTGGTAAGTAGCTGTATCAGAATGTTCGATGCAACTGCTGCTTTAAGGGTATTATTTAGCAGCATGAATTCACCATCCTAGCTAGGTTGGCCTGCAAATGGTGATGATTCATGCGTGCAGCACTGGAATGGCATTACTTGCTCAGGCAACCGAGTCACAGAGATGTAAAGTTTCACTCTCTCATTGCCTTCATATCACATGAAAACTTTTTGTTCGCACTGATTTTTGATCATTTCTTCTATCAGCAAGTTCCCTGGACTTGGATTAACTGGAACACTGGGCTTGTACAATTGCAAACCTTGAAATTTGTGATCGACCAACCTGTGAGATAATGGTCTCTGTATAAGTTTTCTAGGTGGTTGCTACTTTTGTGTTACATATTAGATATTGATCCTTTTTACTTCTATATAATTTTGTGTTGTATGATGTGAACATTACCCATTTGCTCCTTCAATGTAATGATGAATTCCTCTCGAATGCTTGAGACATTGTTTATTTTCTTTGAAAGATAATAAAAAAGGGAAAATCCCATATAAAGCTACCTAAAATAGGTAAATTCTAAATTAAATTGGTAAATTCAACAAATCCTTAATTGAGTCATTAACATAATTTAATTAGGATTTCAAAATGTGGGTATAATAACTTTAATGCCCTCTACTCTCTTCTCTTCCCTATTCAGAGGTTTATTGTTCTATTACTTTATTGCTTTATAAATCAACATTAATCTATAATATAATAAAATATGATTCACTAAATTAAAGGAATTTTTTATATTCTAAAAGGATAATCAAGAATAATTCAAGAAATTAAGTGGAGGGGAGATCAGTGGAAACATCTTATCGAACACATGCATGATAGTATCATTGATATCAATTTAGTACCCTCCGGTCCTAATTATAAGAACTATTTACGAGAATTTGGAGAGATTAAGGAGAGGAGTGAAATTAGTTAATTATAATTATTTTCTAAAAATACCCTTCTTAAAATTTAGAATGACATCAAAGAAGAGATTTTTTGAAAAGTTACTTTCGGGAGATTTTTATTTTGTAGGTCGAGGAGTTGCTCAATAGGTGTTACAAAAAGTGAATATGTGCATTTTCAATGCTTGTTTATTATTGCAACCATGATTTAATATGGTTAAGAATTTTTTTTTTTATTATTGCAAAATCCTTGCGGAAGAAAATAGTTATACCTTGTTTGAAACACTTTTAGGAAAACTTGGATTATTATTTTATTCAAATAAAATCAGCGCAAATGAATTTCTTTTCATTTATGAATTATTATATAACTTACATTATTATTTAGGTACTTATGACTAATTATTATAGTCTTTACTTATGATCGAGGAAGTATCAATAGGGGCATTTTAGGAAGAAGACCAAAACTAACTCCAAAATGTGTTCCTATAATTAGAACCGGAGGGAGTATTTTTTTAGTTGAAAAATTAATTTATTGATATTATCGATAAAAAAAATAAGTGTGAGTTTTTTAATAAAAAAAAATAATGTATTTATTTTTTATCAAGCTAGACAAAAACCAAAAAATAAAAAAGGCAAGCATAACTCATGCCAATTTCAATTTGCAAAAATCAATTGAAACAAAAGTAACTTATCCAACGTTAATTTGAACAAACTCTGAATAATTTTCCCTAACACATAAATGTTTTTTAATACAAGATATTAATATTAATAATTTATTTTTAATCATAGACGAGTAAATTTGATTTACTTCCAAGAATATTTTAGATGAAAAGATATTAAATGTACCTAAAATGCTTTACATATGAAATATAAAACTTTCTACAAACTTTATATGTGAAAAAAATGTATTTAAATTTATAATTAATATATCTATTGAGAAAATTGTTCATGTTAATAAAATGAACTCTTGTTTAAAACTATCGTACATTTTTGTTGTTATCGTGGTGGTTAATATATTTTTTTAATCATAAAATGATGGTTAATATATTTAAATTATAGACAAATTAAATTTTTTTATTAAATACTAATATTGATATATATATATATATATATATTGAAAAACGTAAGTTATAGAGTAACGAAATTCTTTAAAGAGGAGAGAGGGGAGGATGTTAAAGTCATTTTACCCATATTTTGAAATTCTTAATTGGGTCATTGACTTAATTATAGATTTTTTTGAATATACCAACCTGATTTAGAATTTTCCTGTTTTAAGTAGCTTTTTATGAGATTTTCCCTAAAAAAAATGTCCCAAGCAGGGATCTCTCTTTTGGTTGAATTCATGGTTTTGGTATTCTCTCATTTCTCAATCAAGGTTGTTTGTGGTTGTTTTCTTCTCTGTAGAGTCTGTCTATGGCCCTCATCACCTGTAGATGCATCTATGTCACTTACAAATACTACATCTATGTCAGTACTTAGTGCTGTCATAGCTTCCGTTGTTTCTCATGTTGGTCTTGGTTCTGAACCTGCCTTCAAAGTTCCAGATTATGACCTTCGTTCAATTGGTAATAATACATCTATACATAAGGTGTTTTATCAATGTGACGGGGGAAACATAAATTGGGTTATTTTATTATTATTCAATAGTTTTCAGAACCATCTGTTAACAACGACTCTTATATGTTAATCCAATGTAACATAATAGAAAATATATTGGTCCTTGCATTGCCTTGATAACAGCATATGGTTGTTCAAGATAAACAGAAATTAGAAGTGTTCTCAAAATTGCTTTTACATTTGGGTGACGGTAAACTAGGTCTACCACGTGATGGTATTGTAGTTGTTGAAATTCTTGAAGAATTGCTTATTCGTTATTTTGAAGATCCTATGCACGTTATTGTTTCAGCTACTAATCCAAACCTGTTAGAAAATCTAAGTAATTCATATTGCTTTAATAGTCGAGCTATTCAATGTCCTACGATTGAAAGCGTCAACAATGTAAATAAATGCATGTGTTCTTTATCATTACCTGGTAAGTTGATGGAGTATTATAGTGATGATACAATTTGCAACCCATCTCAAAAAATGATAGATTTGAATATTTATATACCACTGAATTCTTGAACACAATTAATTGATCGATCAGGCCTGCCTATGCATAGTCTTATTTTTAAGGTGGGAGTACCTACAATGCTGCTAAAGAATGTAGATCAAACTGCTAGATTATTTAACAAAACTCAATTGCACATCACTCTTCTTCGAGGCGATGAGGCCGGGGGCCATGCCCCCAAAAAAAGTTCAGATTTTTTTTTTAATTTTTTTTTTTTTTTTTACTGAAATGTTTTGAATATAATTCTTTGGTGCTTCTATTTATTATACTTGGTTAGTTATATGCGCAAGGAAAAATCATGGCCGATTAAAGATGGCCGGATACTACGTGATTACAATTATGAAACTAAAATAAAATCTCAATCAAATCATATATATAGCAATCCCTAAAATCTTTCATATTAGTTAGCCATTTTTTCTAGGGCAACAAATGGTGAGTTCCTCCAAATAATGTTTTTTATTGACAGAATTTTATAGAAGAAAAGAATAAAATCAATCCCTATAATCTCTCCTATCTAGATTTCAATTCCTTCAAATATTTTCTAAGGACTCTGCGTGCTTGAATAGTGAGAGTTGATCAAGAGCTGCCAGTGCGAGATCTGAGGAAGACGAGACAATAGACATTTACCTCAACAACAGCAATCTACGCCACCAATGACTAGCAAAACAAGATCGACCACTCGAATCCCAAACAAACTTATCAAAATCATTTGGATGTAAATTCTCCGATCTTATTTCTTTACTCAACTCCATATTTACTTTATTTGGTCTTGATTCTTTTCCAATATAAGAAATTTCCTAATCGGTAAATCTCATTCAAATCTTCGAGTTTGATAAATTTCGATTTATTAATTTTGTATTATAAATTACATTGACTTTTACTATTTTGATATATTATATAACAAGCAATCTTCAAGAATTTCATGATATCTTCTCATTTTGTAATTGATATGGCATCTATATTAGAGAAAGGTATGTTATCTTATACATTGGAATTGTTAAAATACTTTTATTATAACTCTAAATATTTTAAACATGTTATATAATCATAAAATTTCTTAATGAGTTAATGAGTATACATTTGGCCCCCCAAATATTTATTTCAAAATCCGCCACTGCTCTTCTTGAAACAATTGTTATCCAAACAATCACATTAAATGGGTCAAAATCAAATCAAAAGGTTTTAATTCATAGGATTGATATGAAGCCATCAGATCGTAGTCTTCCTTCTTGGATGAGGAGATGTTGCACCCGTGCAAGGCGCATGGGGAGTTTCTGCTTGTATTCAAAATGACAAAGGGGTATAAGGGCTTGATTTGTCGTGTTAAAAATAAAATGTAAATGACAAAAATGTCCCTCTAAGTTTAAAAGATATGCTTCCATTTTTTTATAAATGTTTAACAAGTTCAACTAAGGTTTTAACAAATTCCGATAAGATTTTCCTAAATTTCAATTAAAAAACCACCACTTGTTATAATGACAAGGTATTGATTCCACTTTTAATAAAATCTTATTAAAACTTGTTAAAACCTTATATGAACTTGATAAACTTGTATGGAATCAATACATTGTCATTGTAGCAAGTAGTTGTTCTTGAATTAGAATTTGTTAAACCTTATCGAACTTATTACAAGCTCATCTAAACCTATAAAACCCTTAGCAGAATTGGGAATCAACACGTTGCCATTGAAGCAAGTGATGATTTTTTAATTGAAATTTATGAAAATCTAATTAGAAATTGTTAAACCCTAATCTGAATTTTTTAAGCCCCTATAAAAAAAATGGGAGCATGTTTTTTAAACTTAGAGGGGCATTTTTGTCATTTTCATTTAATTTTGAAAAGGGAAAAATCAGACCCTTACGCCTCTCTGATATCATAAATATTCGGAACACCTTTTTGTCATTTAGTTTATTTAAAAGTTATTTTTCAAGAATTTTCCCAATAATTTATCCTTTCTTTATCATAAATAATCTAGGGAAAATGACAGATAAAGAACTTTAAAAAGAAGAAATGATCGAAAGATGTTTCCCTATTTATAATACTAGAGAAGTATTAGGCATGATCTGTCCTTTAACTATTACGCTCACACCTTTTTTAAAAAAAAATAAAAAGTAATTCCCACTCTTGCCGGTAGCCAGCGACATACTTTTTGGTGCTAGAGTTCCAACGAGAACATTTATTGGTAAACAAAAATTATTAAAATTTAATGAAATGTAGGGAATGCCTTAAAAATATTGAATATTTGTTTTGTTATTACTTAGTGAATGAAAGTTGTTAAAATATAAGGAAATGTGATGAATTCTTTAACAAAACTTGTAAGTGACTTGATAATGTAGATTTATTACTTGGTAAACAAAAACTTTTTAAAACCTAATAAAATATAGTGAATTCTCAAAATCTAATAATGGTAACTTTGTTGTCAAATTTTTTGCTGTCTGCCTTGTGGTGGAATATGCTTCACAAGTATAAGCTACTTCAACTATTCACTAGGGAAAAAAAGTAGCTAACCCATTAAATATATATTAAATTCATTTTTTTTTCAACTATAACGACATTAAATGGGGTTTTTTTTAAAAAAAATACAAAGAATTACATTTAAGCATTATTTATAGTGAAAAAGTTGATAAATAAGTATTAGTTACTTTGCAGTGATTTATATTTGATGGTTAAACTTTATTCGATTTATTTTTTATATTTAATTTTTTTCTTTATTTTTGAATTTATTTATATATATCTTAATGTTATTTCTTTCATGATTCAAATTGTCATAATTATATTTGTTTTTCAATCCTATTGAAGATTTTATTGCTAGGATGATAAATGATCTAAGTCAAAATGCTGGTACTCTGCGTGTAAAACTTTTAGAGTACATACTTTCCATACATAAAAATTTATCATGTCTTTTTCAGCAATAAAATTATTACTAGTTGATTTTTCCTAATTTTCCTTTTTAAGGAAAAAATTAGTGTCACCATTGTTCTCAAACTTATGAGTTAACACTCTAAGTTTACCATTTTTACTTTCTAGCATATTAAATCGAGTTGAGTTGAATCACCGGTAAACTCGTGACTATAGCAATCTCGGTTAAACTCATGAGTTTACCATTTTTACGTTTTTAGCTTACAAAATCATATTAACTCGCACTTAAACGCATGTTAAGTTTTTTATTTGATCATGTTCAACCGCCCTTATATATAAGTTTTATAGAAATTTCTTTATTAGATATGGTAAATTTTAAATGTTGATGGATTTAATTTCAATTATTTGGATTTAACATATATTTAAATCAAATTGTTATCATTTTTTTATATTTCAATTATTTATTATACACTATTAATACCTATTTAATAGTAAAAGTAAATTTTTATGAGTTTACGATTCGAGTTCACGATATGAGTTTACGTCATTACTACGAGTTTACTTAATGAGTTTCACAGCCTTAATGTCGGCTACGTTGTTTAAGCGTGCATGGTAAATATTTTTTTAAAAAAAATCCAAATCAATTAATGCTCAATTAATTGTTCACATCATTTACCACTGCCATTCTTGGTCCAAGTTTAACTTCAAACAGATATGCCTTCAATGATTCTTGGATATCAAAATTTTCAATAATTCGTTCATACATGTTGAAATGTAGTACTAAAACGGACAATAGTAATATGATTATATCTTTTTTTAATATATTATTTAATTAACAACTTTAAAACTTTTTTTTTTTTTTTTTTTTTTTTAATTTTTTATTTTTCTCCAATTTATATTATCAAGTTTCCCGATTTATATTATCAACGTTGATATTAATTGAGTTCTTTTTATAAAAATAAAAACTAAACTTATTTCATATTTTTCAGGATATAATAGGTTAATTAGATTTTTTAATTTTATTGACATTACATGAATTTTTTAACCCACATATATTGCTTCTAAAAAAAAATAAATCATACAAACTTTTTTGGTTTAGCATATAGGATGAAATATAAAAGACATTGACTTTTATTAAAATTATATAGCTCCATTTTTAATTAAATTTTTTGTGATTTTGAAAAGAATTATAATTTTTACAAATTGAAGAGTGCCTAATTTTTTTCATAGATATATATTCAAGTTGTGAAAAATTAAAATTGAGAAAACTATTGTTTAATTTAATGAAACTTAGAATTTTGTATTAGTTTTAAAAATAGAATGTGGAAGAGAATGTAGGAGAGAATGGAGAAGATTTTGTTGGGGACATTTTAATTCTTTTAATTTTATATTTTTATATTTAGTCCTTCTAAATAACTATAATTTTTATGGTCCTTCTCCGTTAATATCTTTTCTTCTAGATCCTTTATTTAATTTTCCTTTTTTTTTTTATTGGAGGATAGTATCTCCCGTAATTTTTCTTTCCATTGAATTTATTTATCATTAGATTAGGTTTTAATGTTTGAGATTTATTATGTAAAAATAAAAAATTTAATAATATTATTTAATATTTAATATTACAATAATATTTTTGATCTAGTATAAAATCTCAACCATTATAAACTAATCTAGTGGTGGAGAAATTAAATGGAGAAAAGATTTAGTGAAAACACTCATTGTTGTCACTTGTCAAACTCACGAGTTGACTCGCTAAATTTAGTGTTTTTACGTTTTTAACTTACCAAATCGAGTCAAATCACAAGTAAACTTGTGATCAACACTCATTTTTGTCAAACTCACGAGTTGACTCGTCGAGTTTAGTGTTTTTACGTTTTTAACTTACCAAATTGAGTCAAGTCACTAGTAAACTCGTGATCGTTGTAAACTCGATTAAACCCACGAGTTTATATACTGAGATTATCGTTTTTACATTTCCAGTTTACAAAATCATGTTAACTCATCCTTAAACTTGTATTAACTTCTTCGATTTAATCATGTTCAACAACTTTAAATATAAATTTTATAGAAATTTCTTTGTTAAATATGATAAATTATGAATGTTGATGAATTTAATTTCAATTATTTGGATTTAAAAAATATTTAAATCAAATTTTAATTATTTTAATATTTGAATGATTTAATTATACACTATTAATATATATTTAGTGGTAAAAAAATAAATTTTGGAAAATTCTTTAATTTCATTAAATTAAATTAATAAGTCTTAGAACGAAGGAAGTAATATTTATTGGAATATCTTTGTTTTATAAATTAATCTTTTTATTAATTTTGTTTGTATTACAGGTATAAATTGTGTAGAGCATAATTTAACAGTTAAGTTTATTTTTTCATGTTCAAAATAATAGTTTTATAAAATATTAAATCTGGACCATCTATTTTTTTAAATATGAGGGTGGAGATCAGATACTAAAAAGAAAAAAAGGAAAATGATTCTGAGAGAATCCAAACCCCTACTATTAGTGGATTGTTTGTAGCATGATACTGAAACCTAGACCAATTATTCGATCCAAAAAAAAAAAAAAAAAAAAAAAACCTAGACCAATTATTGAAATGGTCGAAGTAGTCGTTAGGTGGTCAATGGTCTAAAGTCTAATTTACCATTTTTTATTTATTTATAAATCTAATCTAATTTTCATTTACCAAAGAAAATTAGTTGACTTAATAATTATAGACTAAATTTTCAATTTCGTCTATATTTATGAATGAGTATTTTTCACCTCTTTCTTCTCTCTTTATCTTTTATTACGATTAATATAAACAAAATTGTAACACTCTCATTTATTATTATGAAAATAAACTTATAATAAGAACACATTTTTTTTTTCAATATGGACTTATGAATAGGACTAGATTGGTAATTAAATTGGGATTAAGCTAATTATGATTAAAATAATATCCTTTAAATAATATTCAAATTTACATATAACAATGAAAAGAGTAATAATTAAATAGAAAGGTATTAATACACAAGTAAATTCAGCATTCATGTATAAATTAAAGCTCACGTAATTTTTTTTTTTTAAAAAAAAAACGTTACTGAAATACAAATATGATTGGTGTGGTTTTAAAATTGAATTGATATTGTTTTAAACTTAATAAGGAGAGAAAAAGAAAAGTAGAATTCCACACAATGCGTCTAAAACTCTTGATCGAACTAAGAGATTGGTTTCTTAGCTTGTTGGAACTAGCCAATTTACTCGAGTTGAATTTTAATACCATGCTTTATTGGACTTGATTTTTCTTCTTTTCTTTTTCTGCTCACTGTTGTCTTTTTCCTCTTTAATAACCATTTGATCAAAATCTAATAGTCCATAAAAAAATATTATTACATGAAGAAAATGATGAGAAGGAAATGGAGAAAAGGACTAAAAGAAAATATTAAATGTGGATCATTAGATTTTGATCCAATAGTTGTAAAAGAAAAAAATGATGGCAAGACAAGAAAAAGAAAAGGAGAAAAGCTAGATCCACTTTATAACTACTCGGTAGTCTTAATTATCATGTAAATAGGCCGAGTCAAGGTTTTAAATTCTAAATATATATATTGAATCAAAATTTCAATATAAAATGAAAAAAAAAATAAAAAAAGCTAAGCAAATCATAATGAAGGTGCTTGGCCAAAAAACAAAATAATAATGTATGTGAAATGCTTGTTCATCATGTGAAGGTGCTTGTGTCGGTGATTAATTATAGACAAAGTTGATTTATGACCGCAAATCCACACATTTAATTTTTGTGTGTTATTTTTGCCTCTTGCAAAGGTAAAAGCACTTTCTCATATAATTGCGGGTTTCGTGGCGTTAGTCATGCATATCATCTTTTTACCTTCAGCCAAAACCTTCAAATTCTACAAATTGTTAACTCTGCTAATTCCAAGTAAATGTTTTTGTTAACTATATGCTTATATAAATGTATCAACATAAAACTTAAAATAACTTAAATTTTTAATATTTTTAAATAATTTTCCTCATAAATTTTATATTATATATAGATGTTTATTACAAAAATATTTCTCTAGAATAACTTTGAGAAACACACTTCCTATGTTGTAGGAGAAGTGTATTCTCATGTCCCACACACACATAAAACACACACACACACATATAATTAGCATTATGTATATATGTGGATCCCACCATTTCATGTGTGTATAGGAATCTTCTTCTTCTTATGCAACATAAGAAATTTAAACCCCACTAACTTTTTACATAAACCTTAAATATAATCATCTCCATCTTAAAACATAATAAGTTTTTAACTTTATTCCTATTTAATAATACGAAGGAATGAGGAGTAAAAAAGATAAGTTAGAGATAAAATTACACATTTATATATTTCTCTCTTATCCTATTTTCATCTCATTTTAAACATACTTCATTAGAACCAAAGAAATTAAAACCTTAAACACTTGATTAAAATTTAACAACACTCTAATTTTACTCCATTTATATGAAAAGTTTAATGATTGTGAGTCATTAATAGGACTAAAACAATTTTATCTTTTTACCTTATAAATAAGATCAAAAAAGGAATAAATTTAATTAAGTGAAGTTATACTAAGGAAAAAATATTTTTTCTCTAACCTATAAATAGAATTAGAGGAGCATTGTAAATTACATATCCCAAAAAAAAAAAAAAAAAAAAAAAAAAAAAACACACACACACACACACACAGAAAAAATGTAGCGTGTGAGAAGTTCCAACAAAACACTGAATTATATCGTAATAACATGCATTTACGAGGGGCATTTCCGTCACTAAATACCGTACGCTAACCATGCAAAGTTGGATTTCTCTCATGATCATTTTCTCATCATCCCTCATAATCTCTAAATTACATTCATCCAATCAATACAATACTACTTTCACTTTTCTCTCACTTTCCCAAATCAAGGGCCTAGATGAGGCCAATGAGAGAAAATAGAAAATAAGATAAGGAGAAGATCTCCTTCCTACGGATACTCTCTTTCTCTCTCTTCGCTTTCTTTTATTTGAGACACTAATGGGTTCCTTTCTATTTTTGGTTACTATGATTCTTGTCCTTGCTTTCTCCATTCACTCTTACCCGCCGTCTGACCGGGCGGCTCTATTAGATTTCAAAGCCACACTCACTAAACCCTACTTAGGCATCTTCAACTCATGGACCGATACGAACTGCTGTCTGAATTGGTACGGCGTCAGTTGCGATCCCACCAGTGTGTGCGTCTCCAACATCAACCTCCGTGGAGAGTCAGAGGCCCGATTTCTGAGAAAGCAAGTCGCACTGGCTACATGACCGGCACCCTCTCGCAGGAGCTTTGCAAGCTCCACCACCTCACCAACCTTGTCGTCGCCAACTGGAAGCTCTCCTTCCGGCGAGATTCCTCAATGCATGGGCAACCTCTCTTCTCTCCACGTCCTAGACCTAAATGGCAACCGCATCTCCGACGAGATTCCTGCCGGAATCGGATACTTGCAGGCGCTCACTTCGTTGAACCTCTCCTACAATCATCTCAGAGGTAGGATCCCGCCCTCCATTGTCAACCTCGCCTCACTTATCACCTCGATCTCAGCAACAACCAGCTCATCAGCGAAATTCCCTCCGATTTCGGCAAACTCAGCATGCTCAACCGTGCGCTGATGAACAAAAAGCAACTCACTGGTTCGATTCTGACGGCAATCACTTCCATGAGCCGGCTCACTGACTTGGATTTGTCCATGGACCATCTGAGTGGTTCAATACACAGCGAGCTCGGTTCAATGCCAGTTCTTTCGACCCTAAATCTATATAGTAACTCTCTGTTGGGTCGAATCCCTTCAAATCTACTGGGTAACTTGCGTATGGGTATCCTGAACCTGAGCCAAAATGGGTTGGAAGGCCAAATCCCATATGTGTTCGGGTCCAAATCATCCTTTATGGTGTTGGATCTATCCTACAACAATTTGAAGGGTTCGATACCCAGTTCGCTATCATCGGCCAAGTATATCGGCCACTTAGACCTGAGCCACAACCATCTGTGTGGGTCCATACCCGCTTTTAATCCGGTAATTTTTTTTTCGGGTCTCCGTTGAGATCATCTGTGTGGGGAAGCTTCCTCCTTTGCTAACAATGACTGTTTGTGTGGAAATCCTTTGAAGACTTGCTAAGAAGTGGCCCGACCTGGAAAGAGTTCTTGGTACCCGGAATGTCACTTATCTCGTTGATTCTCACAAACAAGTCACAGTTAAGTGTGTCTGTTTTATCAATACTTAAAACATAATTTGTGATATGTACATAATTTGTGGTGTGTATGTGTGTGATACTTAAAACATAATTCGTGATATGTACATAATATTGTGTGTGTGTCGGAGTATAATCTAGAAGTTAGGGTTGATATGCTTCGGAGTTTAAAATATTTATAAATATTTTGAAAGAGGCAAGTCTGCATTGAAATGTATAAGTTAACTAAAGTGCGAGCATATATGGGCATCATGTATCAAGAAAGGGCTCAATACTTGTGTTATTGGAAAGGAAATTGGATAAGGCTTTTATTTGATTTGTCTTTTTGCCTTTTACCATTTGTTTAACATGTGTGTTGCTACTTTATTGTGAATGTATAACCAACCTTTCAATGTTTTTGAAGGACTTTAGGAATCAATGGCTTGAAACCAGAGTTAAGCCATATTAATTATGGTATGAATAATATGTTTGACATAACCAACCTTTGTAGCGCGATGGCATGTAGAGTTGGCTCCTCTCCCCATGTCCAGGGTTGAACCCCCTCTCCTCCTACTATGTGTATCAAAAAAAAAAAACCAAATCTGACTTCTCTCAATTTCTTTTCTTATTTCCTTCCTATCTTTTTCTCTATTTTCTTTACATATTTCTCTCCATTATAGTAATATTTTTATAAAATATTAAATATGGACAATTAGATTTTGATCAAAAAAATTATTAAGGGGGGAAATGATGTCAACGGATGGAAAAAGAAAATGAAAGAAGTCAGGTTTAAAAAAACCATTCTCAAAATATTTGCCCATTTGGTTCAATTCTAGCTATGTGAGATGGTTACATGTAATCATGATGTAAAAAACCGATTATAACATTTGGTTGGGCTTATGTAATATAAATAGCCTAAGTTAAGGTTTTAAATTCTAAATGTATATATTGAATCAAAATTTCAATATAAAATTAAAAAAAAATCAAAAGCTAGGCAAACCATAACGGAGGTGCCTGGCCAAAAAAACAAAAATAATAATGTATGCGAAATGCTTTTTCATCATGTGAAAAGATGGGGTATGGCCATGATCTTCTGTCGGTGATTAATTATAGACAAAGTTGATTTATGATCGGGGTAGTTAAAAACTTGTTTTATCACTACGATTTTACGTTTTTACGATTTTTTTTTTTTTTTTTTTTTTCATTAAAACGATTTTACTAATTTTCCAAACGCTTTTTTTTTTTTTTTACGATTTTACGTTTTACAATTTTTCATTCTCCTTCCGTTTTGGGTAAAATCTACGTTTTCACTACCATGTTTATGACCACAAATCCACACATTTAATTTAATTGGGAAAATCCCATATAAAGCTACTTAAAATAGAAAGATTTTAAATTTGGCTAGTAAATTCAATAAATCTTTAATTGAGTCATTAACCCAATTTAGGATTTTAAAATATGCGTAAAATAACTTTAATACCCTTTCCTCTCTTCTTATTAATGAGTTTTATTACTCCCTAACTTATGTTTCTCATGTATATATCAAAATTAATTCTAATAGAACAAAAATATGATTCATTAAAATATATTAACTATTATCATAAGAATAAAAATTTGCAATATTTTCAGCAAAGAGTTCATTTTATTAACATAAACAATTTTTTTAAAGAAAACTTCTAATGTATGTCACTATGAAAAGGACATATTTTAGTAAATATATTAATTATGTATGAATTTTACTATATTTTTCACACACACACATATGTATAGGTTTTTTTGGAAATTCTTATATTAATGTAAACCATTTTACGAAATTTTAAGTGCATTTTTAAATCTTTTTTTGAAATATCCATAGAAGTATATAAAATTTAAACGCTTCTAGTTAAAAAAAGATAAATAATATTACTGATTTATATTAAAGAATTAAAAAATTGAAATTGAAATATTAACTAAATTACTATCTAAAAACTCACATTTATGTGTTAAGGAAAATTATTCTGGTTTAGGTTAATATTGGTAAAAATGACTTTTATTTCAATTCATTTTTGCAAAATGAAGTTGGTATGGGATATGCTTTTTCTTTTTCTTTTTTCTTTTTTTTTTTTTGGTTTTATCTCACCCGATAAAAATAACAACTTTAATATAACCTTAATATCTCTCATAATAAGCAAAACAATAATGTTGGAGGGTGTTACTGTTAGCCACAAAACTTGCTACTTTGTTGTCATCTTTCTTCACTCTAGGGCCACTTTTAATAATGAAATGTGCAGCTTATCAGAGTGGATAGCTCAATTTTTACAAAAACATACGATGGAAAGAAAAAAAAAAACATGAACAAAACCATAAAGCCTTTTTTTTCTTTTTATAAACCCGTATATCCTCCTATTACAAACAATCTAATCCTAGGTATTGCTCAGTTGGAAAGATTAATTGGCCTTGTTCAGTTTAATGGCGAGTACTGAACATGCTTCACAAATAAGGTCCAATTCAAATCTTACTTTTATTACTTACTTAAGCCATCATTAGTCAATCAAAAAAAAAATTGGGATTTTGAAATCTCACAAATTAAATTTGTTCATAAAAATATGACTTTTAATAAGATTATTCTATTGCACATCCGCATAAATTTTGAAAATATAAAATATATAAATTTAAAGTGATTAACAATAAACCATTTTATTTTTCTGGGCAAGCCAAAAAATATAGGAAAAAAAAAACCTTAAAAATGTCAAATTATTGATTTCCTATTAAATGAATTGTTAATTTTCATACCTAAAATATTATTGAAAAAATTTGATTTTGGATTTTAATATTTTGAAGTATTTTTCTAAATTTTTCAAAAAAATATTTTCTCCTCTCAAGCTCGTGTGAAAATGTAAATAGAAAAATGAGATCATCCATGAGTATGAGGAACACCAGTTACATCACAAAGCAATGGAGATTTGGATGCTACAGAGCGAAAAATAGGACAAGGGAAGTCCTCATTCATGGACTCTACTGGCCTCAAATCCATACTCAAAGCAACCAACTTATATTTTCGATCAAGAGCTTCTCTCTTTCGTCCCTTCAATTTAGTTCAGCTCAAATACACTCTCCATCTTCATCTCACCTCTCATCGAATCTCTCCCTTTTGCTCTCTCAGTAATTTCCCCTCTTTTTCTTTCATCTTTTGTACATTCACATTTTAGGGTCTTCGTTTCTAGCTAAATCGCGCCATGTGTAATCCTAACAAGTTCGATTCCTGTGTTGTTTTTACAGATGGGGAAGATGAAATAAGTCAAGAGGGCACTTTGCCTCGTGAGACCGGCGAGGCAGTGAATGAGGCGTCACGTCCCAAGATTCTTCAGGTTGTGCTGGTGTCTCCCCAGGTATGGTTTAGTTAAAGTTGATTTTGATTTTGCATTAGGAATGATATATTTGCATGTTCAGATTGTGCATTTATTTCCCATTGTTGTTTTGTGGAGGCGTGGTTACTTACATGCAAAATGAATAAATAACTTTTGTTTCATGGGATTTATGAAATTGGGATATTTAAATTCCTCGCTGCTTACTTGTGCGCCATATTGGATTGTGTTGTCCACAATTTTATTCAGAAATCTTATCGCATATGTGATACCAGAAGATTTGCGTGGGAATTTGATATGACTAGTAGGACTTGCAAATGAGCTGGTTGAATGCCAAGTTCTAATAAATAAATTGTGATTTGTGAACTTGTTGGCTTCTACTGATCGATTGCATATTTCTAATTTTATGTTTATGTAAGAATTTTGTGGCAAGGATTAAAACTCTAAAGACTAAAATGATGAAGTTAGGGAGTATTATGCACTATAAAAAGAAGGTAGAGTTTCACTCCTTAGTAGAATATGATGTGATTCTGCAGATGATAACTCGATTGTGGATAACTTGATTCTGAAACCTTTCAATTGCCATGCTGGTAAAGCTTGCTTTAATTGGATCTAAATAATTATCCCCATTATCTATTTGTTAATTCCTTCGTAAATATTTCATTTATCTGCTGACACTAATGTCAGGGTCGTCAGAAGAAATGAAAAGGAAGCTAAGTTAAAACTGGTTATTGTGACTACCATGAGTTTAAATGCAAAGTTGTTTCTTTAAGTACTAATCTTATTTGAATTGCTCCTGCATATAGAATTAAGTGAACTTATACCCTCCAAAAAGTTAAAGTTTACCTCGGCATAGTAATTTGGCACCTGTAAACTTTTTCTAAAAAAATTTAAATAAACAAAGTAAGGATACCCTAATTTTACAGACTGCAAAGCAATATATTTGATAACATTTAGTTCATTAACAGTCATTTTTATACCACGTTCTCTTTCAAGTCATAGACAACCTTAATTTCTGAAGGTCTCTGTGATTTTCTGTCGGACTCTGGCAGATTCCAGGAAACACCGGTGCCATTTCTAGAACATGTGCGGCATCAGCTGTTGGATTACACTTGGTTGGGGTGAATATTTCTTCTCTTTACCTCACCGCTTTTCATCCGACATTGAAATTAGATTGTTTCACATTTTATTCCATCATAATTTGCTACTGATAGTGGTGGTATTACTCTATCATTTCAGCCAATGGCATTCAAAGTAGATAGCAATAAATTAAAGCGAGCAGGACTGGATTACTGGCCGTATCCATGTACATGTGTTTGTAGATGCCCAAATTCCTCTAATCTATGAGTGCTCATCTCTTGTTATTTTAAAGGATATCAATATCTAATAATTGACTATATATTATATACCACCTCTAGTCCTAAATATAAGACCTAGTTGACTTTTTTGTGGAAAGATTAAGGAAACTAATTAAATTACTTTAAAATATTTATATTTATTGTTTTTCTCCAAACTAATTTGCTTGATTTATAAACTAATATATAATCTGATCATATACAAAATATAATATGATTTAGTAAGTCATTTAGTTTCCTTAATCTCTCCAAAAAAAAAAGTCATCTGAGTCTGATATTTAGGACTAGTGGGAGTAAAACTCAAGCTCTCATATTCTACTGGATGCCCCTTTATCTCCTCTGAGTTTTGTTTTCACAAGGTAGGATTGTTTACTTTTGGAAAATCTGGAAATTAAATATGATCTGATATCAACATGGTTGCATTTTACCCCTTTGTTTTTGGTAACATGCACTTGTTTGTATTTTCAGTTCTATATCTGTTTTCCAGTATTAATGCAAAATTGCAGATATGTAGTTGTTAAAATTCATGGCTGATTTTCGCTATTACTTCATGCAGCAGGTATATATCATTCCCAAAGTAACTTCCGCTAACCTTTATTGCAGTGTTTCCTTTTGGTTTGAATACCGTAGTGTCCATAAACCACATTAGACCTTAATTAATTTGAGTCAAGCTGGCTGAACTCTACTGGGGACAAAGCTCTCCACCACCTATTTTCTTCATTCATAAGTCTTGAACATGGTAAGCCTTGGTGCAACAGCAAGGTCGTTGCTTGTGACTCGGAAGTCATAGGTTCAAATTTTGGAAATAGTCTCTCTTTTTTTTTTTTTTGTTGGAGGGGGGGGTTAAGATTGCATA
Organism: Acacia acuminata; assembly: GCA_019022655.1. Taxonomy (NCBI): domain Eukaryota; kingdom Viridiplantae; phylum Streptophyta; class Magnoliopsida; order Fabales; family Fabaceae; genus Acacia; species Acacia acuminata. The sequence continues at coordinate 1,782,635 of JAFJYI010000125.1, forward strand.
CAATTATGTCTATTCCTCCCTAGACTCTACCTGGTGGGAGCCTTGTACACTAGGCCACCCTTTATAAGTCTTGAATATGAAATTTAATACGGGGAACTGAGGTCATTGTCACTCTGATCAAAAGGTATTGGTTATATAGTCTTCCTCTGATTCCGCATGTCACCATTGTTTGGGGCAGGAGGGTGAAAAGCGGCTGCTAGCATTTACAAGGAAGGGAACAAACGTTCACTCAGTGAGTTGCCAATCCTTTTGATGAGTTACTTCCTCTGGCGATGACATTTCTCACGCTCATTCTTTCAGCATTGAAAGACTTGTCTCTTCTCTCTCTAGTTTTTTAATGGTTTTGTTGGAATCTTTAATGGTCTAAATCATTCACTTTCTTTTGAACCTGTTTTTCGATAAAAATAGATTCATTGTCTTTCAACTGATGCATTATAACTGAAGGGAGAGAGCAAGTTGACTGTAGAAAGAAATTCTGAAACTATGCGACAGATTTTGGATCCTATAATATGCGCAGTTCGATATATATAGATATATGTATGTCTATGACTCGTGAGAAGGGAAAATAATGAATAAATGCAGGTATACTAATACTAACATAAGGACAAAGAACTAAGCCAACGAGGACAAAGCTTGTAGTGGCTTTTGCTTTTGCTTTTGCTTTTGCTTTTGCTTTTGCTTTTGCTTTTGCACTGTATGAAGCACAAATTCAGTTAAAAATTTAGACTGAAGTCTATAATAGTTTTAAGTAATTACACACACGTCAAATTCTATTGACATCTCTATTTTCAAAATCAATTCAAACCTCTTCTAAATTTTGCCAAAGTTAGACACACCTCCTTATTTTCTCTTAATCAATACAAAGGTCCCAAAAACGGCAAGTACATGACACAAACTTTACTAGTAAGACCAAAAAATGCAGAAACTTCTTTACTTCCAAAATATGCACAAATCTGCCCTGATAATTTGATTTTTCATATAAGAGAAATTTGCGTAATGTTTGCAAATCTTTGGAGTGCTCCATCTCATTTTGTTTTTGTCTAACAAAAAGCGTGTTTTAATTTTGAATATAAAATGGTGGTTGGTATAATTTCAAAAAAAATTAAGAATTTTTATAATTAACTAATATATAATATTGCTTTACCTCGCAGGATTTTTCTTATAGAAAAGGGGATTATCTTTTATTTGGTTCCGAGAGGGGTGGCTTGCCTGCTGAAGCCTTGCAAGAGTGCAATTCTGAACCTTGTGGTAGTGGTACTATCCGAATCCCAATAATTGAAACTTATGTTAGATGTTTGAATCTTTCTGTAAGTGTTGGCATAGCATTATATGAAGCTTCCAGACAATTGAACTACGAGCAACTTCAAACACCTTCTGTAACAAGTACTGATACAGAAGAATCATTCATCACTGAGGACATTTTTGGCTGAAAAAGTGAAAATTACTGCAGATTTATCACATCTTAGCCAGGTGTGTTTCATTCTTTCAGATTGAGCCTTACTTTTCTTCATAAATTCAGATGCAAAAAACTATTAAATATAAGGAGACCCAAGTCTGTTGTTGGTCATGTTTTTTTAGTGGGGTTTACTTGTTAAATGTTTATTTGAGAGTGTAGCATGTTGCTTCTTATCTTATCTTTGGCTGGGTCTAAATCTTAAGTGTTATGTGGATCATTATTGCGACCAGGTTGAAGTGTGCCTCCAGCTTGGAGTTCATTTGGCACAGAATGGAAGAAAAATTGAAAGGAAAAAAAACAAAGAAATTGAGGATGCAGACATGTCAAGAGATATAAATTAGGGTTAAACCGTCTCTATGCTTTTAACAAGTTCTAGTTTTTGTTCTTATACTTTCTTTTCATTTTTTTTTTTTTACTTTTTTGGCCCTATGCTTTACACTATCCAAACTGTTGGTTTCATAAGGACTGGGATCCAAGCTTAATGCTACTCCCTACGGTCCTAATTATAATACCAAGTTTAAGAAGTTAATTAAATTATTTTAGAGTATTTATATTTTGATTTTCTTTTTCCAAACTAATTAGTCTGACTAATAAACTAATATATAATATGACTAAGTAACTTATTTTGCTTCTTTAATCTCTCCAAAAAAATCAACTCGGTCTTATAATTAAGACCGGATGTAGTATTAACTTTGATGATATGACATTAACAAGTTGGTTGATGTGTACTACTAAGACTGATGTGGCTGTGTTTTGGGACCAAAATCAAAACTCATCAAAAGTAGTATAAGACCATTGAGTTGATTTAACCCAGTAAATTATTATGACTTGGTGTAGATATATATATTGATTGATGTATTGATGGGAGTTGATTTAGTCCGAAACTTGAGGGTACAGCCTCATGTCATGTGCACCTTTTGAGTTGCTTTGTGAGGACCTTTCATCTTTAGTCCTCCATAGCTTTCTTTCGTTTTGGTTCTTCACATTTCATTATCCTTCAATCTCATCTTTCTGGTAATGAACTCTCAGTTTTGCTAAGCAAGCAAGTGATAAAGCAACTTTAATCTGTTTGCTAAAAGGATTTTGATACTTTTCAAGTTTTTCTTAACTGGGTTTCTCCAAATTATAAGCTTAGAAATCTCCTCTTTGACAATCAATATAAAGAGAGAAAATTAGTTATAATAGAATAGTTAATTCTTATGAGGCCCAGATTTTTCTTTACAAAAAATTAAAGGAATAGACACTAATGGTCTAAATTATTAAATCAGATCGAAGTCATGATTTTTCATTTCTAAAGAAGTAATTGCGTCATTAGGTTATAAAGCTTACAAATCATATGATATGGGATATTACCCACTGAAAATTCCAGATATGCCCCTAGAAATTCCCACCCATTTTGTTTTCCCTTTCTCTTAAATGAACTCCAATCTTCCTTTTCCGATGTGGGTTCCTTCAAGTGTGCTTCATGGCTCTCATCAGCAGCACCATCAAGATCATCACTAGTGTAAACACTATTATGGGGTTATAAGTCATTCAAAGTTACCTTACATTTTGAATCGTTCCTTACACTTGAGGGTAAGAACATTCGAGATCTATGTACCCGTCAGCTCTCTGTTGAGGAAGACCAATCTTTTGTCTCTCAATGGGTTAAGGATGGTGAGTGGGACTTCAGTAGGCTGTCTAATATTGTTCAACCATGATTCAACGTCTCTGTGTTGTTATCCCTCTCAGGGAAGATGCTGGTCATGATTTCATGGTTTGGGGGCCTACTCCTAATGGTAACTTTTCCATTAAAAGTGCCTATTTTTTAATTGAAGAAAACCCTCCAAACCTTAGATGTGATCTGTTTAAACATATCTGGAGGTGGTGTGGGGTGGAACGCATTAGAGTTTTTTTGTGGAGGGCAGCTCTTAATAAGCTCCCTACGAATACTTGGTGTAGCTCTTGGTCTGGTCAGTCTGGTCTTTGCGGTTATTGTAATGCTGAGCTTGAGGAGATAGTTCATATTCTTCGTGATTGCTCATATGCCCATAGGATGTGGATGAAACTTGTTGCTCCACAATACATTTCCCAGTTTTTCTCTGCAGGTTTTAAGGACGAGCTTGCTATGAATTTGATGGGCAGTCTCAACAAAGCAATGGGGCCTTATTGGCATTTGATTTTTGGCGTTGCTGTTTGGATGCTGTGGAATTGGCGTAATTCTTTTGTTTTTGATCCTGATTTTGTCAAACCCAGTTCTCCGGAAGTCTTTGTTTTGCAGAACTGGAGGATTTTTTCTATGTACCAGGATCTGGTTTCCGGTTCTGTCATATTGAGGCAAGCCCCTAGTGGTGCTCCTTCTTGGCGGCCCCCACCTTCAGAGTGGATCAAACTTAATGTTGATGGAGCGGTGGCCATGAGGTCTGCTAGAGCGGGATGTGGCGGTGTCTTGAGAGACTACCTCGGCCTTTGGTTAGCTGGTTTTACTAAGATGCTTGGCATGTGTAATGCGTTTGTGGCTAAACTTTGGGTTGTTAATGAGGGTCTAAAGTTAGCTTGGGATTTGGGGTTCAAAAAGGTAGTCTTAGAGTCTGATTCTAGTGATGTTATTAGTAGGTTAAGGTGTGATGATGCCAATCCTGATTGTCTGTTGTTAGGCAGGATCAAAGATATGCTAGCCAGGGATTGGCGTGTCACTCTGGGCCATATCCCTAGGGAGTCAAATTGTGTGGCTGACACTTTGGCGAAGGCTAGGTTAGATAGATTTGAGATTTTGAGTGGTTGCCCTCGCTTCCTGTGTGCTAGGGTTGATCACGAGTGTTTGGGAGTTATTCCTTCCATTATGTACTCTTGTTCTTAATTTGGCTCCTGCCATCTTTCTTATCAAAAAAAAAAAAAAAAAAAAAAAAAAAAAAAAAAAAAAAATTCACAAGACAAGTTAAATTTTATGGTTCATATTGTAACAATAATTGGAAATATTACCTGATGCTAGTATAAAATATATGCTATTTTTTTCTTATTTTTGAAATTTATACTTTCCATTTGTCACTAGTGTAAACACTATTATGGGGTTATAAGTCATTCAAAGTTACCTTACATTTTGAATCGGTTGTCTTTTAATCTTTTTTTTTTTCCCAGTATGTTAATTCAGGGACTAGACAATGCATGGATGACTAAACGAGATGTTGCTCCCCTGAGATCATAGGTTGTTACAAAGATTCATCGGTTGTTTGATTTGATTGGGCTAAGAATTCTAAAAAGGGATTGTTACTTTCCATCAATGAAGCTGATGCAGTTTTGTGAGAGTAAGCAATGCTTCTACCCTAATTTCTCATTCATGTTTGATGTGCTTTTGTTAATTCATTTTTCAGTTGCTAGTCTCCTTCAGTCCAATCTGTTTGAGGACTGTGTGCTTGATCCTTCTCTGTTCCATGAATTGGGAGATTATAAAGTTCCAGAGCATCAACACAGTCCATAAAGTTAGTGCATGTGGATATTTGTTGGTAGGTTCAATGAGAGAATTTTTATCTGTAGTGGCATGTTTACATTTTATCCTGGCCATGCTGTTATTCATTACTTGACCCTGGTTGATTTTTTTTTTTTTTTGGGGGGGGGGGAATTTTGGAATTTGACATGGTCAACAAATTTTTGAAAATATGGAATCTCTTTTTTTTTTTTTTTTTTGAAGTTTTTAAGAAAAGCCAACAATCTAATAGAAGTAAAAGTCAGGTAACTCGCTAAGATACTTTTTACAAGTTAACTTAAGGCAATTGAACTAACACAGACATAACACAATACAAAAAAACTTACTAAGGTGATACTTGCATCTTTGTTTATCTGATAAAGAATTTTTTACAAGGGTAAAAAGGTGTATATGTAGTTTCATTTTTTTTTTAAAGCATTTTCAACTCTTAAAGGCTACTCCATCTTAAGAGTAAAGACCACCAAAGTGGGTTTTGCCTCTCCCAATATATAAAAACATTTTTTATGCACACAACTTAGTCCAAGACCATAACATCATGTTTAAAGGAATTATGTCAAGCTTTGTTGGTTTCAACTTGATGCGCCGTATATTTTTCTTCTTTCGAAAGAAAAATAAGAGTAATGTATAACAATAAATGTCACAAGTTGGCAAAAGCGTGAAAAAATGATTTTGGTAAGCAAAATGACATGTGAACTGATGAAAAATGACAATTTGATAATAAATCTTTACACATATATTCTACACATAGATTGAAATTTGACAAATATAGATTGAAATTTGATAAATAGGTCAAAGACTTTATATCTATCTTTGAAAGAAAACTTAGAAACCAAATATTATAACTAGGACAAACATTGAATAGATATTTGGTATCACATACATGCTTTCATCATATACTTTAGATATAACATCCCTAAAGAATGTTAACCGTACATAAACAAAAGTATCTAAACAGATAATATATAAATCCATTTCCACCACATATGCAATATAGTAACTAGGACTTAGGATGAAGAAGCTTCCATGTGAATGTCGCGAACCGACACAAGGCTTTCTGCATAATGCCAAATTACTGTTGCAAAGGAATATTTGTCCATGGCCAACATCTTAAATTCATTAGTATGAATATTGCAGAAAACAAGTACTTTTTCTCCTTTAATAACTCCAACTCCAACAATTTCATTTCTCCAAATAGTCCGTGGAACTGAAAACAGAGTACGATCGGAAAAGGGGTTGCTTGTATATACTTTAGTCCAAATCCATCTCTCTCCTGATGTATCTACACACTTCCCAATCACCCATAAGTTAATGGCAAAATTCCAAGACAATGATCCGGCGCTTTCAATCCCACTCTTGTATTCAACCCTATTAGAAAGCATAGCCAGTTTGTTCTCATACGCAGTAAGACTACTCGCATTCACACTTCGTACATGGGCAGATCTAGGGATTGGTATCAATGCGAATGATTCGGCGGCTATGTCAAATGAAATTAGAAAACGTTCACTGGGTTTGCAGAAGCCCAACCAAAATATTGCTCCATCAAAACTGAAACCAGGAGCGACAAAAGACATTGTACCCTTTAATTTCCCAACTTCAACTTCTTTCCATGACCTTGTGCTTACTGAAAACACTTGCACTAAATAAACCCAAACACCATCCAGGCTAGAAAGAGAGAGTGTCACTATCTTATAATCATTAACAATTGGACTGAAACCAAATCCTACATAGCAAATCCTAGGAACTTTGGGCACCCATAGGACCTCTCTAGTGGCTGGATTCCACAAAATAAAAGAAGATTTATAGTCGAGACAGAGCAAGCCATTACTGGAACCGATAATATCGCAGCAACGCACTAAGGAAGGTGGAGTCTCACATTTAAGGACTTGCATATCACGATTGATCAAACATAAGTGCTCCGAGTGCTTGAAAGGAAGAACAGAGTCTTGCTGGGTGGAATGGCGGACGTGTTCCGCGATAAAAAATGGGGTTTTGAAGAGATTCTTCCAATCTTTGCATACACATTGAAATCGGATTAAGGATTTCACGGGAAGTCGTTTGAGAATATTTGTGAAAATTTCTTGAGGAAGATATGATGCGTTGTTATCCATTACCGTGGACTGATAAAAAGAAGAATTTCACAGATGAAAGGTTTCGCAATCAACGGGAATAAGAAATTTATACACACAATAGGATCGTAAGACAGACCTGTTCATGAGAAACCGCCGTGCTCGTCGTCCGCCGTCCTCCGTCCGCGTCTTTCTCTGGAATCTTTCGCCGTCGTCGTCCTCCGCCGTGCTCGTCCTCCGCCTTGCTCGTTCAATGTGGTGTCCTCCGCTTGCGGAAGCGCCGAGGAATAGATGGCGTTTGAGGACGATGGTCGAAGAATCGTTTGAGGAATTGAGCGTTGAGGCAGGCTCTCTGAACCCTCTGAATTAGTTTTGAATTTTTGATCTAAAGGTAAAAATAAAATGATGGTTTTATTTTATCCATGAATTTTAAATTATAAATAATCTAGAAAAATCCCTAAATTAGAATAATCATCATCAATATCAATAGGGAAATAAGCCGTTCACCATTTGTTTCTTTGGTTATTATGGGCATGTTTCGGTTAGCTGTGGTTTAAAAGTTCTCTAATTTTTACAAAAATCTAATAGGAAAAAAGTCATGTCATAAATGTAATTTTTGTTTGGATTACCCGTTTGATTTTTGTAGAAGTGGATTTTTTCCAAACCGATCAGTGTTTATATTATTATTTGAAAAGTCAGTTGAGATAGAAAATGATTGAAAGGCATGAATCATATTGAATACTACATATACATATTAGTGGTATATATTGTGATAATAAAATTTTTAATTTTAATTTGAAAAAAGTTAAATGACTATTAAAGGAATTAATAAATAATAAAGTCCTTAATTAAATATATTTAACAGATAAAATTAAGGGAAAATGCATTTAAGGGCTCTTTTTACAGAAAAAAAAATCCTAAAAAGACCTTAAGATTTCGAAAATTTAAAAAAGGCCCAAGAGCCTTTTCTGATATAAATTCATTAAATTTTAACAACTAAATCAGTCACATTAACAACAAAATCAATACCAATTAACAACTAAATCAGTCACATTAACAACAAAATCAATACCAATTAACAACTAAATCAGTCACATTAACAACAAAATCAATACCAATTAACAACTAAATCAGTCACATTAATAACAATATTTTAACAACTAAATCAGTCACATTAACAACAATATCGGCCCCGGTTAACAACTATATCAGCCCCGTTAATAACTCACGTAGATTCTGAAAATCTCAGAAAAGACCCTTGGGCCTTTTTTGAGATTTTCAGAATCTTGGGACATTTTTTAGGATTTTTTTCTGTAAAAAGGGCCCTTAAATGCATTTTCCCTAAAATTAATTGAAACCATAAGATTTGAATTTGAGTACGAGCAACATGCAAGAAAGAAATAACTCTACATTCACAACAATGGCCCCCTTTCGCAGAGCTAAAAGACCAAGTCTGACGAGTTGTTGGTCATCAAAATAATTTACATAACGGATCACCTAGAGAAAACATCTGTCACTTGTACAACAAAAACAATAAACATACGCGCAATTATTCCGGGAGGCATGTAGGGAAAAAATAGTGCTTCCACCATCAACTATAAAGGGCTTGCGGATTGGACAGATCCATCCTAAAAAACTGTACAATAATATCTGCTACAAATGGATGAAGAACAAGAAAGTAAGGACCCAGGAATAGAGCAACATACCCATCAGACTAGCACCAACATTATGACAAATGTCCATTATAATAACCCAGTTAGGTAAAGCATCACAAGAGAAACTTCTAACAGGAGTTTTATTAGAATTGAACTTGTAAGCTCAATCACACATATCACATATGTAAGTTCCATGGATTAAACTTCCAAGCATATTTTTAGTTTATTCCTCCTTTTAACAGATCCAAGAACCACACACACACACAAAAAAAAAAAAAAACAAAAAAACAAGTGAAAAAAATGGATTAACAACAACTTCAGACTTCGCAGCAAGCAATTGGATTAGGAAAATGTTATATCACAGGATCTTGTGCAAAAATCATTGACAAGAACAGGAACAGAGCAACAATTATTAATTAATAGTTTCTTTTATATGGTGTTGTGTTAAAGAAGCTATAGGAGGTATTTAAGAAAGGTGATTAGGTGAAGATATAATAATAATGATTGAGGCTATAGCTAACAGAACTGTGGCTATGGCTGCACGATTGTTGTCAAAAATTTAAAACAGTGAGAAAATGAATGAATCTTATATGGCAGGGAATCAAGTTGAAAATGATTTGAATTGAAATGAACAGTGTTTACGTTTAAGGGCCACAGACACACAAATCTGCTCCTCTTTAGACTCCCATCAATAAAAGCAAAACATAGATTTCTCATAAAAACAGGGAAAATTACATATAGGTCAAGGAAGAGAGATATTTACATTTAGGTCCCTTGAAATTACGAAATTACTCGAAGTCCCAAGGGACTTCGAGTAATTATTTCAGAATGTAAAATTACTTTGTCTGCCCATAGTGCATAATTCACACGAAGCGATTAACAACACAAAATGCATAAATTAACCACAACTTCGAAAACCTTCAATTTGTCATGTCTCACTTCCGAAGTTGTGGTTAATTTATGCATTTTTTGTTGTTAATTTATGCATTTTGTGTTGTTAATCGCCTGAAGGCGAGACATGACAAATTGAATGTTTTTGAAGTTGTGGTTAATTTATGCATTTTGTGTTGTTAATTTATGCATTTTGTGTTGTTAATCGCTTCTGGAAGTGAGACATGACAAATTGAATGTTTTCAGAAGTTGTGGTTAATTTATGCATTTTGTGTTGTTAATCGCCTCTGAAAGTGAGACATGACAAATTGAAGGTTTTGAAGTTGTGGTTAATTTATGCATTTTGTGTTGTTAATTTATGCATTTTGTGTTGTTAATCGCCTTTGAAAGTGAGACATAACAAATTGAAGGTTTTCAGAAGTTGTGGTTAATTTATGCATTTTGTGTTGTTAATTTATGCATTTTGTGTTGTTAATCGCTTCTATGTGAAATATGCACTATGGGCGGCAAAGTAATTTTACATTCGAAATAATTACTCGAAGTCCTTGGGACTTTTGAGTAATTTCGTAATTTCAAGGGACCTAAATGTAAATATCTCTTCCTTGGGACCTATATGTAATTTTCCCTAAAAACAGCCATATGACGGGGCTCACATGGCTTGTTTCTATCTTTTCTTTTAAGAAGCATGGGCTTCTCGAAGCAATAGGAACCAAACCAGGCATGAGATATATAGACACACACACTGGTTTATAATTAATCATTAATATGCTCTACAGAAAAAGTCAATCATTGAAACATACAAATAACCAGTGAAGAACAAATTGGAGGAATCTCACCAATATGATGGACAAGAAGTAAACCTTATCCCCAAATGTTTATTTGCCTTTAACTCTCTCGTATTTTCCAGACGTGACATGTTTTCCTCAAAGTACCAAACTATATAACACTATTAAAGGTCATTCATTATAAACAACATTATCTATATCATGTATAAATATTAGAGAAATTGACAAGCATTCAAGGATATGTAATATCTTCAAGGTTCTTAAAACCGGATCGGTCATTGAAACCGGTGGTGCGGGTCAAAGGTCGTGGGTCAGATCGGAGCTAAACCGAGGCTAGATCGGTGAGAATGTAAAAATTTCAGGTTATTAATATGAAATCATTAAAAAAAAATCTTTTTTTAATACTATCCGGCTTTTTGACCAAACTAAAAAAAAAAAAAAAAAATTTACCAGATTAATGCACATTAGAAACATTTTACCATACTAATGTTCACGCCACTGGTCACGCAGGGGAGATGTGCGCCACGTCAGTCACGTGAGACAGGATGGCGTGGACCTATTGCACGCCACCTAGTGGCGTGACTAGGTGGCAATGAACAATTAGACCCACATTCGTGGGTCTAATTCAATATAAATAATAAAAAAATTTAAGTGTCAGGTGGCGTGAACAGGGTTCACGCCACCGACATTTTGTGTCGAGAAAAAGTCGGTGGGTTCACGCCACTAGTAGCGTGACTGTCCTTACGCCACCAAGCGCATTATTTTGGTAAAAAGTTTCCAATATGCATTAATCTAGTAATTTTTTTTTTTTTTTTTAGTTTGGTCAAAAAGCCAATACTATCCTCCAATAAAAAACATGTCTCACTACACTCAAATACCCATTAAATAATGAGTTAAAGTATGTTGGGTACCTCCGGTCCAAAACTTATCTCACTACACTTCAATATCCATTGAATAACGAGTTAAAGTTGTGCCCACTAGTCAAAAGCATGTTCTAACTATTGAATAATAAGTGTAAGTACGCTGGGTTAATCATTTTGAATCCTTCACTGGAACTAAACACTCAGACTTTTCCTCTCTATCTCTCTCTCGTTCAGCCACTTCTCCACCACCTTACACCGTAATGCCGTCGAATGAATCAGAGCCTGAATCCTTCACAGGAATGACTTCTACCTCTGATGATCGAGCTTCTTCACCGAAACATTTCTCTTCGGCTTTTCAGAATCTCAACATTTCTCGTATTCAATCTGTTGCTTGTATGGTCTCGTGCTCAATGTCTCAGGATCTAGGAGGACTGGATCTGTTCACATCAGAAGGTTTCAAACCCATGTCGACGCGTCTCAATCTGTCACTGTCGATGAGTCTTCAGATTTCTCTAGTCTTCAGTCCTCATTGGCGACGAGTCTTCAGATCTCTCTCTTTCTCTCTCCCCTTCTCCTCCTTCTCCTTCTATGTCGTCTCACGGCGAGTTGATCAAGGGTCAGTGAAGAGCCGCCACGACTTAAAAAAAAACAACTCCTTGATGGCCGAGTTGACCTCGGTTCAACTTGGAACCTAGGGTCACCCCTTAACCCGGACCGGTTTTCCGTCTGGTTTTCCGGTTTCCAGTTTGAACCGGCCGGTTCGGTTTTCAAAACATTGAATATCTTGGCCCTCAAATCAAGTTTTTTCCCCTTTTGTGAAATAAAACAGTAAACTAGATAATAATATCATTACCAGCAAAGAAATAAAGGAATATAATAAGAAGCAAGAATCTAGAAAAAATTAAACTGAGCTTCAGACTAACGATTCCCAACTTTGAAAACTACTCAAAATCAAACTGAAGACCAAAAAGAGAGGAATCAAACTCACAATTCCAACTTGGACTATGGGTGGCGACGACAAGAGGCTGACGAACATACGGTGGGCGTGGTGAGGCCGCAATGGGTTATGGGTATGGCATCTTCCGCTTGTGAGAGAGCCGAGAGGACATATTTTCCCACAAATCAGCTGATCATGAGCTTTGACTAGTTCACAAGACCCGCTATTTGAAGATGCCAACGGGAGGAATCTCTGAGCTTGAGAGGACGAGACAACACGACAAGAGGAATCTCTGGCCTTGAGAGGACGAGAAAAGGCTCGGTGCTTTTGAGCCTACTTTTGGAGGAATCTCTGAGCTTCAGATCTCCGAAAGGATGAGACGCAACAACCTCTAAATCTGTGAGACGAGACGCAATGAAAGCTCTGATTTGGGAGGAATCTCTGAGCTCTAAGCTTTTTAGCTCTAAGACCTCTGCACAACGAGAACCAAAGTGGGAAATGCAAACAAGATGCTTCAGATCTGAGCTTTTTTTTTTCCTTTGATATTAGGATCTGAGCTTTTTGATTAAGGAAAAGCCCTTAAACCCTAAAGCCAACACATCACGTTGGGACTTCTTTCCACCGCCCTCCCTAATGGACTTGGACGCTCCAAATGTTTCTGGAATGTTCACACCAACCAAGCCCAATGGCGGCTCATGTGCGAGTAGCATCTAGCTTTGTGCCTTGCTTTTATTTCTCTCCGCCACTTCCAAATTTTTGAAATTTCAAATGTCATTTCTTATCTCTCTCTTCCTTTTAGTTCACTTTCTCACCTACTCTTTCGGATTTGCATACTGTCATTTGCTTAAACATTCTTTGCTTTCCTTCTTCCTCTGGCACAATTTCACACCCTGTTTGTTACACGGAACCTAGGCGATAGAAAGGGAACATTACAAGGTTCCAACAAAAAAAACACGTTTGTGGTGTGCGTCTTTCATCGACTACACTTCTCGCGAGTCTGGAAGTTCCATCAACCATGGGAAGGTTGAATTCCTTTGAAAGAGGCGGGAAGGTTGAAAACTTCCTGGGAGAGTGAAAATTTGGAACAAAAAAGCCCCTTGAAAAAACTGTAGCTCTTTAAAACGACGAGGAAGGCGCGAGCTAGAGGAAGCAGTCGATGAAAAAGCTTAGAACTATAGTGGGTGTTGGAGGCGAAGGAGAAGCTGAACCCCAGGGGGGAACCGAGCTGTAATTGAAGTCAATATTAATTTGAAATCAATTTATGTGTGATTTACCTGTATGTGTCTGAGCTTGGGGAAGCCGTGTTGCTTTGAGTTGGGGGGACACACACATAGTTGAATGCATTGTGAAGCAATTTTCAGACACATACACAGTTTATATGCTTCCAGCTGGGGGACAAAGACACAGCCAAGTGTTTCTCCTTTTTATATTCTTGTGTGTTAATGAGACATAGACACCGTTGAACGATTTACATGGTTGAATGCATTGGCAATCAATTAAAATATGTTGTTTGTTTCTGTACAATGTGTTGTGGTTTTGTGAATGATAAATGTGGGAATAATGTGAAGTGTGTCTAATATGAAATTAATGTTGGGTGGTGGTATGCGGATTGAAAATCAAATATGGGTTTTGTAAATCTATAAAGCTGAAATGAAAACAAGAAAGCAAGCATAATATGTTATATAAAAAATTAACACAGTTACATTGAAGTATATAAGATGTGGGACGTTAATTCAGTGAGTGTGATGTTAGGTCACAAATAGTAGTGTAAATTGAGTGAATGGGATGAAATATATAAATGTTTGAATGTTAAATAGTGATAGTTTGTAAAGAGGAGTAGTAGATTATGATATAAAGGAAATCGGTGTGGTGAAAAATTGTGTAGGTATGGAGTCAGATTCACGAGAAATGGTTGGAATGTTAGCTGGGTGTTTAGCTTTGCTCTAGCAGTGAAGACCTTACTCGTGACGATGATAGTAGCTGTGGGAACAGGTAGACCGAGGCACTTACTGGCTAAGTTGCACGGACACGGCAAAATCTGGAAAATGAACGAGTCCGACACGCGTTTATGCTCGACACGCGAATTGAATCCAAATACGCGAATTAAGCTGGTCAAATTTTCCAACTAATCATTTCTCGGTCGAGCAATAGTTTTTTTTTTTTTTTTTTTTTTTTTTTGGTCAAGAGAGCAATAGTTCAATACTAAGATATTATTTAATTCACTTGGCGTTTTCAATAGGTCAAATTTTGGCATTTTTGTAATTCACTCCAAAGTTGAAGCCATATTTTGTAACTCCCCTCACCTGTTTCCCTGTCATTTTCTGGTTTGGATTGTAAATATATTTTGTTTCTCAATTTTGTATTTAATATGATTGATGGAATGGAGTCCAACCCACATCAAAACAATAGTTCAATAAACTCCAAATGATTTTTCTTTTATTATATTTTGTTGATGTGAAATACACTCTTTATATTAAAAATATTATTTAATACTAAGACGTATCGGAACGTGTCGAAATATTAGTATTTTTGAAGTAACGTGTCGACGTCACGTATCGGTAACGTGTCGAAAATATAGTGTCGGTGTCGATGCAACTTAGCTTCTTGGTATAGAGCCAAATTCACGAGAAATGGTTGGAATGTTCTGGATTTTTGTTTTCTCTTAAACATATGGCATACCTCTAATTTGGTTTTGCATTAGGAATTATATATTTGCATGTTCAGATTTTGCATTGATTTCCCATTGTAGTTTTGTGGAAGCGTGGTTACTTACATGCAAAATGAATGAATAATTTAGTTTCATGGGATACTTAAATTCTTCGCTGCTTCTTGTGAGCCATATTGGATTGTGTTGTCCACAATTTTATTCAGAAATCTTATCGAATATGTGATACCAGAAGATTTGCGTGGGAATTTGATATGACTAATAGGACACTAGGACTTGCACATGAGCTGGTTGAATGCCAAGTTCTAATAAACAAATTGTGATCTGTGAACTTGTTGGCTTCTACTTATCAATTGCATATTTCTAATTTTATGTTTATGTAAGAATTTTGAAGCAAGGATTAAAACTCTAAAGACTAAAATGATGAAGTTAGGGAGTGTCAAGCACTATAAAAAGAAGGAAGAGCTTACTATTGGATAAATGATGTTCTTTCTTCTTATTTATTAGACTAATATCAATGTTGCCAATAAATTGAGATAATTTATGGTCTATGCTTCTTCACTCCTTAGTAGAATATGATGTGATTCTGCAGATGATAACTTGATTGTGGATAACTTGTTTCTGAAACCTTTCAATTGCCATGCTGGTAAAGCTTGTTTTGACTGGATCTAAATAATTGTCCCCATTATCTATTTGTTAATTCCTTCATAGATATTTCGTTTATCTGCGGACACTAATGTCAGAATCGTCAGAAGAAATGAAAAGGAAGCTAAGTTAAGACTGTTTATTGCAACTACCATGAGTTTAAATGCAAAGTTGTTTCTTTAAGTACTAATCTTATTTCAATTGCTCCTGCATATAGAATTAAGTGAACTTAAAGTTTATATGCCCTCCAAAAAGTTAAAGTTTACCTCGGCATAGCAATTTGGCACCTGTAAACTTTTTCTAAAAAAATTCAAATAAACAAAGTAAGGATACCCTAATTTTACAGACTGCAAAGCAATATAGTTGATAACATTCAGTTGGTTAACAGTCATTTTTATACCATGTTCTGTTTCAAGTCACAGATAACCTTAATCTTTGAAGGTCTCTCTGATTTTCTGTCTGACTCTGGCAGATTCCAGGAAACACCAATGCCATTTCTAGAACATGTGCGGCATCAGCTGTTGGATTGCACTTGGTTGGGGTGAATATTTCTTCTCTAAACCTCACCTCTTTTCATCCGACATTGAGATTAGATTCTTTCACATTTTATTCCATCATAATTTGCTACTGATAGTGGTGCTATTACTCTATCATTTCAGCCAATGGCATTCAAAGTAGATAGCAATATATTAAAGCGAGCAGGACTGGATTATTGGCCGTATCCATGTACATGTGTTTGTAGATTTCTTCCACGAAATCCTCTAACCTATGAGTGCTCATCTCTTTTTATTTTAAAGGATATCAATATCTAATAATTGATTGTATATTATATAAGACCCAGTTGACTTTTATTTGAGAGATTAAGGAAACTAATTAAATTACTTTAAAGTATTTATATTTATTGTTTTTCTCCAAACTAATTTGCTTGATTCATAAACTAATATATAATCTGATCATTTACAACATATGATATGATTAAATAACTAATTTAGTTTCTTTAATCTCTCCAAAAAATGTCATCTAAGTCTTAGTCTTATATTTAGGACCAAAGGGAGTAAAAGTCAAGTTCTCACATTCTACTGAATGCCCCTTTATCTCCTCTGAGTTTTGTTTTCACATGGTAGGATTGTTTACTTTTGGAAAATCTGGAAATTAAATATGATCTGATATCAACATGCATTTTACCCTCTTCTTTTGGGTAACATGCACTTGTTTGTTTTTTCAGCTCTGTATTTTTTTTTCCAGTATTAATGCATAATTTCAGATATGTAGTTGTTAAAATTCATGATTCATGGGCGGATTTTCGTGATTGTTTCATGCAGCAGGTATATATCATCCACAAAGTAACTTCTGCTAACCTTTATTGCAGTGTTTCCTTTTGAATTGAATACCGTAGTGTCCATAAACCACATTAAACCTTAATTAATTTGAGTCAAGGTGGCTGAACTCCACGGGGGACAAAGCTCTCCACCACCTATTTTCTTCATTCATAAGTTTTGAATACGATGAGCCTTGGTGCAATAGTAAGGTTGTTGCCTTGTAACTTGGAAGACATAGGTTCAAATTCTGTAAATAGTCTCTCTACTTTTTTCCCCCTTTTCAGGGGTTGGGGGGGGGTAAGATTGCATACAATTATGTCTATCCCTCCCTAGACTCTACCTGATAGGTGCCTCATGCACTAGGCCACCCTTTAAAGTCTTGAATATGAAACTTAATATAAGGGGAACTGAGGTCATTGTCACTCTGTTCAAAAGTTATTGGTTATATAGTCTTCCTCTGATTCCACATGTCACCATTGTTTGGTGCAGGAGGGTGAAAAGAGCCTGCTGGCATTTACGAAGAAGGGAACAAAAGTTCACTCGGTGAGTTGCCAATGCTTTTGATAAGTTACTTCCTCCGGCGATGACATTTCTCACGCTCATTCTTTCAGCATTGAAAAA